>JAZKJV010009235.1:0-406155 GCA_037367405.1 Ottelia alismoides
AGGTGAAGCTTGAATCTTCAGGGTCCTCACTTGATACACGCGGCTGGTGCGTGAAGCTCGAGCAATAACTAGAGAGATTGAGACATGACTATGGTCGATGTGGATCTTACTAGAGGTCTACCTCTTTCTTCACTTTATTTCTCTCACTCTACTATCATCGGAGGGAAGAATAGGCTCAGAGGAATGCTTTCATAATGGTGGATGTGTAACGGTTGTCCCTCGGTGGGTTCTGTGCACAGGAATGGTGGTTGGAGGAGGTGGTTTCAACCACCGATGTTTAACACACGTAAGGTGGAAGGCTAGGGATCGGTGATTGGCGCAAGGGATTCAAAAGGGTACCAGAATAAGACCATGAATCCACGTGGAGAGGTAAGGAAAAATAGAGGAACTATTGTCGATGAAGAGGTGAGAAGCCTGGAAGACAACGGTGTGGAGGTTGAAGACATACGGTGGTTGTTGAATCGAGAGAGCCAACGTCCCTTATTTGGGTGCGGGTGGAAAGAGTAGGATCTCTTTATCATTTGAACATGTGGTCCGTGATAAGGCAATGAGGGAGCACTAGGGATCATCTAATCAAGATATTAACCAACTGAGAATGGGTACGGGCTGAAGTAAAGGTTTGGATATGTGGCTCAAGAGGAAGAGGTCGTGTATCTCAATCAGAAAATGGATAAATGAAGAAAATAATTAAAATAAAAATATAATAATTAATGAAATCAAATAAAAAAGTGTTCTACATGAAAGATGCATATTTTTTCAGGATCTACAACTTTCATGTACAATTCAAAATAAAAATATATCATATATATAGTGTTACTTTTGTAAGTATTTTTTATAAATATAAAATTATTTATTTTATTTATTTTGTTATTTTTCATCTTTGAATATGAAATAATATACATTACATAATTTACAATATTACATTAATTTTTATGGGATTTAAATATAAAGAAAGCATATAAAATAAGGAGAACAATAAACACAAATATACAACAATTAAAGACTTTATTTATTTACAATAATTAACCTTAATTATTTACAAGGTGTATAATGTTAATTACATTTAATTAATTATTAAATTAATTGAAATGGCTAAGATAAAGGGTTAAATAATAAGAATAATTTTTATGAATATGAGATTCATCACCCCACCTCTACTTAAACAATGCTCGTCCTCGAGAAAACAAAGAATCAATAAGTTGAATCATTGGATGTGCATGTGAAATACAATACTTGAAATTCAAGATACAAGTTTCATGTAACCCTTGAACTCTAAGTTAAACCAAGTCTCACTCAAAAGGAACTCAACTTCCCTAGCCATCAGATTCCATGTATACATACATACATATATAAGTATGACATTTAGTGTTGATCACATATATAATGTAGAGTCTAAGCTTTGCCCAAGGCCTTAATCTAAGAAATCATCCTCATAACCCAACCATCAACTCTAGGAAACAAATAAAGTTTTTCTTTATTCCATCATCTCTTTAGTTTTCAAACTTAAAAGTATAAGATAAAGTAGCTAAGTATGAGGATTATAGGATTGCATTTTTTCACCTCTCATCAGAAATAAGGATCCCTCGAGTGCCTTACTTAACACACACTTGTATTTTGGTGTTAATCAGTATGTCCGTCAACAATTCTGAGTCGTCTGCACTTGTTTTTCTGAGGTACATCAGGGTACGTCTCTTTTGAGTATCTAATATACCTTCTACACCTAGACTTGTATATCTTACGATGCAGAACCCTTTTATCATGCTTGCACAACTCATAAGGCCTAGTAGTTTGGTCCAAGTCAACATTTTGAAAAAGGTAGGTGTTCTTGCCAATAATATAAGCTCTTTGATATTTTCTTGGAATCTTTGAGTTTTTCTCTTTTGATATATATATATATATATATATATATATGAGAAAAGGGATCCTACTCCATGGAGTAGGTAACTTACCTACTCCATTTTCTTCTTTTTCATTTTTTTTGAAAAATACTTCCATGGATTTTCATAACTATATCCCGCTAATATGTCATTCAAATTTCGTCAGAAACACAAACTCCTACGGCCTCCATCCAGACAGTCATTTTTTAAAGGTCACAGATTTGCCGTATTTTTCATGTTCTGGATGGAGGCCGTAGGAGTCTCTGTTTCTGACAAAGTTTGAATGACATATTAGAGAGATATAATTATGAAAATCCATGGAAGTATTTTTCAAAAAAAAATAAAAAAATTTGGAAAAAAGAAAGTAGAGTAGGTAAGTTACCTACTCCATTGAGTAGGATCCCTTTCCTCTCTCTCTCTAAGTGGAGACTTTCAAATTAGGTGGCATCTTTCCTTGATTATAGAAGGTGCCAATTTTGATCGTTTGGTGATGAGTGTGCAAGTGAGATTGAAATCATCATGCGGTAAGATAGTGGTTCGCCAACTATAATTCCTAAAATGGGGATTCACTTTGTTAGTGCTTTATTAGTAGAAACAACATCGTATTCCTTTCTATATTTCTTTAAATCAGGTGTGCTATGCATTGAAATTTCCTTAAAAATATGATGAAAAATAGTACGCATTATGATATAAATGTTAGCAGTTTACAAAAGATGGTGATCTTTTTACAAAAATACGTCACAAATTACTAAATCATACTGGTGTACATTGAAATTATGAGATATTTGGCGTGGCAACTTAACTTCCTACAAATATGGAGTAGCAAATATAGTTGTTTTTGTACAAACTATAATTCCTAGATGGAGAATCCCCTTAATTAATACTTTATTATAAAATCCACATCATGATCTTTGCTATATTTAGTTAAAATACATGTAATATATGTGAAGTTCCCTTAAAAAATATGATGCAAAAACAATATGCTTTATGACATAAATGTTAGCATGATAGTAGTGAGTCTGGACCTAGATTCTTCTCATCATTCTCCTTCTCCATTAAGTCAATAGAATATAATGGTCCATACTCAATGCTCTCACACTTAGCTCTCACAGAATCAATCGTTGATCCTGTGAGAGCTAAAAACTGTGAGAGCATGGGTGCAGTGAGTCTGAACCATTAGATTTTGCTCATCTCTCTCCTTCTCCAATCAACCAGTGTGTGATGAGAAGAATCTAATGGTCCAGACTCACTATTCTCATGCTCTCATAGTTTTTGGCTCTCACAAGATCGACCCTCATGCATATATATAAAACAAGACGACTTTAGCAGAATACATATACAGTTTTGTACTATAATGTGCAGTTTTAATGTTTGTATTATAATGCACAGATTTGTATGCAGCTTTGTATTTATAACACGCACCAATAATACAAGTTGTATACGTATTCTACTAAAGTGCTCATGTTTTATACAAAAAAGGGCCGGCCTTCCTGAACTCAGGAAGGATTGCGTCCTATTTGAAAGAAACTCTATATAGGATTTCTTTCAAATAGGACGCAGTCCTTCCTAAGTTCAGGAAGGCCAGCCCCTTTTTTGTATAAAACAAGACGACTTTAGTAGAATACATATACAGTTTTGTATTATAATGTGCAGTTCTAATGTTTGTATTATAATGCACAATTTTTTATGTGGCTTTACATTTATAACGTGCACCTATAATACAAGTTGTATACATATTTTACTAAAGTGCTCATGTTTTTTACAAAAATGTGGCGGCCTTCCTGAACTCAGGAGGGACTGCGTCCTATTTGAAAGAAACCCTATATATATATATATAGAGAGAGAGAGAGAGAGAGGGTACCTTTCAAATGAGGTGGAGGTTTTTTCTAAAAATTTTAAAGGCCATTGTGAATTTAGTAAAAATTCTGTAATAATTTTGTAGAAGTATAAACTGCACATTATAAAAAAATTAAATTTTTATAAAATATAGCATCCAAATTTAAATTAACATCTCCATCCAATATAATAATATTTTCATAATTTTATTTTACTATACAAGTTTCGTTAATATTTGTTGTTGTATGTATGAAACAAGAAATTGTAAAATATATTGGAAAGATGCCTAAATTGAGGGTGGCTCACCATATATATGGTGAGACTCTGCCTCATTTGAAGTTTCTCCAATATATATATATATATATGTGTGTGTGTGTGTGTGTGTGTGTGTGTGTGTGTGTGTGTGTGTGTGTGTGTGTGTGTGTGTGTGTGTATGTATATATATATATATATGTATATATATATGGTTGATCCTGTGAGATCCCCAAACTGTGGGAACGTAAGAATAGTGCGTCTGAACCATTAGATTTTGAATGGTTGAGATGGGATGTTGTCACTCAATATCTAATGGTTCAGATGCACTGCTCTAACAGTCCCACAGTACGGGGCTCTCACAGGATCGCTATATATATAGGATTTTTTATCCTATCGACCCCATGGCAATTAGAGATGATATGAGCCAGTTTCATCTTCAGCAGCTTCACTAATAAAAATACAAGTTTCATTAAGTAACATGTAACATATATCCAAGCTTCAATAATATATATATATATATATATATATATCGAAGCTTCAGTAGGTAATAATATATCTCTAGTAACTATATAAAGTTGTCAATGTGAACCGAAGTTCCTGATTAAATTACTTCCTTTACTTATAATTGATTCTAAGTTACTGATGCATTTAGTATTACTATTATAAAGGGTTACTAATGGCAATATGAAATGTACTGATGCGTTCAGTTACTGATGGCAATACCAAAGTTATTGAAGTTACTAAACATCATATTAAGATCTAATTGTTGAGATTAAGGAATCATCTCATCTATCTCATCTCTAATGAGCATGGGGCCTATTGGATAAGTCATATATATATATATATACTATATATATATATATATATATATATATGGGAGCTTGCACCAAGGTTCATGTTAACTTTACATGCATCGATAATGTTCATATTTTTATTTTTTTTGAAATGAAATCATATGGGATTTAAGTTATCATTAACACCATTATGGTCATTCAAAAATCAACTTAATCTGAGACTTCGAACTCATCCATCGACTGCAAGATTTTAACGGTCTCAAAATTGCTAAAATTTGACCCTTCTAAATGGACATGTTTGGAATGTTTATTTTACACAAAATTTGAAATGTGTATTTCATTAATAATTTAAGACAATCCCATGGAACTTCATTTTAAAAAAAATGGATTTTTTGTGCCACAGGTGCATGTAAAGTTATATGCACCTTGTCGTAAGCTCTCCAACCACAGACACACACATATACACACATACACACACACACACACAGAGAGAGAGAGAGAGACAAACGCACGCATGCACTCACACACACACACACACACACACACACACACATATATATATATATATATATATATGAGAAAAGGTAGCCTACTTTATGAGGTAGGTAACCTTACCTACTCCATGCCCCTTTTCACTAACTTTTTTTCGGAAAATACCGCATGTATTTTCATCACTATATCACTATAATATGTCATTCCAATCTCATCAGAAACTGAGAATCCCTTGCCTTGCATCTAGATAGTAATTTTAACGGTCTTAGAATTGTTGTAATCGACCTGTTTTGGATGGAAGGTATAAGTAATAAGTATTAGATATAACATTTCTTATGTTTATAAATAAGTCAAAATATATTCAAATCAGGAAAATAAAATGTGTTTGCACTTTTTGTATTTTACCCTATTTTTGGCCATTTTTTATAGAGTTCTTCTTTTTTGATGGATTTTTAATGTTAATAAATGTACAAAATGATGAAGACGTTATTAATCCGCTATTATTTTGGGTTTAATAAATATAAATGAGTTAAAAATACATTCAAAACTATTTTTAATATATAATATATACTATACAAAAAATTCAGAGGTAGAAATAAATATTTTTGGATTTTTAGATAATTTTTGCTAATTTTTACAAGGATTTAAGATTTTTATGATTTTTAGTTTCATATTTTGTATTTTTCCATGATTTCTGGATATTGGCTAGAATGCGTAGTAATACATATAATTGGTTTTTGGAATTTTTACAGAAGTTTTATATATTTTTTGGGTTTTTATATTTAGAAAGGGAGAGAATGCATGTTTTTAGAATTTTTTAAAATTAGGAAAATAGGTTAAAATTCCAAAAATAAAATTATACGTGGACAAATATGGTGTCAAGCATCTAACATAATTTTATACAATTTGTAGAGAATAAAAATAATTAAATACATAAAATACGAGAAATAAAAATGCTATAGGTACATGGATATATTGCAATTTAAATAAACTTAAACTTCATTTAATAATAGGTCAAACAATTTAAAGAATCCATATGCAATATTGACAATGCCTCGTGGGGCACTACACGTGAGACATGAAGATTAAAAGGTTTTATTACAAATGTGTGAGGTCTAATATGCAATTTTTCCTCAAAATATTACATGTAATACAATACTTACAAGACTAAATAGTAATCAAAAAGCACAGAGGTGTGGATGAAATATACCCTTATGCGGCACGTGTTGCGTGAGGCTTGATCGGGAAGTCCAGTCGGTGCCATGTATGTTCCACTTAAGATGAACGAGTGGTAGAGGGGACACTTTGCTTCAAGAATGAACGACCCAGATTAGATATGGGTCGTGACTTGGATCTGACAGCTGGGAGACTATGGGGAAGAACAAGGAAGAACACTTCCATGTTCCCCCTTATTTAAAAGATTACTCGTGTCTCCGACCACCTCGCACCTTGTTGATACTCTCCCCAGCTTCCTGGAAGGGGCCTACACATTTAGCATGCTTCAAAGATGACCAGGCCTCGTCGGAGGAGGGTAGGAAGGGTGGTTTGGCTCAGGCATCATGGGATCCTCTTCTTCATCTAATTCGAGCTCCAAGTGAACTCTCATGTCTCCCTTACTGCATAAAAAGACTCAAAGGATCAAGGAGTATCTCCTCGACACAAAGTTGAAGCTATGAGCACAAGAAATGAGGGGGTACTGCGAGCTTTCGACGAGCGACAGCGATAAAGCTCGATTCATCAATTCTTGCACAATCATGTTGAATTGGGCAAGGCGTTTAGATGTAGAAATGATAGGGAATGAGGTGAGGTACTCAGATGGTTCGAAACAATCGGAATCATGGTGAGACAGATGTCTAGAGCACTAGCTCTGATGAACTACGAAATCAAAATTTTACACTAAAGGAAATAAAATCACACTAAAATATTGATTAAACTATGAAAAGAAATAAAATTGCAATATAAAAATCAAAAGATAGCAGCTCAACTGGGTTACCTGGAGCAGAAGGAACCTTCGTCGGAGGCGTTTCTCAACGAGATGGATCATGTCAATCTGACTGCCTTTATCTACTCTGGCACTTGTGTGATCTTGTTGTTGTCACTAGAAATCTTTAAAGATCAAGAGATTGGATTTACAGGGGCTAAAATGGATTAAGAGGCCAAAAGAAAACAAGGGACATTATTTATAGACATGGTGGTCGACCATCTCGTGAGGATGATTGCGTGAGGAGAAGACGAGGTTGGTGAAACCTATCGTCATGGTGTGGAAGAGGGATGAGGGAGCTGCAGAAGGATGGAGGTATCGAGATGGAAGACGGTAAGGGAGATGGCACAGAATGGGAGAAGTTGGGGGCCCGCATTCTCTGACATGAGTCAAAAGGGTGTAGGGTACAATTGACCTGAGGTTAATAAACCCTGAGCCCTTATTGGTCCATGTTAGACCAATACGAACAAAATAAAAATTAAAATCTTTATTAATTCAATAATATATAATAATTTTTTTAGTAATTTAAACTTAAATCATAAAGAATATTTATAATTTTATAAATTATTTTCTGTTATTTTATTTAGTTTTTAATATTTATTTTTTAGGTGTTAATTGTTTATAAGTATATACATAGGTATATTACCTATGTTTTACATATTTTATTATTATGTTGTATTTAGTATATATAACATAATATTTGCATATTTTATATATTTCTAACATTATTAAATACATATTTACATATTTTTGTTATAGTTTTATGATTTTTTTATATGCATAAATAATTACACGTATATACATTATAAGTATAGTATACTATGTATTTTAATATGTTATTTATTTTAATGTCTTTTTACATGTTTTTATTTATGTTTATAGTTTAAATATGTTATATATATTATATACATTATTTCAAAATATAAGAAGAGTAAAATGTAAAGAATAAAATATATTAATTTATATACAGATACACCGCACAATAGTACCCTAGAATGTTGGCTTTTGTATATTAGCTCTATTTTTAATGAAACAACCTCCACTTGATAGATAATTTTATTTGTAATAGATTGGAGGTGAGTTTGTTCAATTGGAGTTCATATAAAGTAGATATTGGTCTGTGAAGTTCAGTTTGCAGTTTTTTCTTATGTGTGTACAAGTTACAATGTGCATGATTTTTACTGGCTATTATTTTTGTAATTATATATATTAATATATACAAGTTTCATGTTAAAAACTTTATTATTTGATGTGTGTATAATAGAGAATAAAAAATATAAAATGATTCTATTATGAGTTAAAGAATTAAGATTTTTGTACAATGTATTGACCCTTATCTCCCTCTACTTTATTCTTGGTTGACCAAGTCAATAATGGCTTGGTCTCTGGTTTAGACTCATTCAGTAATATTTAATACTTCATTTATTTTTTCTTTTCTTTCTTTATTCTGTAATTTTGGATTTAAATATAGATAATTACATGTTATTTTTAGAGTAATTACATATGAATATTGAATGTTAATTATTTAAATTAGGGATATTTTGTAGGCATTTTGATAGAGATTTAAAGACAAAATGAAAGAATAAAGGTAGATGAATGGACATTCATCACATGTGGGTAAGTTGTCGTAGCAAAGGAATGACGAGATGACTATGTGTAATAGATCATGTACTCTTAGGCTATTATCAACCTCTATGTTAGCTCAGTGACCTCTCTCCTCTAATCCTCTACCCAATGGTCTGGGTAGAAATCTGTACGGAACTCGTCAATGGAACCTCCCAAGTGATGGGCTCGGTCAGATGCTCCTTGGCGGCATTCCACCACCGCTCTGCATACTCAACCAACGCGTACTTTGTGAACGATACCTAAGAATCCCCAGATGCATGTATAATCCTCAAGACCATGGCCACATGTGCCTTCCATAGTTCTACATCGTCAGGTGTAGTGGTACTAAAGAATTGTGGTACCATTGCCTGCTGGTATGCTACATATGTGCTTTGATGATTCTGCAAAGCATCATCATCCTTTATATATTTTTCCTCTAGGGAAAAGGACAAGTTGACGCTCTCCTCCCCATCATGAGAGGGACGGTAGGAGGGATCGTTTTGTTTATGTAGTCTCTGCTCTATTGCCTCTTGACGTTGTTGGATGCTATGTACGACATTTATAAGAAAGGCCAGTTGTCGCGCCACATCCTGATCCATACAAGGTGACATGATTCAATATAAAGAACCAGATCATTAATACTACTTTAATTAAGAGATGGACATGGATATAAATATATTATTATCCTTTGTACTTGCATTGGGTCAAAACACTCTCAACACTATAATGTATTTCAAACACCAATGAGGAACGACATGCGTTGAATGGAATGCCACCGCTCTCATACCAACTACGACTCTGAGGCAAGAAGAAGACCTTAGGTTTGGGGTGTCTCCGTAAGCATACAGTGGGGTACAATGCATCCTAGATAAGTTCCCAACATGTCTATTAGCTTTAATTAACAAATTGTTTTTCTGATTCCCTATTCAAATTTCAACACGCAAATCTTCGTGAACCGCTCAAGTCCACTGCCCATGTATAAGAGTCCATCATGGCATAGGGCACGAGTCAATGAATAGATTACCATGATCATTCTAACCATAGTTTGAATCATCGCAACTAACCCAATCCTCCTTAAGCACAAGAGGTTTACATTTCAATCCTAACTTCATTAAACCACATTTTCTGGAGTTCCCCTCTTAGTGCTCCCACATGGAATACTAACCAGTGTGGCCTATACCAACTAGTACACGAGTGTAACCCTGAGGGAACAAGCGAAACACTAGACCAGCAACCATGACTTATCGGCACACTCAAAGCACCGTGCTAAAGGCACACAAGTACTAAGGCCGAACACCGTCAAATTGGACCTCGGTGTGCCAAGCAACATATCCTCCAACCATCGCAGCTATGTAGTAACCGTTGGGATCGCGACCATCTAGACTTCTCCCAAAGCCCCAAGGGTGCATGTCCATCCCTTGTCGACAACTACTCCACCACCCACACGCCACTTGGATGAAATTTCTACCAACCTCCAAAGTGATGTTGCGTCATTTGCATCATATTATTTTCACAAGGTGGCATGCACATGTCTATATGGTTTTCCGTCCTTTATATACCCAACAGAGCAAAGACCGATATCATAGAGATTTAAGTGCTGAACAATATTCTCTAATATATATTTCATGACTCCACCTACCAAAACATGCTGTTAGAGATGGAGATTTATTCACTCATACGATTTTAAGATTATGTAGCTGTTCCTGAATTTATATTGTGGATATCTTTGAACACTTCAGAGTATGGACTGCTAAAAGCCTAGGATGAGAGTGGGAAGAGAAGGAGAAAAGGAGGGGAGGTGAACACATCAAAAGTACAATGACATGTGGGGAGAGGATCCTCTGCTGTAGAAGGTTTTGCAGCAGAGGTGCTGTAAACCCAAATAATTTTTTTTTGTGATTTAAATTCTAAAATCCAACCTTATAGATTGAATGTTAGGTTAATACTGTATATATCCTCCAAATTTCGTTTAAATCCGACATTATTTGCTATTTTATCTTAATGGTCAAACAATCGGTCAAGATCTAAGCAACTTGAACTCCATTTAAAAAGGATCCGAATCTTGAACTATTAAGATAAAATAGCAAATAATGTCGGATTTAAGCAAAATTTGGAGGATATATAGAGTATTAACCTAAAATTCAATCTATAAGGTTGGATTTTAGAATCTAAATTACAAAAAAAAATATTTGAGTTTACAACACCTCTGCTGCAAAACCTTCTACAGCAGAGGATCCTCTCCCTAACATGTGAGGTGTAATTGTTGCATCTGTCTCTATTTTTATGGGTGGTTGTAATAATGACATATATTATATACCACAGTATGGTAACCTCTGGTTGTGGGAACCACTGTGTTTGTGTGTGCCAACGTAAACAGAACCCACAGACATGCATTAAATCTAACAAGGCATATTTAGAGAAAACCATACGTTCAACCAAACATTGGTGATTGTGCTCCAAAATATGATCCCTCTTGGTCAATTACCACCACATGAAGCGGTCATTTAACTAATCTGATGTAAGCATGAGCATGCATATTTGTTGCATATATACCATGTGATCTTTTAATATGATGGTGAAGATGGAAAAGTGGTTTGGGGTCCATTGATCCCAAAAAAAAAAACAACACTATTTCTTTTTCACTGTATTTTGGAGAATCTAATGATGGTTAGTTTCTATGGTTTGAGATTGAAGATAGTATAGAACATTAGCTTTTGGTAGGCCAAAGTGATTTTCCGGGGGAAAAGAGAGGTAATAAAGAAAAGTCATCATTCGGATTGTGGAATTGTTTTGAAACCTCCGAGGAAATTCTAGGAAATTCTTCATATTGAAGAACAAATATTTGAGGACTTTTGATTTGCAAAAGGTCAGCGCATCTTCATAATCTAAAGTTGTAACGGTCTACAATTATAATACTATTAAAGTCTCATTTCATTCCAAGCAGTTAACTTTTCAAAAAAATAGTATAAATGCCATTTAATGTGAATGAATGAATTTAATTACTTCCTTTAGACAATAATAAAAATCTATGAATACCAAAACCCACGTCACTTCCCATTTTGCGTGAAAAGATAGAGATAGAAGAGAGAAAGAGAGTTAGAGAGAGATCTCACCGAAGATTGATCTTCATCATAGAAGATGGTGACATCGAATCAGAGAAGGGTGGGTGTGTAGATACGTGATCGGAAGGAACCATGACAACCACAGACAAGTGATATAAGTTTTGAACTTGAGGTATGTATCGGTTTAGGATTACATTTTTTCAAATGTATATGTCGATTTCGTATGATTATCATACACATACAGGAAAAGTATCTTTACCCTACGAAAAAATCAGTCACATATAATGCATATTCCGTATGGAAAAGTGCCCAATGACAGTCAAACCGTTGGGAATAATCCGTCAGGAAAAATCCCGTAGGGAATACCATCTAATACTATTTGTGACAAGTTAGTCCTCACAAAAAGTTCAGCAACTGTCACAAAAAAGCTATGAGAGATGTTTCCATATGGATGTTAATTATGACAACTTGCCCGTCAGGAAAAAATGGACCATGGTTCTCTATCAGTCATGATAGATATAATCAAAACAATAAATAGTGCACAATTGTTTGTTCCATTACACAAAAAAACTTATCTGCTGTAATTGTCTGTTCCACTTTGGAATCTATATAATAAGATGCACATCTAGAATATCCAATGCTTAAAATGCAAAAAATCCAACAAAGGGATTAATTAAAGAAGTCTTTGTTTGGATCAAACAACCAGGTTTCTCTAATGACTTTTACATCTCCAAAAAACATCATTAAACAAGATAAAAATGTACAATATACATGTTTTGAACCTAAATATAAATAAGCTCAAAAGTAGTAACATGATCCAAGTTCTAATTTAAGATGAGATAAACTAGTCAAAATCTATCCATTTCTTCAGCTCCAAGGGTAAACAGTTGCATTCCACACTATCAAGCTTCTTCATTTTCATTAGTTCGATCATTTCCTTCAAAAGCTTATTGTCAACATTTTTATCTTGATTGGATCTAGCGCACTCTTCAAAGATAAACATCCATCCTGTCAATGAAAAGAATACACAATTCAATTATAAAATCACACAAAAATTTAATAGATAAATCTTTTACCTAAAAATAGAATCTTAAGTATTGTCCATATGTTTATTTATTCTGCACGCATGTAAAAGTGCTACCACATGTCTATGTATGCTATTGTTTATTGTTTGAATAAAAATCAAATCATTTCATACCCTTAAATTGGGATCCAAAACTATTACCACTTTTGCCTAATAGATAGTTAATGCAAGAGTATTAAGAATGATATTAAAGATATAAAGTTATTTGAAAATTGGAAATGGTTACAAGTACAACTAGAACGATGAGGGTACACATACATGAGAACAAAATTGAAAAAGATGAGCAACATTGTATATTTAATATGAGTATATCATTAATATGAGGCTGGCAGAAGAATTGCAAAATACTCTGGAGGCATGTAGGCATTGCGAATTTACATATAATCAAAATATTAGGCACGGACACAAAAATGTAATTATATTTATCATCATCTATAGCGTCTTAGTATGTTCAACAACATTGCTTGTGTTTGCTTGGGTTTGATCACCAAGAAGAAGTCCTGCAATGTAGAAGTCGAGGATTTTTAGAGTCATTTCATTGTCTAGCAAAATATTGATTTATTATCATGATTAGTGATTCTTCATGAAGAGAAAGCAATCCTTGTGCTAATCATATAAAAATATTGTATCTTGCTGCCTAGTCCAACTGTTATTTCCTTTCTATGTACGAAAACAATCGATTATTTCATTTTGTAAGTGCAATCTAAACTTAAAAAATAATTAGATCGCTTCTCTACAATTTTAAAATTTGTAAGTTTGCAAATATGCTCTTAAAATATTAGATTTATTTGTCCAAGGAATTTGACAAAGAATATGCATTGGAGCATTGAGAGAAATACTAACTTGTTCTTCAAATTCTACACACCTTGAAATGAATCCATGGGGATCCTCTTCACTGTTATTTCCTCTCCATTCGGAAAAGTTCCTTGTAATTCACAAGATTGTCAACTTCATATTTTTGAAGCATAGGTAATTAAATGATACCATTGGAGTAGTAGTATCTCACACAACCTTGTACACTGCACCAAATCCACCATTGCCAAGTTTACCGTAGAAATTTGTCGACCACATGTATATTCATAGTTGGATCAAGTGGCAGTGATTTAGTAGTAGCATCATCACATAATCTACCATCTAATGAATACCAAAAAAATATAGTTTCCACTACCATCTAATGAATACAAAAAAATATAGTTTCCAAACCAGTAATCAATAATCTCATATCATCGTTTAGGTGCGTGAATAACTTTTCAGTTGAGATCCTTACAACTAATGAGTTTGGTTTTCGTCCCACATAAAAAATCAACCAAGCAAAACTTACGGATCGTTATTACGTGGATTGATCCAGTTGAACTTTTCTCCTTCATTGGGAAAAATATACATTCAGTTCGACTTCACGGATGGTTGGTTGAAACTTAAAAGCATATACGTTTTAAAAGAAATGGTTTTTGAACATCAACAAATCTTAAAAACCAAATAAGTTCTCACAACAATCATCTTACCCTTTGCTTAACCATAGACCGAGTTGTGGATCGAGTTACCTTCACCCAGTTTTATGTCAGGGGAAACGAAGGTGAGCATCTACAACACACGGGATGGAGAGCAACTGGAAACTTGGTGCGCAGATGAGGCCAACCCCCTACCTCTTCAAATAGTTTGTGGCCTCCATCGAACTGATGGCTACGTCAATCTGAGAAGGCTCCATTGGGTGCTTCGTCCTTGTGCCCCTCCATCCGACTTCACCAAAGTTGCTTCTTCCTTGATCTCGAGGAACACCATACCATTAGAACTTGCACGGTTATGAAGAGAAGAAGATGAAGCGGCCCCCTGTTCTCTTTGATTGAGTACTTCCATGAGGCTCCATTTAGATTCTCGTAAACTTATTAATGGATTCTTATGTAATCTAATTACAAGAAAATGCAAGTTGGGATATCGTATTGGTCATTGGAGTGTGATCAAGACACACTAATAAAAAACATAGAACAGGCCACGGTTGAGTATCGTGGCTTAATGTCATATTACCGTTGCCTAATAATATTAGCCACGGTAATATTACCGTGGTTTATACCACCGTGGCTTATAGTTTACCGTGGCCAAAGAGGTTACTTTTTCGCCACAGTGGACTTACTGTGGCTATACTGTTTTGGCTACGGTAATTTTACCGTTGACAAAACATTCAAGCCACGGTTTAATAGCATGACAAATCTATTTAAGCCATGGTAACCAAAATGTGGTAAAAAACATCGACAAAGTGCATAGGCTTTGACAACGGTTTAATAGTTGTGGCGACATAGATTTGGCCATGGAAGTGGTACCGTGGCAAAAAAAGCAGACTTAAAAAAAAATCGATGCATGTGTCAATTAATCATTTAACAAAATCTCATATGATATGCATGTGGTATTCGATGTTCATTCCATGTACTGTGATAATCACATGGTGAACATGCATACACATGATAAATCTACATACAAGGTAACAAACAAACTTATGATAAGCATAAACACACAAGTTAAAAAAGTGCATAATCCTCATGTCAACATAAGGTTTTTAACAAAAGAGCTAATTAAGGTTCAATTAGCTAATAAAACATTAAAATGTATATGACCTTTGAAATCTAATAATATTAGGTGTAACATAAGGATCGATCTAAAATTAAATGCTATTCATCTAAAGCGAAATCACTAAAATCTGCATCATCTTCTGAATTTTCATCATCATCTCTTCTTTCACCCATGCCATTGTTCATTCCAGATGATGAACACTCTCTTTGTGATGAACGACTGCCCTTCGATGATGACGCCTCTTGTGCTTTGGCAATGACAACAACTGATTTTGCTATCTCTCCTAGCAAGACCTCTAATCTTGTGACTCGATCGTGTAAGTTACTATCTGGTTGGCCTCTACGTCCATAGTACTTCGATGGATTAACGCCTCCGCCTACTCCCCTCACACGTCCTGGATGTTCAGGTCCAGTAGCTTGTAGATATGCTGCGTCTGGAGCGATAGGAGACCCATCATCTGGGTGTTGAAGTGCCATCATTTGCTCCTGACGCAATGAAATAAAAAAGAATTTGAAATAATACACATATTAAAATGAATTTGAAACATAAGTAAATTAACTTACATGCTGCTTTTGCAATTTCTTATCATGCCACATTCTTGATCCGTCTTTTCCTTCTCTACTTTTTGAGTATATAAAAAGATTGCAACGATCAGCATCAATACCCTTTTTCACCTGAATTTAATTATATAAATAAATATATGAGGTAATGCATAAAATTACTTAAATTGGAAAAATAATAATTACATACCAACTCGTGCTTTAACTGCTTGGTGTTTTTTCTACCCATGCGATGAGCTGCATGTGTTAACTTTGATCGATTATGTGCATTTCTGCATTGCATTGCCTACAACAATATAATTTCCATAATTAACACATATTATTTTCGAACAGAAATCTAAACTAAACAGGACGGTTGGAATTATTTTGATGGATGAACAAAGATTTAAAACAAATACCATTTATAAACAAAGAGAAGCTTCTAATCAACAACAATGGTAAAAACAAATAGATTCTAAGTAGATCTAGTTGAATTTATACCTTATATTCCTTGGATGTCCAATAATCAACTAAAGTTCTCCAATCTTCTTCAGTTATACCTTCCGGTACATTAGCAAGTAGTTGACTTATCGAGATATTCTCATCAAAGTGCTGCAAATATAGATAACAAGTCTGGATTATAATTCTATAGAAGAATTCAAACATATTAAAGAATTCTTGCTCTTCATTGCAACATACATATTAAAGAATTAAAACAACTTTCTTGTAAAAATGTGTCTAGAAAGATATGTCCTTGCTACATTAAAGAGCGACGCGGATACTTAATGGTGATGACATTATGGGATGTAATAAGGTTCACTGCTAACTATAATATATCAAGTTGAATGGAGACTTTCAAAATCCACAAGGTAGCAAAGATGTATACCCAAAATCCGTAAGTCGAATCATATGAGACATTTTCCTCGACATCTCATTTTTATCATACACGCAAAATATAGCTAAGGTTCTCTTAGTAGGAGGATATTAAGAATGTAGAATTTCATGGTGACTTTAGTTGAGTCTGCCCAGAGAAGCCTCCCGAATGGCATTCTTTTTTACAATCATAAAACGATAAGCAAAGGAACTAATATATTTTAGCATTTCCATTTCAGCACAAAGGAATTTGTTTTTAGATTATCCATTTTCTGTGTCAAAATTAGCCAAGAAAGAGTAGGATTGTATGATCTTAAATACCCTATGTTTTCTACTTGCTCCATGATATGTTTCTTAAATCAACGACTATGTTACTCCTATATAGATAACAAACTTGATATGTTTCTTAAATACCCTATGTTTCTTTTGGAGTGTATGAGATGATCTTGCAAAATTAAAAATGATCATAATACGGAGCATCAAAGTAGAAGTTGGGGTAATTAGCCAAACCTTCTCACACATCAATCATATAAGAACACCTTCTTCTCCAAGAAAACAAGATTATATAAGAACAAAAAGAATGTGAACCTGATCGAGGGATACAGATGGAGGCAGTGTTGACGAGTCTATGACCAGCGTTGTTGTCGAAGGTGGGGGCGAGCAGGACCTGCTGGTGGGGTTAGTGCGCTGGGAGCAAGCACGAGCAGCCGACGGCGTGAGAGAACGAGCAAGAAGAGAATTTTTTATTTAGGGTTTCTTTGTCACTGTTTAATAAGGTGCGAGGGAAATTTTGGGGGGAGAAAATATTGGGATTTCAGGGGGTGACATGGGGAGGGAAATTTTGGGGGGAGAAAAAAATTGGAATTTCATAGGTTTCTTTGTCATGCGTAAATAAGGGGAGATGTAAATTTTAGGTGATAAAAGTTTGGGAGTCAGGGGGTGACGCGGGGAGAGGGAAATTTTTGGGGGAGAAAAATTTGGAATTTCACGGGGTGATGAGGGATAGAGAAAATTAAGAGGAGAAACAAAGTGTAACTTGAATATGGTAACTTGAATATCTGGATCCGGAGCTAGATATCAGACTGCAACATTTAAAATTGCTTTATATATTAGTTAATATAATATAAGCCACTATCTTGTGTTATTATATTAGTATTATATATTACGCAATATGATATATTAATGATATTGATAAATTCCATCTGTTTGAGGGTGGACACGAACGAAAGACAAAATTATATCCCCTTTTTGCTTCAAGAATACATGTCACGTGACGCTCGATTTTCTCATTACGCGACTTATTTATATTTCATCACCATTTTTGAAATCGTTTATTAATTTTGATGAAAACAAAATTTGTATTTGTATGTGATATTTATTCGATCCTTATTCAGATGCGATGTTTATTGGATCCTTGTTGGATTTCTTTATTCCATCTATATTTGTATTCACTCTTTATTCAAGTTGTATCCGAGTTCGCTCTTTATTCGATTCGTATTCGGATTTGTTAAATATCTGATTTGAATTCGTATCCATATTTATACGGATATGGTGTCCTTAATGCATATTTGAATCATATCCGCATTAATATTCGTATTCGACAAAGATGAAGTGAATATGGATATGCAAATAGGCACATTTTCGATCCTTATCCGATCTGTTTTTTTTATACAAAATCGGAGTCATATATATATATATAATGGTCACTGTATTTCTAGTAATGATAAAATCAAAGTATGATATTCAATTATCTGCATATATAATGGAGGGATTAAATTTTCCTTATACGTAGTAGGTTTGGCCACGATAAAAGTTTCGTGGTTTAAAATTATTAGTCACGGTCATAGTACCGTGGTCAAAATATATTAGCCACGTTAATAGTACTGTAGCCTAACATGTTTGGCCACGGTAGTTTTCATTGCAATTAACTTTAGGTTACTGTAATTTACCGTGGTCAATAAGTTTTAGCCACAGTAATATTTATTGTGGCTTGATTGCGTGGCCAATGCAATATTTTTTACTAGTGACATTTAGTTTTTTTTACATGACCATATTGAGAAATGCGTGAAACAACCTGATCAAATCTACTGCATTCGAAAACACTAAATAATATATTGCACGCAAAATCATATTCTAAAATCTGATTCCATGAAATCACTTCACCGTTCACATTTTTTAATCCACCTTGAAATACATACATTCTCTAATTAAAACTCGCATTCGTTAACAAATCATACCTATCATCAAACAAAATCATCAAATTTCCCAAACAACAAGGATATAAGCCAAATATCAGCTAAAATTTGAGGCAATGGCAGGAATAATTATTAGCTCCAAATTGGAAGAAAAGCTCACCGTCGACAAGGTCCCCATGAGCAACGACTATGTGCTCGTGTTGGGGTACTTCTGCTTCCTCGCCTCCAGCTTGACCATTGCGAACGCTTTGATAACATGCTCTCCACCCGCAAGACACTGCCATTGGAATCACAAAACAAAATCGAAAAAATCATAGATCAAGAATAAATGTTACATACTTTATCGTCGTATCCGCAGCGAACCTCGCGAGGTTCCTTGAGGAAAATGGGAAATTGAGAGTCAAATAGTCAGGAAATGGGGGCTGACGTGAATAAAATATTGAAAAAAGGGGAAATGAAGTGCATGCATATGCGGTGGGGTGCATGGAGGGGCATAGGGGGATGGCAGCAGGGGAGAGGGAGTGGGGGTGGGATGACGGGAAGGAGAGGGCATGATGAGGACCATTAGAGATAGCCGCATGATTCTGTAGAGAAGAAGACAGAGTATCCCTTATAGGATTGTGCAGCTCCTCCATCCAGAAAATAGCTGGTTGGAGATGACTCTCGAAGGTCCGACCAATGTTGATCTCCTCGACGAGGCTGTTGGTGTAAACTTCGACATCGTGTTGCATTAGGATTTATCAAGAGGAAGAACGGTGGGATTTTGGGGGTGAAGAGAGTGTTGCAATGAGGGAAAAGAGGGAAAAGGAATTGGGGTTTCTGAAGTGGAGGAAAGTTGTTGCACAAAAGAGGCAAATAACAATTGGCCCCCACCAAACGTCACTCCAAATATTAAATTGTATATTGAAAGCTAATTGTAATTCCAACGAATAACCTGTCAGGAAAAACTTATTTAAAGTGATGATTGGAAAGTCGTCACCAATAGCCGTCATATTTATGACATTTTCCTGTAGTATAATGACTTGTTTTGAATAAGATATCCAAATGCACAAGTCGAACATGTAGAACCCTTACTATGGCTGCTTTAAGTCAAAACAAAGTACATGAAATTCTTTCAATTTCATTAAACATTGATGTATTAAAGAAATGAATACTTGTCAGTAATTCTATCATATCCGGAAACAAGCCATTAAATCTAAGATTTGCATATGGGATGGGTAACGTCGAAATTCATTTCTTGCCGTTAATGTTTGCTCACGTAGAAGAGATACATGCACATTGACTTACAAGTAATCATAATAATTATAGGATTCCGCTAGCCTATGACATACTTAATCAAAGGAATAGATATTGATTGAGGTTAGACACATATATACATATATATAAATTAGAGGCTCTAAATATACATTTGTTTTTTTCAAATAACAAGTTCATAAGGGTGATGCTAGCAAAACCCCATGCATCCATTGGTAATCTGGGATACAACAAAACAAATAGTCACAAAAGTTTAGAAAGGAGAAAAAATAGGAAAGTTATCTGATTGTGAACATCCATTTCACCTCGAAGGAGTATGGAACAAGAATTTTTTTTACCCTAGCTTTTGGTACTGAATATTAATTATTGCCATAGAGACTAGATTCTTACAATTATTAAAGTAGAACCAATGATTTGCAGCAAAAAGGAAGATGTGAAAAATTTACATATAGTTAATAGGGGCTACACATATTACATGTGTGAGCTTTCTTTTTACCATGGCAACTATATCTCTCTCCTTATTCTAAATCTTAGACATACATTTTATAGGATTTTATAACTACAATTCCCTGAGGTAATTAGATGATAATTATGGTATATTTGTGTGCATTTTTTAATGGAAATCATTGATATATCATTAAATAGTACTTAAACCTTGATACGATAATTTATCTGGGATCATACATATAATATGTTAAAAAAATATAGTATTGTTATTAAATAATCCCTTAAGGTAAGGAAATAAAAAAAATAAGAGTTCAACACCGAAATAAAGAATAGCTCCGTTATGAGAAGTTTGACTAGTGACAAGGAAAGAATATGCATATTTGTATATAACTATTGCATGGGAAGGAGAATACTATTGCAAGAATTGGAATTTCCTTAAGATGAATAATGGCATGATGACTATATGCGGAGCTAAGTGCTACACCTAATGGTGAGAGCCACCTCTAGAGTCCAATTATCGTAAGCCCAAGGGGCAAGGCCGCAAGGGACGTATGGTTGCAAGGAATCACAGAGGCAAAAGCTAAGTCCTCTACAGTTGTAGCTACACTGTCATGTTATGTTATGGACCGCTAGTGTCAGCGGTAAAGCCAGCAAAGCCATCAAAGCCGCCTAAAAATCTAACAATCAAGACAACCCTAAACACTGAATGCTATGGGAATATGTACAATTATGTTAATGCCATAGGCACATGTACAATTACGTTAATTTTAAGGTATATGTGCAAATGTATTAAAAAGTCATGCAAGATATAGTTTATAATGGTAAACCATTACAAGTTATGAAAGATATGGATTATAAAAGTGAACCATTACATGCTATGAAAGAAATGGTTTAGAAAGGTAAGCTATTACATGTTATGAAAGAAATTGTTTATAATGGTAGACCATTACATGTTATGCAAGTAAATGATTTAATCAAGAATAAATCATTATATGGTATAAGAGAAATAGTTTAAGAATAATAAACAGTCACAAGTCATGTAAAAGCTATTTAAGGGGATTAATCAGAGAGAATGGTCTAAATGATAAAGGATACATATGCATATTATGAAATTCATAATACATACCCCTTATGATGAAAAATGATAACATATCTATTTTTATGTATATTGCACATGCATATTCATATCCATGAAAGAAATCAACATGTAACTTGTTAGGGAACGAACTTAGACATGCACGGGAACAATTAGGCACGTAATGATGTTATTCCATTGAGAGTTAAGTACATGATTTATAATAAAGTTAAAAGATTGTTAGAATTCCCATGCATGGACCTCGATATATAATGGGCACTAGGCTCATGCAAAAAATATGTTTAGTTATTTCAGGTGAAGAGCAAGTTTGACCAAGCACTCATATTCGTGTGGCAAACTCAACGAGACATTAAACGTCGTATGAATAATTACAAGGATTAGGGTGGACATCTATGTGCCCACTGGAATGGAGAGTCACACTATAAAACTATTTAGTTTTTCTTTTGCAAGTATATCCTTGTGGATGTTGTAATAATGGAACTCTTGCGTATATTGGATTTTATGGTTCTTTTTAGGAATGAAATTTGTTGCTAATTGATTGACATGCATGATGGTAATGGTTCAATCGTGCCATCTTTTATTGCATAATTCCGCCAGTCGGCGCGATCCGCTCCGTTACAGATGGTATCAGAGCTAGAGTTCCTCTTGGTATATGATATCCACAACGATAGAGATCTCAGACTTATAACCTAGATTAGGACTTATGTATTGCACATAAGTAGTCATCACTTTGTATTCCTGAATAACCTGAACTCTTTTCATGAGACTGGGGCGAACAGAGATCGGGAGTCATCGCTGAATAATGATATCATGAATAATCAACAATTATTGCTAGAGTTCATGAAGATTGATGACTCATTAGAAAATATCCATCTCACTTGGAATTTGGTAGATTTATTCTGAAGATCTTTATTCACAATAACAATCTTTTATCTTTGAATGTGAACATGAGATGGAGAAAGTTGAGCATTAAATATAAAAGATGGATGATGTTAAGAATTGGATATAAGAGATGGAGATATCAATTGAAATTGCAGACTGGCTTAAGGAAACGAATGTTATGTTTAGGACTTGTTACCAAAAAGTGTATAGCAGAGGAGTGAGAGTTTGAAGGCCAAAATAATCGACTTTTTCTATGACATCTACCAATAAGTGGAGTGATTTTGTTGAAAACTCTATTGAATGTTACAACCTTGAGAATGCCTAAGATTCAAAGAGATCAGAACTCTCAAACTTTTGGTATTGTAATAAGATGGTAAAAGAGTATGCGATCAAGTTACAATGTTTGAGAAATGTGTGTGTGTGTGTGTGAAAGGACATACAAATAAGAAGCAAGTGAGTTCCTAGTTAAGTTTTATACAACATGTTTAGTTTGTTCTTGGTAAGCAATCATCTCAATTATAGAATGAGTGTTTACATGTTGTCGGATTTTTCTAGATACCTTTACAGATGATTGTTCGAGATTTCCTTCTTATTGACAAGTGGATTTATTCATTGATGTTATGCCCAAAACTGCAATAAATTCGAATACTCCTTACAAAATGACACCTATTGAATTGAAAAAAATTGAAGGATCGATTATAATGAAAATGGGGTTAGGGAGTTTCTTTTTATTGTGACTCAGTGAATTTCCATAAAGAGCACTTTTCTCTTTGTGGAAAATAAAGATAGATCTTAGTATCTCCATGGTTATTAAACTCTGAAAAATGTAACTTTGAGGGATTAACATTTGGTTGGGATCAATGATTGGTTCAATTGGTTATGGAGAGAAACATCTTTTCTAATTAACATGGAAGAAAGGACGAGGACATTCTAGAAATAGCTTTCAGATTAAGGATGGGTCATTGTGAATTGCTTTATTAGGTAATATGATCTTGCAAGTATTATTGCAGCTTTTATAAAGCTTATGAATATGATGTATTCAGAAAGATCATGACAAATTTATGATCGAACTGTGGATGATATTGTTTTTATACTTCAGTTATACGAAGAAATGCCAAGTACACCTCAACATTGTATCCAAAATCTTTTGCTAGCATTAGCTCTATGCGAAGTGATCCATATGTAACATTGAGTTGGACAAAATCATATTCTTTAGTATTGTCATATTTAATTATCGATGGCATTGATGTTGGATGAATTAAAAAGAAAGGTATATTACCTTGGAGTCTGTTGAGAAAAAAATTAGAGATTTATGAATTTCTAGGATGACAAGGTATATTGGTGATCCATGTAGAATTTTCTCACTTTTTGCAAAAGCTTTGATAATCCACATTAGAAAGTATGTGAATTTTGTACATTAAAATAAAGTGAAAGTTGATTGTGACCTCGACTTGGGCTTCCTATTATATACTCGAGGATGTGTGGTTCATGTTGATACGCCTGCCACAAAACATGTGCATGTTTTATGCAGAATGAAAAGGATATTGAACATACATAGCGTCAACGATAATCACAAGAGAGTAAATATATTCCTCATGGCTTGCGTTAGAAATGATTATATTTCCCCTAAAGGTTTGACAACGTTAACTTTATGATAAAAAATTTGAGTTAATTAAAAGGATTGAGTTATCATTGAAAAAAAACTATTTTGGTATTCTTAAAATGAATGAGGCTACAAGAATGAAAATTTTGATTTATAAATGGAATTGATGATTGAGTTAAGACACGTGACATTATATGGATCTCAGAGATCGATGTATATTATTCATCACATAAAAATGTAAAAGGATATTCAATGGCATTTCCAATGGCCAACGATTAAGATAGATATTACATAATTTGTTTTCATATGAATAATATGCCAATAGATTGAAATTAATCAAGAAAAAAACAAGCCATGTTCCAAGCTTGGAAATACCAAATTGGAGGTGAGTGCATATCATGATATATCTTATCACAGAATACCTGAGAAAAAAAAGCATGGCTATTATACTGCTTGAATGAGATCGATTAATCAAATAAACCATATCTTACTCTTGCGCATAGGCCAACGACGGAGGAATATAAAAAATATTCTTAGGTCCTTTATAAAAATATAAGGGACCTAAGAATATAAAGAACAAATATATGAATATTATATATAAATATATTGCACAATAAGGGCCCAAAAAGTCAACTTTTGATCTGAACTCCAAACCGAATGAGACTACTACATTAAATAAATATTTTATTTTTTGTGAACAATAAAATGACTTTGGTGAATTTTGAGTTTGTATGGAGAAGATACAAGTCTACAAAGTTTTCTTCGTGGCTTTTTATTTTATGTATCCCAGGCACACTGATCATTATTTTTGGATTAAATAAATTTCGTATTTTTCTTTGCATTTTTATGTACAATATTCATGTTCAAATTTTATTGATTTGAGGTATAAAAATAAGAAAAAAATAGGTTCCAAAATTTTATTTATTGAGATGTAATATTAGGGTGTTTGTGTGGTTTGCTATATAGATCCTTTGCACTATCTCCCCCTACTTTATTCCTTGTCGACCAAGTCATTATGATGACTGGATCTCGGGGTGCAGGGTCACTCAGTGTCTTTAACACTTCATTCTTTTTTTCTTTCCTTTATTCTTTTATTTTTGAATTAAATACAATATTTTCTACGATAATTTATGTGAGCTATCGAGTGTTATTTTTCACAAATTAATTATACATACATGCATTTAGCAAGGAATTTTAGGCCAAAATGAAAAATAAAGGTGGTGGAATGGATATTCATAACCCCTTATACTTGCCTTTGCTAGCCTCTAGTAAACACTTATATCTATAAGTACAGAAAAACAAAATAATGAAAAGAAAAAGAAGATCTTGGAACAATTTTTTACTCTTGTACTTTTATTATTAGTTTGAAACTTAGTTAAGACCATTGGATTATTGGCTTGTTCGAAACTGCATTAGGGTTAGGAAGCCCTTAGGTTTCATGATCCTATTACTCGATTCAATTCACAGTCTGGTTAGAATCATCCTCTCAGTCGCATACTCTCGCAACCTTGAAATGATAGAACCATGTGTGTGTATTTTTCAGCTCTTCCTAAATAAACCATTGAACTATCAAGGAGTCTGCTCCTCTAGTAATTCTTCCTCATAGAGACAGATATTTCCTTCTAAGGTCAGGTGCATGCCATTTTTCATAATCGAATGGGGAGAAGCTTAAAAGAATGGGAAAAGAAGTGGGAATGGACCATTATAATCTCATTCCCTTGTGGGTTAGTGTAACCGAGTCTTCACCAAAAAGTAGATTCTTCTAGAAGCTCAATATTTTTGTGGAATTTTTTGTATAGGCTTCTTCTTTGGATTTTGCTTTTCTTTGCACTACTCTGCATCCTTGTTTGTGCCCCGATGGATATAGAGTATTTTGATCCACCCATGTTTTGGGGTCTTGAAAAAAGTTGTGCATGCAGACCATTCCTACCCCGAAGCATTGTCTCAATCCTGTCTCCAGTATTAGATGTCCTAACTACCAGAAGAAGTGGGTTGGAATACTGATTTAAGCAATCCCCGAAGAATGGTTCCTGAGCCACCCTTTATGAAGCAGCCTAGCATGGCCCCTACTTAAACTTTGAGTTTTTCAACAAACCATCTGGGATAAGCAAAGTGTTATGTGCAAGATTTATAGTCAAGCCACTGTCTCAAGAGTCGTATGGATGATATGAAGGGTTCTTGACTCATGAACATAATCTCATGGAACCTAAAGAATTAAATCAAGGTGACCCGAAGGATCTCAATTCCAGACTTTAATGGGTCCCTCTGAAATTAAGTTTATTAAGGTCTATACCAAGCACCAATGTTCAGACTTTATTTCAAACTAGTTTACTTGTCTAGAACATTCCAAAAAATGCAAATGCTATGTACAATGCAATGCAAATTTTTATGGTTTTTAAAAGTGGTTCAAAGTTTTAGGGGTTTTTAATTAATGGTTAGTGAAAGAAGTATGTACGGATTTTTACACGGGAGTGCATCAATATTTACAAGAATTGGTTGTAGGATTTACACCAGGAATTTGTACATGTTAAGTTAGTTGTCAATTACAAGTGAGATATACTGATTTTTATAAATTTTTATGAGGATTGTTATTTGGGTTTTTATTTATACAAGATTCTCAAAACATTTGAAATCATATTCACAAACATTTTGAGAACATATTTTTGCAAATAATTTCACCAACAATTTTTCAACATTACAAAATTTGAATATCATTTTGCAAAGATTTTTCAAATAGTATGTATAGACTTTTCAAAATATTTTTATAACTGTTTTTCAAATCATTTGCAAAACAATTTTCAAAATATTTTATTCAAACAAGAAAAAGAAATTTTTACAAACAAAGTTGTTTACAAAGGTTTGAAAATATTTTACAAAATATTTTCCAACCATTTAAAAAGATTTTTTCAAGACATTTTGTAACCATTTTTCAAATATTTTGCAAAACATTTTAACCTATTTATCAATCGTAATTACAAAGAATTTGATGTGTGCTTAAATTTTACAATTTTATTAGTTAGCCATATTATTGTAAATACAAAAGTATGAGTTATGGCTAAAGTATATACAAGTATATACGATCCCCTATACTTAGCTTGAGATATGCCATTATAGGTTAGACAGAAAAAGGAAGACATAACTCATTCAAAGTATTGTAAAGTCTATACTACAACGACTTAAAGAAAGAGAACTTCATCACTCCCCCTTTACTTAGGATCAACTAATCCTAAGTATAGCAAACAATATACAAAGAAAGAGGGGCGAGGGTGGCAGTGAAGAAATCATCTGCTCAACATGTATCTCCTATACTTGGGAAAAAATATACCTAAGTATAGATAGAATATGAAGAGTTTAGAAGACATATGAGGGATCAAAGAATGAGCATCCATATATGCTCATCCCCCCTATACTTAGGATGAAGTATAGTAGTGATGAATGGGATGAGTGAAATTATCAGAAGAATGGAAAAAAAATGAGTTTTGAAAAGAAGAAAAGCAGAATGAATCAAAGATGTTTTTAGGAGCCGCATCTGACTATGTTGATGATGTAGCTTTGAACTCATCTTGAAATACCACCTATATTGAATCAACAATGGACAAGAATGTATCATGCTCTAAGTAAGGCTTCAGCAACTGCATGTTGATTACAAAAGGTTGTGTGTCATGTGATGAACCAGATATAATCACAATACCATTGCGATACACATGTTTCACTATAAGTGGCCCTGTCTATTTGCTTTTTAAATTCCTTAGAAAAATTTTCAACTTTGCATTAAACAAGCAAACCTTCTGACCAGACTCGAATGTATTCCTACTCTATAAATTAAATATTCTTTTCGGTCTTCTTGGAATCCAAGTTGCTAACATTGATTGCCCATAAAGATTTGTAAATTAGTTCCAGAGGCAAATGACATGGCTTACCATAAAGTAGATAATAGGGAGACATTCCCAAATGTGACTTGTACAATGTGTGACAAGCCCAAAGAATTGAGTCAGGAAATAGTGATCTGTCCTTTCTATCAGGTCATACAAGCTTATGAAGAATAGTTTTGATCTCCCTATTTGAATATTCGGCCAACAAGCCATTGGACTGTGGGTGGTATGGAGAAGAAACATGATGCTCAATACAATATTCGTGGGTCAACTTTTTGGCTTCTCTATTAAGAAGTGGCTACCACTATCGGATATCAGAATCTTCAGGATCCCGAACAATGGAATGATATTCTCTTTCAGGAATCGAAAAATAGTGCAAGTGTCGGTGGCTTGAGTTGGGATAATAAATGGCTTGAGTTGGGGTAACCCTGCTTGTTAAGAAATGGGCCCATGAAGTCAATGTCTCACGAATAAAAAATGTCTGATATCTAAATGTATATGAAGGGCACTATATTTCTCAATCCAGTAGTTCTGCCCATATTTGATAGTCACTACAATGTTCTACATATTCTTCTGCATCTTTAAAAAGAGCCGACCACTAGAGGCTGCATTGAAGTACTTTCATTGCCGTTCTTTTCCTAGAACGATGTGCTCCTGATTCTTGATTGTGGCAATGCTCGAGGACATTGTGATATTCCTACTGATGAATAAAACTTCTCCATATGCAATTTGTCCCCTCACGAAATAAATAAGGATTCTTCCATTGATAGAAATGGATATTTGATAAGAACTTGTCAACTTTCAGCTTAGGCCAATCTTGCAGAGTTCTCTCATAATCAAGATAATTCACAATATTGGAGAACCAGGGGAACGAAGTGACATACAAAATTATTTCATCTAGGAAGGTTTCTGTATTGAGTATCATGCTCTGCTAAAAAGTGTTATTTTCTGGGAGTCTTGAAAGATGATCTACCACCACATTTTTAATTCCAGGCTTATCTCCGATTTCAAGGTCAAACAACTGGAGTAGAAGGATCCATCTGATCAGTCTAGGTTTGGCATACTTCTTGCTTTATAAGTACTTGATGGTAGAATGGTTTGTATAAATAATGACCTTAGATCCCAACAAATGTGATCTGAACTTTTCTAGAGCGAAAACAACTACTAGCAGGTCTTTCTCAGTAACAGTATAATTAAATCTATTCTTCATCTATGTCCCGCTAGCATAGTGAATAGTAAATAGTAATCAGTCTCTTGTCTACCCCAAAATCGCACCAGTGGCATCAGAAGCATCAGGTATGATCTCAAATGGTAGAGACCAATCCGGTGGTTGTAGGACGGGGGCTTGAATTATCAATTCTTTCAACTGACTAATGGTTTGGAGAACTCTGGTATCTACAATAGAATTAGTCTACCAAGAATCTAAGTCACCAATCAGAAAATTTTGCTGAAGTCTTTTATAAATATTCTATAAAATCCCACATGCCCAAGAAAGGATCCGACTTGCTTCAAAATTGTAGGTGGTTCGAGGTTGGAAATCACATCCACCTTCAGAGGCCCAACCTCCATGTCGTGCTTAGATATGACTTGGCCTAACACAATCCCTTCAGTAACGATGAATTGACTCTTCTACCACGAGAGCACAAGATTAACTTCACAACATCTCTTCATACTCGGTCTAGGTATGTAAGGCATTGATCGAAATCGTCTCCGTACCAACCATATCAGCGAAGATGGCCAACATGCACCTTTGGAATGTTATAGGAGCATTGCACAATCCGAAAGGTATTCTGCATAAGGCATATGTCCCAAACGGACAGGTGCAGGTGGTCTTCTCTTGATCTTCGTGGTCTTCTCTTGATCTTCAAGGATAATAGAAACCTGACTGTATCTAGAGTATCTATATAAGAAACAAAAATTCCATCACATCCAGTCTTTCAACTATCCGGATGATGAAGGGAAGTGGGAAGTTATAAAAAAACATATTTTAAATAAGGCATATATTCTTCAATTTTTATAAAAAAACATATTTGACAAAATTTTCAAAGATAAGTTACCAATATTTTATTTTGTATTAAACACCTAATGTATTTTTACAAATTTATTTACAAAGATTTTAAATATTGAGTCATTTTTACATATTTTAACAAATAGGATTTTAAAATAAGTATTATACACATTTTAAATACACCTTTTACATGTAGTTTTATATAATGATTTTAAATAAAAGTTTTACATAGATTTAATTTATTTACCAAAATTTTATAAACACTTAATAAATAGCTTTAAATAGATTTTTTAATCAGAGATTTAAATAGACTTTACCCACACCAACTTTTTATGGAATTTATATATTTAGAAAGTACGTAAAAGTACAAGTTATGGACAAAAGTGTATAAAGAATACACACACACACACACACACCCTATGCTTATCTTGTGATGTGTCCTCATAGTACCAAAAAGAGAAAAAGGAGGACATTACTCGTGCTAAGTAAAAGTTGGTGAAAAGAACAAAAGAATGAGAAATCAGTCACCCTTATACTTACAATCTTGTCATCGTAAGTATAGTGAAAGACGAAAATGAGGTGACTGAGGGTAAGAAATAAATGAAGGGAAGAAGATAGAAAATAAACTCAAGGGGATCACTCAGTCCCCCCATACTTAGGATAAGGTATCCTAAGTACAGAAAAGAGAGTGGCTAAAATTGGAGATGAGTGATGGGTGTAAAATAATGTACAAACAATAAAATGACAAAGAATAAATTAAGAAATAGAAAATAAACGGAAATAATTCGTCCCCCCAACTTAGGATCTAGTATCTTAACTATAAAGATGAGCAAAAATGGGGATGATTGGGATCTAAGAAGAATGTATAAGTGGTGTGTACTCCAAGACGAAAGGTCTCAAGGTCTCTATACATAATAAAATGAAGAGGAAGAGTAGCCACAAGTCTCATACAAAGTAGACCACCTCAACTCGAGCCAAATGATTTGTAGGCTCCATGAAGCGATTCAACAACTGTTTGTTTACTACGAATGACTCTACACCAGGTGACATACCTAACATGGCTATGCTTCCATTATTGTGCACCATTCTTACTATATATGGACCTTCCCATTTGCTCTTTAATTTGCCGTGAAAGATTTTCAACCATGCATAAACCTCCTGGCGAGGAACAAAGGTCTTGTGACGAATGTGTCTGTCATGCCACATCTTCACCTTATCCTTATAAATGAGAGTGTTGCATGGTTTCTAATCTCAACTATCTCGTTTGGATCTATCTTCCTCTTGGTTCCAGCTTCCTGCAAATATAATGATATCTCTTTGATCGCCCATTTTGATTCATGCATGATCTCTATGGACAAATGGCATGGCATCCCATAAACAATCCTGAATGGATAAGTAGCTAGGAGGTCTTACATACGGTAAGATATGCCCAAAGAACTTGGTTTAGAAGCTATGACCAATTCTTCTTGTCCGATCATACCAACTTCTGAAGTATGGATTTCACCTACCTATTTGAAACTTCATCCATGTCATTCGTCTGTGGGTGGTATGGAGAATCTACTTTGTGATCTATAGCATAATTCTTCACTAGCTTCTTTACATCATTGTTGATAAAATCTATACCCCCATCTGATATGAGAGTTCATGGGATCCCAAACTGTAAAACCATATGTTCCCTTAGGAACTTGCACATTATCTTGCTATTAGTTATTCGTGCGGGTGTAGCCTCCACCCATTTGCTAACATAATCTACAAACAGAATTGTATACTCAAAGCCACTTCTAGAAGCAGGCAGTCCCATAAAATCAATGCCCCATGCATCAAAAATCTCACAAATGATTAATGGTCTCATTAGCATTGCATCTCGTGTATTGGTCATCCCTCCAGCTTTTTGACAAACTGGACAATTCTTCACAAATGTGCAAGCATCTCTCGTCAAAGTTGGCCACCAAAAACCGCTCTGAAGTCCCTTCTGTGTTGTCTTATTCCCTGAATGATGTCCTCTTACCTCTAGAGAATGGTATAAGGTGAGGACACTATTTCCTTCTAAGGAATACGTCACATGTAAACACAATTCAGTTTCTCACGGAAAAGGATCAAATCCTCCCAGTTGTAGTATCGTACATGAGAAACTAGCCTCTCAACTCGGTACCTTGTGGACTCTTCTACATAACCAAAAAGTTTACTATATCAACATACCATGAAAGCTGTCACTACAATGATGCTCTCATCTGGAAATGTGTGTAATATATGGTGAGTATGCATCTGGAGACTGCTCTAACTGTAAATGGGAGATGTGATCAGCTACCACATTCTTCACTCCAGTTTGTCCTTAATATCCAAATAGAAATGTTGAAGCAAAAGAATCCATCTAAGAAGGTGTGCCTTGGCATACTTTTTTCCATCAAGTATCTGATAGTTGAATGGTTTTCGAAAATTGTAATCTTGGAACTAAGAAGATAAGATATGAAATTGTCTAATGCAAAAACTACTACCAAATCTCTTTCTCTATTACTGTGTAATTCCTCTATGCATCATCTAATGTATGGTTGGCGTAGTGAATAGCAACTGAAGTACATTCCACCTCTATACTAATATATCCCCAATCACAAAATCTAAAGCACCGTTATGATCTAGAAAGGAAGACACCAATCTGGTGGTTGCAGGATAGGATCACTAATAATCATATTCTTCAATGTAAGGAAGGCATCAAGACATTTTGTATCTATCAAAAACTTGATGTCTTTGCCTAACAACTCAGTAAACGGTCGGAAAATCTTGGAGAAATCATGTATGAACCGTCGGTAAAAACCAACGTGCCCTAGAAAAGACTATAACTTCTTAACATTGGTTGGTGGGTCGAGATGCTTGATGACATCTACCTTGGCAGGGTCAACCTCCATGCCTAACTTGGAGATGACATTGCCCAACACAATCATATTTGTAATAATAAAATGGCTCTTTTCCCAAGATTAAATGAGATTTACCTTACAACATTTCTGAAGTATATGGTCTAGGTGCACTAAACAATCATCAAATGATTCACCATGAATCAAAAATCATCCATAAAGACCTTGAGAAAGTTACCTACCATATTTGTAAAAATGGCAAGCATAACCTTTGGAATGTAGTATGGGCATCGCACAAACAAGGGCATCCGTCTAAAAGCATACATGCCAAAAGTACATGTAAAGGTAGTTTTCTTCTGGTCCTCAAGAGCAATGGTGACCTGATTTTACCCAAAGTAACCATATTGGAAATAGAAGTACTATTTCCCTACCAACATATCTATGACTTGGAGGAAAGTGGTCCTTCTTCCTCACAACATTCAATCGTCTATAATCAATGCCAACTTGCATCGACGTGGTTACTCTCTTTGGAATCTCATGTCCACTTAATTTTAAAAATTTGAATTCCTAACTTTTTCAGGACAACATGTAATGGGAGGACCCAATAAGAGTTGGAGATGGGATAAATAAACCTGACCTCACACCGTTTTGAAATATCTTTCTTGACACCGTCTCATAAAATAGGTTCATCATGCATTGAAACTCTCTAGATGGATTGTTGTCATGATCGAAATAGATATGATGAGAATACAAAGCATGATTTATCCCGCGGAGATCAGATATAGTCCAACCAATAGCCTTGCAGTTTCTTTCGAGAATCTCCATCAAACGAGATTCTTGCTCTTCATTCAAATATGAACTGATATAGATCATAACCTTTAGGCGTGGACCCGTAAGGAAAGCATACTTCATGTTTGGAGGTAACATCTTCAACTAAGGTAGGGTAGAATCTGGCTATGTTGCCTAATTTGGCTTTGGACAAGGAACTTTGCTTGTAATGAACATATCTGCAATATGGTTATCCACCATCTCAATGTGCTCTAAAGTTAAACTATAGAAGATGTCTATGAAATTTGAAATGACATCATTCGACTCTATGTTGTGCTCATCCTCAGAATGAATAGAACTAAAGAACTCAGATAAGTGATGGCATTGTTCTAGATCATCTGAAGTGGAGGAATAAATCAAGCACTCTGAATATATGCAATAAGCTCATCAAACTACTACTCCATCTAATACATCTCTATGGTTGTGTACAAGCTACCCTCAGAATAACTACCAAATATAGTGTCGAACCCATCCCTTACTAGTATATCATGGGTCTCAATATGATGCCTCTCAGATCGTTGCAACGAACCTCATCCATGTGATTGCATCTGGCAAAAGAACTCATGACATCTGAAATGTGTGTAGACACGACACTAGAACTGGATGATTCTATCACCATCTAAATATGTACCTTCTCATCCTGAGTGCAAAAAGATACCTTCTTAGTGTCATAATCAAAGAGAGCCTCCACAGTATGTAAGAAAGGCCTGATTGGGTTAAGGTGTAACTACTTAGGGCAATCCATGTCTAGGACAATGAAGTCCATTGGGAATTGCAGACCCAACACTATTATAATAATGTTCCTCAAAGCGCCCTTATATCTCTTTACTGATCGACCAACAAACTGAAGGATTGTGCGTGATTTATAAAGAGGACCTAACTCGAGTTTATCGAGTAATGAAGATGGTAACAAATTAATCGAGGAACCATTATCTAAGAAAGTGCAATCGAATATTGCATTGGAAATCTCGCATCTGATAGAATGAGCACATGAATCTCTCTTCTTCTTGGGTAACTTGTTCTGAATAGCACACGACGTGGCATTGGTCAAAATATGCTTCTCAATACATGACTTCTTTTTCCTACGTGTTGAACATCTATTCTTCAATTGATGCTTGAGTTTAGGAAATTGATCCAAAGCATCATGGGGTGGTATCTTCAAAAATATGTGATGATCCAAGGCATCATGGAGTCATATCATTCTTTTTTGATTTGTTTTCTTTCCTTTACTAAATAAAGCATCAGAAAAATGAAAAAATTCAGGTACGACAAAATTCTCATCTTTATCCATTTCATTTGAATCATCATGTACATTGAGAGAATCAAAATTATGTACAAAACTCTCAAACACAGAAGAAGAACCTTCTTCAGGAGTATCTGCATGGGCTGATGTGGTATCATCATCAGAATAACATATGTCCATGTCTATCATAACAGCATCGCTACCATCTCTGGCATCATCATGGTGCTCCTCCGCAACATTAGAATGTGACTCCTCATGAATGGATTGTCGCTCCTCATCATGTATGGATCCCTCCTCAGCTGAATTAGGTATTGGTGGTTGTTTAACACTCTTGACACGAATTTAGTTAACTAAAAATTCAAGAAAAGTGACCTTACCCTTAGTATCATCTCTGGTTGACTATTCGAATTCATCTGAGGTTGTTGGAAGATTAGAGTTGGGTGTTGCTAACTCATCAAGGCGATGGTTAACTTGCTCCATCTATGTCTTGTGTGCTACCTAGAGCGTACTCTACAAGTCCATACATGGACTATATTGAAAACTTAGGCTCAGTATCTTGCCCATGGCTCTTTGATCTCTCTTGCCTAGTAGTATGCGGAGGCTACGATGTATACAACTGTGTAGACTGTTGAGCTGTAGAGTGTAATTGTTGTTGATGCAAGTAATATGGAGATCAAGGCTTGTAATGATGTATTGGTCTCAGATGAGAAAAATGATGACCTTGTTGTTGCATAAACTGTCCGCGATGCTGGCGATGAAACTCAATTTCATTATCATAATTTGCAGATATTAACTCCCTTGCTTAAAGTAATGCCAATAAAAACCAGATAAAACATTGTATATGTAAGAGTTGTAGCATAAATTAAAAATAAAAAAAATAATGAAATAAAAAATCGGAGTGTTTTTATACCCTTAAGAACACTCACAAAAATATTTTTCTATTCATTTGACCTCGATTCCGTTTTTGGTCAACATAAAACTTGTAGATCTCATCGAGATCTACAAATTAAGTTTTTCAAATTCGGCCTTTTTCTCCTCCTTTTTTCTTGCATCTTCATCTGAATAACCTGACTAGGCCACGTGGCTCCTTCTGGTTGAGCCACCTGGCCTCTTCTCCTCTCGCCACGTGCCTGCGCCAGCCGTGATGAATATGTGATTCATCACTCTAAACGTTCAAAATAGAGCTTTGTTCCCAAGTAATATCTTCATATTTTCACTTATATTTCATAATTAGCATTCATGCATGTGTAAATAAAATATGCATTTTAGCTTTCGTATTTGCATTAAATAATGAGCCAAATTCACTTGTAATTTTTTGCATGTATATTAACTAAAATCATCTGTAAATACCTATTTGTATATATTTTATACAAACTCAAAATCCAATAAAATCAACTCTATAGTGTATATATTACAAACACTAATTAAAGAAAAATACCAAAAAAATACTAACTTGCAAAATTGACCAATAAAACCCAAATTCAAGTTTGAGATTAAGAACCTTAAATGCACATATGTCTCTCATACAATGTCCGACTTTGGTCTACTCATTTTAAAGTAATATACATTCAAAGACCAAATTGAGACCAATTTCATTAAAATCCGAGATCGTAAGAAAAACTTGGGTTTTGTGCCCTGTTGTATATTGTACATATTAACATTTTTGCACTAGTATTTAATCGCTTCATTTGACCTCGTTACTATTTATCGTCACCATCAAACTTGTAGATCTCGTCGAGATCTACAACTTTCATGTTTAGAGTTTTTCCAAATTCAGTCATCTTCTCCCCTTTTATTTAACTTTCTTTGTCACAATAATTTGATTGGGCCATGTGGCACCATCTGGTTGCGTCACGCGGCCTGGTTCTTTGCGCGACACACTCCCCTCTCTATAACCGTTGATCACTCCCTCTTCCTTCAGATCTCCACCATTCTTCTTGCCTCCGATCATCGACCATCCGATCAAATCTCACAGATCATTTGGACCGCACGCTTCCGCCTTCACTACGCCTCACCACATGGCTCCATCATAACCTTCCATCTCTTCTCCAGGCACCTCATCTCATCCTCCCACTCTGCCACATTTCTCAACTGTTAGATCGAGGACCAGATCTTATATTGTTTGTCCTTCAATGCCTTCACCGTAGCATGATACATGGTGCCTCTTACGCCCCTATGATCGTGCCCCTCTGATCTGATTTCATCTACTCCTTCGCACCCACCGCTCCACCATTGGACCGTGAGATCCAACGGTCGAGACACCGTCTTCTTCCTCTCAAAGACCCCTCTCCCACGTCGTCCCACCTCGCCAACCATCTCCACCCTTTTCATTTCCCTTGCCTCGTCGGCCATCTTCTCCATGATCCAAACTGCCCATGACACAACCCCATCATCCACCTTCCTCGTAGGGAGCCACATTCTCCATGAAGCCCTCTCGTCTGCCCCACATCCTCCACTCAATCTTCACCTCCCATCACTGGAACTGAGATTCCCTTCTTTGAATACTCCGCCCCATTTCACTGGCATCCACCTTTACACGAGAGACCCTTGAACTCCTACCTCCTGATCTGTGATAGGGATTCGGCCTGAAATTGAGCGACGACAGAGGATTCTCTCCGGCGAGATCTACGGGGAACTTTCATCATGCTGCAGATAAACCTTGAAGCTTCTCAAGCTCGGGCATCTGTTGGCCCTAGAGTGATGACCGACGGCTCCAATCAGAGCCCCCAATTCCAAGGCAAACCCCGTCCATCCCAGGGAAACTCCTTCTTCTTCTCCGGTCCTCCCCTTCTTCCCCTCTAATCTTCTTTGAATTTATCCGACATCCCCACTCAACATCACCTTCCAATGACCACTGATTGAGCTTCACGTCAAAGCTTCCATCTTCGTGCATCCCTCCGTTCACTCTCCTGAATCACAGCGACCTCCGACCACTACTCCGTCCCTAAGGCAGAGGAACACGTCAGTCATTCACCCATTTCTCCCCCAACAAGGCCTTGAACCACCCCACTTCATCCACGCAAGCACACACACCATGATTTGGCGAGTCACTAGCATTGCAGGTGCCATCTTCATCACTGGCCGGATGCCTCGACGGAGCTCCTTCGAGCTGTGGTACCTCCGACATCCAAGTAGCCGTCCAGATTCCTAGAGGTTCCAGCTTCTCCGCTGCACTTCCACGTTGAGTCCCATCCATTCAGGAGCCTACATAAGTCTTCATCGAGCACGATAGAAGGCGGTGGAGTGAGGGGACCTTCGCCGAAGCCCAGCCAAGCCCACCACAGGAGGCGACGACGAGGTGGAATTAGATGTACAATTACCATCCGATCATCATGATCGAACGACCCACTGCGGGCCATGTAGCGGCTCTGAGCCTCTTCCATGCCCCTTAGGCTCGGAGAACTCGAGCCTCTAGCCGAAGCAGCCCAACACTCCACTGCTAAGCTCGGATCGCCCGAGCCACATCCGAGCCTACTTCGAGCACCCAAGACTCAGCGCCTTCTGATCCACCATCCGAGCCTCGCATATCACGTGACCCACTTCTAGACATTGAGTAAGTTGCAGCTGTGTACCTGCAAGTTTTGGAAATTACATAAAAGTCCCTACCAGGCAACATCACATGAGATGCACGTGGTCCCGTGGAGAATTTGCACATATACCCTCATCAATTTAGGTAATTGCATTTCAGTCCCCGTCAGCACATTTCTGTTTTAAGAAATTTACTTTCTGTTTTGCATTTATACCCTCGTGCTTGCATGTTTATTTAAATAATCATTTAGCATCATTTATTAATTCTAAAAATTGCATTTGTAGTACATCTCAGGCTTTATCATTCACTACTTGTTGTATTTTTTGTGAGCTTCGAGGAATTTAATATAATTCTTTTCATGTAAAATTGCATATTTTGCCCACTGCATGCCTTTAATTCATTATTAAATTGATTGTTGCTCCAAAAATCACCAAAAAATCATAACAGGTCTAGTTTAGATAGGTCTACATTATATCCAAAAATCACATATTTTACACGTATAATGAGGCCTTAATAAATTAATTGTTGTTTAGCTTCACTGATTTTAATAGGTCCAAAATTCATCTTTTTTGAAGTTTAATAATTTCCCTAGTATCCTCTTACATAGAAGTAACAAGGATAATTTTTATATCTAAAAATGATTTAATTTGGTATTTACTAAAATTAATTTTGCAAAAACCACCCTCCATTCATCTTTAATTTGTAGAAATCTATATAGAGTCGAAAAATTCCAAAAAAATTGTAGTAGCTTAATTTCATTGCATTTAAAATTCGGATTAAGTTTCATAATTTTTGAACTTAATTTGATTACACTTTACATTTTAACCCTCAAACTTGGTCTTAATTGCATTTGCCTTTTTAATTGCATAAAAACCCAAAAAATATTCTCCCGAAAACCTAACATTGAAATTGACTTTGAATTAATCTAAGGAAAAAAATGCCTCCCTGAGTTCGACCTTGGGCTTACCCAAGTAAAATAAAAAAAATAACCGCTTGCGTTTAATTTGACTATTAATTAAAGTGGTTTTTGAATAATCAGACATTGCCCGACTACAACGAACATCATTAAATTTAGTCGTTAATCCAGTTGAATTAAGAAGGATAATCTAGGGCTTTTCAAATGGCACCGTTGTCGAGGAGGCATGGCTTAGTTTAATTTTTAGAAAAATTAGATTTTAGGTTTTCCATCCCAGGTAGTCTGATTCCCGGTTTTTCTTGTGAATATTTTTCTGTCTATTTATCAGTATTTATTCTGCATCATTCTCTCTCTAACCAATGTTCATTTTTTGTGTGAAGAACACGAGGAATCGAAGGCACCTCACCAGGCGAGCCGAGGAACCTGCATCAAATTGAACAGAGTGTGTTTGAGAGAACTTGTAAAAAGGGGTTTTGCATTTCCAGTGGTTCCCATTTGGGTTCTAACATGTGTAAAAGAATAATAAAAAGAGCCTTTGTGTGTTGTGTGGTTGCTTGATGTAGGATAGGACCTACACGTGCGGCTCTTAGAGCTATCTTAGGACTGTTTGTGTTGGTAATATCTAGGACCACACTTCACCATTAAAAGAGACACTTAGACCGCAAGACTGTAGCCAAATTTAACTTGTTCTTCACTCGCTAATAGAACTCCTTGTCTAGGAGAGACTTTTTCTCGCTTGCATCCATATAGATAAACTTTCAATTCTATTTTGCATCTTGCATGTAGAGTACAAGGATCACTGTAAGTCTTCTGAACTTGGCATACATCATTGTTTTATTGTACATCAGCTTTTCTCGACTCGTTCTCCCTTGGTTTTCTAACTTACGATTAAAGGAAATTGGGACTGGATGATAGGAGTTCCTTGTATGTTGGACTAATCAAGTGGTCATCTAACTTAAAATCGGGACTGCTGAACAAACTAACCAAAAAATCAAATAAAATCGAAAATTCTATTTGTAGGAGAATAACCCTGACCTTGATTTCAGGCTGAGTGAGGGTACTGAGTGTGTTTACACACCTTAAGGCGGAGCCAAAATCCGATGATGTTCCTCCACATAGTATAGAGGAGGACCACCAAGCGTCTGCTTCTTGTTCGCCACAACGTCCCTCTCCTCCAACACCTTATAAAATTTTGATTGTTTAATATGCATTTATATAGAAAAAATAAATATAGTAGAATAATATTTATCTATACATGCTTCCAAATTGCTTTATCAATGGTTGTTGCTCTATATCACGTATCCCGATTCGAGCAAATATCACAAGCTGAATTATGGGTTCAACTGACTAGCACCAAGTAGCCTATGCCTGCTCCGGTAGGTAGATAGGGGTGAAATTACGGTGCACCGCGACAAGTTGCTAGTGCCTCCATTTGCTTCGGTAGGTAGATAGGGGCGAAGTTAAAGCCTTCTCAGCCTCTGCCTACTTCGGTAGGTAGATAGCGGTAATCCTTACTATTTTTCTGAAAAATCACACTTAAAATCAACCAGACTAAACAGACTCGGTTTCGGGTACTTCACCGTGTTGAAAGTTAAATCAGGGTTTGTGATTCATTTTCTTGCTTCAAGTAGGAGTCAAATCATATCTTTACACTCTTATACTCCCGACTCTTCCTTCTGCCATCAAAGATGACTGACTGGGGGGATATCTACTACAACTTCGCAAATCTCTCATTGATCCCGTCACATAGCTCGTCTTCATCGGCCCAAGCACAACTTAAGCCGACCCGAGCTCATGACCCTCTTGAGTTCGGGATCAACCATTCTTAGGATTGTTACCCTCAAACTATTTCTTCCCTCTCCTCTCATCTCTCCGAGGAAGGCCCTCACCTTATAGAGCATATATTCATTCCTAAATCTTCTTCTAACCTAGACCACATTATTTATCTAGGTGAAGAAGATCAACTCAAAACTAAGATGCCTCCTAAGAGACTCCTGGATGAAAAGGAACACAGAGATGATCCTATACATCAAGTCCTTGCCTGCTTAGCTACAGCTGAGCAGCAGAATGCAGATCTTGTGGCAAGGATGGGACAGGTGATCGCAACGGGTGGAATCGACAGACCGATGGTGGATGCCTACAACCCAGCTAAGAATGAGATACATAGTTGGCTTGTACCATGAGGTACCCCTAGAATCATTCGAGTTGAAGCCCCATTTTCTTAGTCTGCTACCGAAGTTTAATGGAAATGCCACTGAAGAGCCATATGCTTTCTTGAGAGACTTCGAGCTAGTTTGCAACAACCTTAGTCACCATAGGGTTGGATAAGATTACAGCAAGCTGAAGTCTACCCCATTTTACTTAGGAGATAAGGTTGCTCATTGGCTGAAGAATCTCGGGGTTAGATGTACGACCTGGATGCCAACAAAAAATTATTCCTGAAGAAGTTCTACCCACTTAGTAGAACTAACTAGATAAGGACCAAGAATTCTAGTTTTTCCCAGTGCCCCCACAAGCCATTCCATGAAGCCTGGGATAGATTCATTGATTTAATCCAAAAATGCCCTTGCCATGGCATTACCAAGGCGATTTTAGTCCAGACCTTGTCTTGTGCCATGACCCCGGAAATTTAGGGTTAGTGAGTGTAGCCTGTGGATGTAGGATATGGTGAGATCCTCAAGTGCATCACGGAAGCGTGGGCATCGTATCGACGATGAAGAACGACTAGGCGAACTAGTTGTTCTAAGCAACAAAAATTAAAATCTTTTTATGTGACGAAACCACATGATCCAAGAACACTTCTCGGATCGTTTCGTCTAAACAACAAACAAGTAATAGGATTACCTCTTGAAGTGTGGATGTGATCGAGTCTCTAAACGAAGAGACCTCCTATCTCAAGTCCGATCCGACGGAGGAGACGTTTGCGAGCGTGTTGATGAAACACGTGCTTCTCGCAATCCACGTTGATGATCCAAGTGGCGGATCTCCAGATCTCAACACACGAGATCCGACGTCTTCTTCACGATCGAGATGAACCGATGGATACGGAGATCCACGAGCAAACGATCGTGCAACATAATGATGACTCTGCGGCGATGGAGACTCCCTCTAGGGCATCCATGGTGGACGGCCATATGAGGGAGAGAGAGTAAGCATGTAGAGAGAGGAAGAGAAAGAGAGAATTATGTTCTCATTGTGTGCGTGTGTGTAAAGAAGAGCAAAGGGGTGTCTCTCCTTTTATAATATTTTGGGATCCATGGATCTCAATCCATGGACTACACAAATCCAATGGCTCTCATTGATTGTGTTTCTTTTAATGGCTAAGATTTGTGTTGGTAAAAACCAACAACAATTAATTTAATTTAGATTAAATCTATATTGATAAATCAATATAAATCAATCCCAAATTAAATCAATCAAGCATGGAGATTATGGAATGAAGATTGCCTCCTTCCGTAATATTGGATTTGGTGGCAATCTCATGAGATCTTATGAGATTACATTATTCCATGGAAATCTCCAAGATTTACAGCAACACTTGTTGTAAATTATTCAACAAAAATAATTCATATTTATTTTGTCAATATTGCAATCTTGCCATTGGAAAATTGTGAATCACATTCACAACCCAAAAGAAAATGTGAATTACATTTTCAATTAATTGTCCAATGTGAATCCAATTCATATCAACATTTAGTTAACAAATGTAAAGTACAAATAGCTCTCTCTTATATATTATCAACCACATTTATAATATATATGACTAATATGGATATTGCTATCCACATTATTCATATCCATGATAATTAAATCACATTTGATTATCTAAGATAACTCTCCTTATAATATGAATCAAATTCATATTATTCATGATAATTAAATCACATTTAATTATGCATTTTCTCAATGCTCGGATACATGTATCAACAACAGAATTATCCATGAACTCTTACAAGGATAATGAGCTTTCTCTGCGAATACTTGGAGATAAGGATAGGGCGATTGTATTGTTCCACGTATAGTGACTTGGATATTGAGATCGTATCTCAAATCCAGATCGCGGGCCTCCCATAGATGCTTAATTAAATCAAGACCGCAAATCTAATCTTCTCATTGCATCTGAATCACATTCAGATCAATATCAAACATTTGGACCAAGATCAGATTACTTCTCTACTGAGAGGATTCACTAAAATCCAGACCCACTTCACTTCCTAGGAATGGAAGCGTCATGGTTATACAATCGTTTGTGATCACATCACCCTCAGGTATTCCCAATACCTATACATCCTGCATACTGGAAGACTCAGAATAAACCCGGAGTATTAGATCAACTTCACACTGTCTACTTCAGGGTTATATCGGTAAGTTTCTCCTTTGATCATTGGGAGTCGGTATCGATCATATACTTTCCAAAAGCATATATCATACCTAGGTGTTGATCATGTACTTTCCAAAAGTATATATTAAACCTACAAATTTAGTCAAGCTTCCAAAGCGAGACAATCGTGTACGGAATTTGATTCTCCCCAATATCTCATAAGTGAGCTCATGCCTTCCGGTTCAGTAAATGAACATGTATGATCCCCTTTGAGAGATCGTATTACTCATATGCCCTTATATGCATACCAGCACGTCGGTGTATAGACCTTGGTTAGGTCATCAACCTATTGGTGTACCAAATGTACATACTCAGACATATAGTAACACATCTGTCTCTGGTCAGAGGATGCGTGCATGTTGATGAATCCCAATTCATCACTCTTTATTCCTTTATTTTAGCTAGAAACCTTAGCCAAATACCATGTAAATATGTGTAAATATCATAAGTTGCCAAAACACATGCATCATGTAAATATGCATAATTAACATGTTTTTGTGTCAAAATAAAGGAATAAAGAAACACAAGAAAAAGAAGGAAATATTTAGAATAAATATTGAGTAACCTAATCCCAAGGGAGGGCTTAGCATGGGCCTGACCGCAAAAGAATCCAAGTAGAGAGAGATAAGGTCAACCATGGATGTACATAACCCTATGTATATAAATAAATTTATTTCCCTCAAAATAAAAAAACAAGTGTTTCTCAAATTTTGTACATATTTATAAAAATAAAATAAAAATCAAAAAAAATAAAAATAATAAAAATCATTTTCAACCTTGTATATATACCATGCACACATGTATATAAACCTATTTATTTACTCATGTAAATAAATCCTAAAAATAAAATAAAAATACCTTTTTATTCCAAATTTTATGTTGAAAATAAATAAAATATAAAATTGGAATAATTGTGCAAAAATAAACAATTAAAAATAAAAATAAAAAATACATATGTATATATAGCTACATATAATAATAGTATAACGTAAATACATTACTTATTTTTCAAAAAATAAATAAAAATCAATAAAAAAAATTGAAAATAATAAACATTTTTTATGTTTAAACGTTTTAGAAATAAAATCATTTGATAATTTTAAATGAATTTACAAAGAATAAAAAATTGGAATTATCCCATTGGTCCACGGGGGATTGTTGACCCCCGATCAACTCTCCCCCCAGGACCACCCAGGACGGATCTTTGCTCCCGACCCGACTTCGCCTATTTTCCCAAGCATGATCCGATCACCATTCATCAAAACCCTGGGTCCTGATTACACTTGAATTATCCCAGATCCACGCCCGGGGATCTGCTTAGGGATCTGAGCCTCGAATCACTCGGCCGACCTTCATCTTGTCGGACCCCTACGAGTATATATCATCTCCTCTGCCGCACTTTTCACTCCATCTTTGGCCTCCATCCTCCATCCCAGGACCTCCATTCTCTTCCCTAGAGTGACAACTATCTGAGGAGAGTGTTGCAGTGAGGAGAAGGTGGCCCCAGCCACTGATTCTTCGACTTGCGCCGCCGTGCTCCACCACCGAGCGAGCCTATCCTCTGGACCTAATGAGCCATCGAGGCAAGGACCCCAGGAGCTCCGTCAGCTCCAGCACAGTCGATTGCATCCGCCAGGTATCCCCGATACCCCTTAGATTAGGTTAATTTCCGGTTTCACCCATTTTCGCCGCCGGCCGTCGCCGGCTGATTCACCCTGACTCGTCCATCCACTTGCTCATCTGACCATCGATTCACATCCATGAGACCTCTACCCACGTTCTTCACTCATCCGATCAACCTAACTCACCCTGGAGCAGGAACTTAGTTCCCCATCGCCGTCACCTCGCCGGAGACCTCCGCCCTGCCTCATTCTGACCACTCTTCACCCGCTAACGGGTCGGGGCACTTTGCCCTCGACCCAGGAGTCTTGCTGTGCAGGTTGCAGGTCGAATCGACCTCATCTGGAGATCGACTCATTCGGGTAAAGCTGCTCCAACCCACCTTCGTCGCCGGAGCCCTCTAGGGCTCCTTGGCCTCATCGGAGGTACTTACCAGCTACGGAAGACTTCGAGCGTCCTTCTCCACATCTCAGCAGCTCCTGAGGAGGTCCAGTGCGAATGGATTGGGTCGGCGAACCTCACCGGCGTCGAGTTCTTGGAGGACCCTCTTCCACAGTTAGAACAACCCATTCGCTCCAGTTTTGATCCAGATTGTCCATCAGTGAGAGATATCCACCATCCGATCCATCAGGTCTTTGATCAGGACCGTTCATCGACGAAGGGGTGGCCGATGCTCTCAGCCATCAAATCTACACATGGCACCCCCTCGTCCATCAGATCTTAATAAAGGGTAATTTCACTTAGGCCCCTGTCATTTTCTTATTTGTCGTTTAGTCTTGTAAATAGTTTTAGTAGTTGTTTTAATTTCAGAACAATTGCATCTAGGATCGTAGGATTTTTAGTATTTGCAAAACAGTCCTTGTTTATGTGAGACACGTGCATCGACACGTGAGGTTTGGGATATTTGCATGTTTAGTCCTGTATTTCCTGAGTGTTATTGATTGCATATTTTTAAATAGGAATTACACTTATGCCCTTCCGTGTCTGAACCACGTGCTGCGCGCATGTTATTTTAGGCTTTTTGCATAAGGGCCCTTGGGCTTTCTTTATTTGTTACTGTTTGGTCCCTTGAAGTATGTTTTCTTGCATTTAGGTCCTTGATTGCAGTGTGCCTTATTTTTATTGAATAAAATATCAAATCAAATCCAAATTAGGAGAAATTTGGACACGTGGCTCTTGCCAAGTTTAAAAATTTCCCTAAATTTTTGGGACATTTTCGAAGCTTTTTACTATTTTTAAAAAATCAAAAACATGTATTTTTTTGCTAATGTTTGGAAAAGAAAATCAAATAAAAATATAAAAACTTTTTTAAAAATTCTAAAAAACTTAGGGATAGTTTGTTTTGTCGTTTTCTAGCTTCTTTCCAATTTGTAGCTTATTTGGATTTATAAAACCACTAAAAGTTGAAAAACCCTAAAAATCTTATAAAAATCATTAAAAATTATATAAAATTCAAAAAATGCAAACTCTTTTTCTGTAGCTTATTTTTTGTATATATTTTTCACAAAAATTATCTCAAGACTTTTACAGACAATTATATATTTTTAATTGGTCTTTCATGTCTGGCTGCACATTGAGCACAATTTTTCCCTTTTCTCCATTTTTAGAAAATCAAATAAAAATTATAAAATTCTGAAAAATTCACCAAAACACATTAAAACATAAAACACACAATAACAATTTTATTTGAATTTCTTGAGCATTTTTGAGTGTTTAAATAATTTGTTGTAGTTGTATTTTCTTTGATTTTCTTACAAAATTAAAAACACGAAAAAAATTAAAAAGAATTAAAATCCACCAAAAAACATTTTATTCCTTATTTTTCGATTTTGACTACTTTGTAAGCCATCTCGGCCATCCCCTGCTCCATGAGTTCGACCCTGGTCGCTATATCAGGTTAATAAAATTAGCGAGGATCGCTTGTGATTTTTACTGTTTTATCCTTTGATTTGGTGGTTCCTATTTTTTCTTGTTGAGTCCGATTCTCCGAGATCCGGGTTGCAACGACCCGAAAGTGATTTTTACCTTTCCCGGATCGAGGAAGGGTTTTCCGGCTCATCAGAATGGCGTCGTTGTTGGGGAGCACGGCTTAGTAATCTTTTTCGATTTTTCGCGGTTTTCGCAGCTTTTTTGTAGATATTTGTATATATTGTTTATCTGATTGATTTATATATTTTTCTAGACTAACACACTTCCGTTTCTTTTCTTGCGAGGGCCCGAGGATCGAGGCGGCTTTTTCAGAAGCTGAAGCAATCACGAGATTCTGAGGCGGCTTCCTTCTGTACAAAGCTGTAGGAGAGCGCGAGGAGGAGGACAGAAGTTCGGGAGCCATGGAATAGCCGCGAAATAACCGTAGAATAGCCATAGATTAGCGTAGTTTACTTTTTCGCCGAATTATTAATTTGTAATAATACAGGGACAGACTTGGACACTTGGGTGATATCGGGGTCTGTTTTGCCGAGCACTGGTGTGCTCGGGGGACCTCACCGTGGTTTTCGCCGGTTTTGGATTTTTCACCGTTTATTTACTGCTTATTTGATTTACACGGTTTTAGCCCTAGCTTAGGATTTTCATTGGTTGTGACGTAATTGATTAGGATCCAAACACCTAATTATCTGCTCGTTCCTATAGATCGATAACTGGACCTAATTAATTAAATCACAAAGAAAAAGTCAGATTATTTGAGCTCTAGTCCACGTGCCTTGAGGAGTCACATACAGCGCGTGCAGGATCCGTTGTGGCGGACACCAAGTGGCTCCCAAGATAGGACTCCGGACTTAGGCTTGAGTACCCGGCTACTGTGCTTACGTGTAGAAATTGCTTTGTCTAGGGTCGGATTCTCGTGCATCATATAGGTAGTTTATATTCTGTCTTTATTTTATGCGCGGATCATTTTGCATGTAGACTGCTGGAGTCAAGTACACCTTCTATCTCTTGCATGCATCATTGATTTTCGTGCATCGGCTTTTTCGTCTTCTCAACCCGGTTTTTGGACTTAAAATAATCAGGAGAAGCGAAAAATTTGTTAGGCGTTGATTTCTTTAAAAAATATCCAAAAAAGAAAAACTATAAAATTGGGACTGCTAAACAAACTTGACCCTAAAAGACACCTCACATAAAAATCTGTCTTGGGGAGAGCAACCCCCTTATTGTCTGGTTTGATTGCGTGAGAGAGTGACCCGCACACTAGGCTAGAGCCACATCCGAGCCCTGATCAGACTACCGACCTTTTATACGGGACAGTCTGGTTGGCAGATTGGACTCCTATCAGGTCACATAACCGCTCTGATATCCTGACATGATCACCTAAATAAAATTGACAAGATAATTGACCGACTAAATAAAATTGACAAGATAATTGACTGAGCTCTTACTGTCTTCAGCTCAACGTGGAGTAGGTGAACCCGGGGTTTGTTTGCTCATCTTGTTTATTTACCAGATCTCATCCGCCCGACTCGCCAGATCAAGATGAGGGGCAGGAGGTCCCTTAGGCAGCCTCTGGATGCACCACTTTTTAGCACTCCAGCTCGTTCATCTAGGTTGGTTCGTGAGAGCCCAGACCCGCTCTCCGAACCCGAGTTCGATTCTGCCCTGTCCCCCCTTGACCACCCTTTTTCTGTTCCTGAGTTACCAGCGCCAGATGCGAGACAGTATACAGATGATATTTCGGCACCTGAGTTTGGGTCTTTTGCCTTTGCAAAGACCATGGCCAGCAACGAGGAGCGCACCGAGGGTCAGAGGACTGAGACGACCACATACGTTCTGGACCAGGGTGCGATCAACACCACCATGTTAGCTTCCCTCAACACCATGCAGAGACAGATACATGATCACGGGACTTTCATGGGGTGGATGAGGAGAGAGATGGAGAGACTGAGAGCAGCAGCAGACCAGCCGCGAGCTGAGGGATGCAGAGGCCCCGATCAGCCAGATTAGCCAGACCAATCGGCAGCAGCAGCAAAGCCGAGACCGATGCGGGAGTTGCACAACCCCGGATTGACACTGACACACCAGTGGGTAGTTCTTCCGGCTATCGTGGGGGACATCAAGTTCCCCCCGAACACACTTCAGCTACTCCCTCGCTTCCACAGGCTCGCCACTGAGGAGCCCCATCTTCATCTCCAGGAGTTCGAGATGATCTGCAATACCGTCCACGATCGGCAGGTGGACGAGGATACCATCAGGATGATTGCTTTTCCTTTCTTTCTGGCCGACAGAGCAGCCAACTGGCTGAAGCACTTAGGGAGATCTGTGTATACCTGGGAGCAGCTCTGCACCGAGTACTTGAACAAGTACTATCCATTCGGGCGGACAAATGCAGTGAGGGCCTTGATCAGTAACTTCTCCATGCTCCCCAACAAGCAATTCCATGAGGCATGGGAGAGGTTCCGTGAGCTTACCGACCGATGCCCGCACCACAACATCACGAAGCCAAACCTAGTTCAGAGCTTCTTCTGCGGGTTGACACCAGAGCTGCAGGGCCTGGTGAACGCTTCCTGTGGCGGTTCCTACTTTGCCAAGGATGAGGATGAGGTCTGGTCCATCTACAAGGAGATGGCCGAGAACTATACAGTGATGTCTCAGACCCGACTTTATACTTAGGGGCGCCTACATCCACAGACCGTGCAGTACCAGAGGATAGCACGGGTTGATGCTAGTCCTTCTACTTTGTCCGCAGCAGCCACACAGGCTGAGTCTACAGCCACAGACATGTGGATCATCACGAGAAGCTGGACCGGATCGAGATGATAGAGAAGAAGCAGTGCTAGGGAATATCTCAGATGGATCAGATGGCACAGATGCTGAGTGATCTGAAGACACCGGTCATTTGTCTCCAGTAGGCACAGATGGCTTCTCAGCCCCGTCTTCAGTCACGAGGAGATCCGAGCAGCAACGACAGCTCGTCCCAGCACTCCAGTTAGCCTAGACAGGTTCATCATGTATAGGCGGAGCCGTACCAGCAGCCGCAGCCATACTACAAGTCACCACTATCCCAGACACTCAGATGGTGGTTTACCATCCGGATCAGCCCCTGGCAGTACTCCCGCCACCCTCCTACGAGCCAGAGCCATTGATGGATGTCAACGGGATTTGGTACGACCGACCAGCCCAGTATCCGACGAGGCCATCCCAGATTCCATTGGTCAGCCGGCGGTGCCAGTTCCCAGCAGTAGCCTCCAGTTCAGGGTGGCCAGTACGACCATCAGCGGGAGCACCAGCAGCCCCATTCCCCAGTACACCACCAGCAGCAGCAGTCATCCCAGTATGGCCCTCGTCCCTATTAGCAGGGACAATCTTGGAGGCGAGAGCAACCTTAGAAGTATCATCCACAGCAGTACCCCTCTCACCCACACCAGCCGCAGCAGTGTCACTAACAGCGAGGCCACCCGTCAGGTTCTTATGGGCAATCCTATGAGAACCCCACCTTAGACGACCTAGCCCACCTCATGACATAGCAGCAGGCTACCTTTAGACGGGAGATGGATGAGTTCTGCCAGGAGATGCAGGAGATCGTGATAGGGAAGGCCACCATCCCTACCCAAATTGAGCCGAATCCGAACAACCTGAAGAGGAAATCTGAGCAGGTAGAGTTCACAGAGATTACCACTCCTAGTGATGCATTTGGTGAATTGTCTGCATACTTGTTTGATGCTGATTTTGTTACACTTAGGAGCGGTAGGATGCCAGCAGGCGGCGCCTCTTCTGAGCGACGACCCCACGCCACTTCCAGGGTTCCAGGCGAGGAGGAGCGCGGTACTGACGCCGCGAGAGATGATGATGGTGGTGCTGACGCCACCATGGACGTTGATCCAGCCGACGGTACTGAGGCCATCGTTTCACCAATTGGAGGAGGTGGTACTGACGCCACCACGGTTGCTGATCCAGAGCGCGGTACTGATGCCGCAAGTCGACGTGCCGAGGGTGGTACTGAGGCCACCATTTCTACTTCTGCTAGTCCTGTTGTCTTTCCATCTGTACATGTATCTCAGGACATTTCTGGAAATAAAAGAAATGGTTTGTTATTTTCAGATCCACATGTGTTGATTGATGATGTTTGTGTGGATTCTGCTATTCATGAGCATGCCAGTCCCTCTCCTAGTCCTTCATCTGAGAAGGACCCTGTTATCCCCTTTCCACGAGCACTTCACATGGCAAAGGGGAAGAAAATAGAAAATCAATAAAAGAATTATCAGATAGAGTTCAGCCAGTAGATGATAGATCAATTCCATGTACATCTGACTCTTCAGGAGGCCTTGGAGCACATCCCTCTACTCCAGAGATCACTCAGAGACAGGACCACAGTCAGGAGGAAGAGGAGGAACCATCAGTCTGAGATCCATGTGCTTACTCATGCCACGTGTTTCGCGATACAGAACCGTCTGCCAGTCAAGAGGCCAGATGTAGGAGCCCCGTATATCACATGCCACATCCATGAGAAGAGGTTCGACTACACTCTATTAGAAAGCGGTTCTTCGATCCACTTACTTCCGACATCCCTTCTCGACCGCTTCGAGTTGGGCACTCTTCGACAGAGCAGGACAGTCCTTCAATTTGTTGATCGATCTATCAAGAGGTCGAAGGGATTGCTGAAGGACGTCGTCAAAATTCAGGGCCTGAAATTCCCCATGGACTTCATCGTGTTGGACATGGAGATCCCTGAGTCTTTGACCGATACCCCGATCATTTGAGGATGCCCATTCTTGGCCACAGCCAAGGCAATGTCCGACCATGATAGCGGGAAGGTGTACTTTCGTGTCGGGGCGAGAGTATACAAATAGAGATGGTCGAGGAGACTAGAGCCAGAGATTCAGCTTGCTTAGAGCCAACTTTCGATTCAGAGCTTATGACAGAGGCAAGACGAGACATCCACAAGGACTGCGATTTTATGATTACATATGACGAGGAAGTTTGGGCAGATCCAGTCGCACAGGCCATCCTCTCAGCCTCAGAGTTTGTTGATGCAGAGACGCCAGCAGAGGAGAGCTTGGAGAGTGCATTCCTGGTCCGGGATACATTTCATGCAGCAGATCCGGTTCCCGACATCGAGACAGAGTTTTGTTAATAAGATACAGATCCCTCGGAGGCAGATATCGATTGGGCAGAGTTTGATGATTTGAGACCGTGTCTGACATCCATTGAGCCTACAGCTAGGAAGGAGGTTGATTCCATGCAGAGTAGAGATAGTCCAGCCGAGCAGCCTTCTCCATATTCAGATTGCGAGCGAGAGTTCTCATTTTCTTATGTAGATTTGGCAATGTTCACTCAGACCTTTCAGAGGCCAGATTTGCTAGCACCTACTTGTCCAGAGCTGAAGCCTCTACCAGCATCGCTGAAGTATAGGTTCCTTGCGGGTGAGCATGAGATGTACCCAGTCATTATCTCCGTTGATCTGACCGGATATCAAGAATCCCGTCTGATGGGGGTTCTTGAAAAGAACCGCAAGGCGATAGGATGGAGTGTAGCCGATCTCCAGGGGATCAGTCCATCTCTGTGCTCCCACCTTATCTATCTCGAGGAGGAGGCAAAGCCGTCGCGTGAGTTCCTGCGGCGGCTGAACCCGAATCTTCGAGAAGTTGTCGTGAAGGAAATCTCGAAATGGTGGAGCGTCGATTTTATCTACCCCATCTCCAACTCCAAGTGGGTCAGTCCATTGCATGTGGTGCCCAAGAATACGGGCATCACTATAGTTATCAGTGAGTCTGGAGAGGAGATCGCTACCCGGGTACCCACTTCTTGGCGTGTCTGTGTGGACTACAGACGATTGAACCAGGCCACCAAGAAGGATCATTTTCCCCTGTCCTTTATTGATCAGATTATTGAGAGGCTGGCAAGGAAGAGCCATTATTGTTTCTTGTATGGGTACTCCAGATATAATCAGGTGGCCATCGCGCTCGAGGACCAAGACAAGACCACCTTCACATGTCCCTTCGGGACATATGCTTTACGACGCATGCCATTTGGATTGTGCAACGCTCCGGCGACATTCCAGAGATGCATGTTGTCCATCTTTTCGGACATGGTGGGGGAGTGCTTGGAGGTCTTCATGGATGATTTCTCAGTCTACGGCGACGGATTTGATTCTTGTCTTGACTGCCTAGACCGAGTCCTTCAGCGATGCATAAAGGTTCACCTTGTGTTATCTTGGGAGAAGAGTCACTTCATGGTGACTCAGGGGATGGTGCTTGGCCATATCATCTCCAACAGGGGCATGGAGGTCGATCCGGACAAGGTGGATGTCATTAGAAAACTCAATCCACCGCCCAACTTACGGCAATTACGGTCTTTTCTAGGGCACGTCGGTTTCTACCGATGCTTCATTCATGATTTCAGCAGGATTGTCTGACTGTTGACTAATCTGCTGACGAAAGATACTGAGTTCCATGTAGATGATAAGTGTCTATCGTTGTTTTAGACTCCCAAGAGCTGTGTTGTAGAGGCTTCTATTATCCAGCCACCCGATTGGTCTCTCCCATTCGAGATCATCACGGACGCCTCCGATTTTGCCGTGGGGGCCGTGCTGGGACAGAGGAGGGATGGAGTCCCATTTGCTATTCACTATGCTAGACATACATTGGATGCCGCGCAACGGAACTATACAGTCACTGAGAAGGAGATGCTAGCAGTAGTTTTCGCCCTAGATAAGTTCAGATCTTACGTCATTGGATCTAGAGTGACCATATACACTGATCATACTATCATCCGGTACCTCATGGCAAAGAAGGATGCCAAAGCTCGATTGACCAGATGGATCTTTCTACTCCAGGAGTTTAATATAGAGATTAAGGATAAGCCTGGAGTCAAGAATGTGGTGGCGGATCATCTCTCCCGATTGGAGTATCTTGAGGATTCTGAGCGAATTGAGCCTATTTGTGAGACCTTCCCAGATGAGGCGATCCTTGCTATCGCCTCGCTCCCATGGTATGTCGATATTGTGAACTATCTTGTCGCCCAAAAAGTTCCACAAGATTGGCCCAGGCAGAAACTTGAGACCTTCCTCGCGAAGGCCATGTTTTACTATTGGGAGGATCCCATCCTTTACCACAAGGGAGGGGATAGTATCTGGCGTTGGTGCATTCCTCAAGAGGAGCATCACAGCATCCTTACTGCCACAAGCTTGAGGTAGGAGGACATAACTCTGGGAGGAGAACGGCACAGAAAGTGCTCCAATCTGGCCTATTGTGGCCTACTCTCTTCAAGGACTCTGATGAGTTCGTGAAGAGGTGTACTGACTGTCAGAGGATGGGCACTTGTGGACAACGTGATATGATGCCGATGGAGCCCATACACTTCTGTGAGGGTTTTGACGCATGGGGCATCGATTTCATGGGTCCATTCCCTAGGAGTCAGGGATTCGAGTACATTCTGTTGGTCGTGGATTATGTGAGTCGTTGGGTTGAGGCCATCCCCGCCCGAACCGCAGATGTTAGGACTGTTTGCAGATTTTTGAGGAAGAATATCATTTCACGGTTCGGGGTACCTCGAGTATTGATATCTGATGGGGGGTCTCATTTCATCAACGACAAGGTAAAGGCCCTTGCTAGCGAGTTCAGTATAGACCATCGAGTTGCCACTCCATACCACCCTCAGACGAATGGTCTTGCTGAAGTGTCAAACAGGGAGATCAAGACTATATTGCAAAAAGTCATCTGCCATGACCGAAAGGATTGGTCACATCTTTTGGACTCGGTCTTGTGGGTATATAGGACGTCTTTCAAGAATCTTTTGGGTACATCTCCCTTTCGCCCTGCCATTTATGGCAAGCCCTACCATTTACCTGTTGAGCTCAGACATAGGTCACTTTGGGCTGTCACTGATATACTTTTGGATCCAAAGAGTGTAGGAGATCAGAGGAGGGCAAAGTTAGCTACTCTGGAGGAGCTTCGTGATACCGCCTTTTCAAACAGCCTACATTACAAGGAGAGAGTGAAGGAGTGGCTTGATTCTCATATCATCCACAAGCAGTTTGAGCCAGGACAGAGAGTATGGCTATTTGATGCTAGACTTCGTCTATTTCCAGGGAAGCTATAGAGCAAATGGAAGGGACCTTATTTGGTTAGAAAGGTACATGACAATGGGAGTATAGATATATCTGAGTTGTCTTCTGATGTTACCTTTCGAGTGAACGACCAACGACTCATAGATCATGAGCCGAGGGTCGTTGATGTTGCCCCTATTCACTTTGCATGAGATGTGGTCTCTTGACTCACATCTATTGCATCTCACGCCTGATTATCACTGTTCTTCCGACTTGTATAGATCCAGTTGTCCATATCACTCCATTCTTTAGTCCCACACCCTTTTTCTCATCTTATAATTATGCTATACTTAGGGTGTACTTTGCCCTAAGTATAGGGGGTGTAGGACTCTCGGGTATCCTATCGATTCTTTCTACCCCTATTTTGCTACCTATACTTAGGGATATTTCACCCTAAGTATAGGGGGGTAGACCCTGTACATCCTTCTACTCGGAATGCCCTTCATGTACAGCTTGCTATACTTAGGATTACTTGATCCTAAGTATAGGGGGAAACACCGAGTCTTCCTTATTCTTTGATTCGTCTTTGTATATATCATTCCTTTTCACTTCCCAATACTAATCACGAGTTATGTCTTCTTCATCGCTCTTGATCACTCTGAGGACATCGTTCGAGCTAAGTATAGGGGGCTGTCGTATATATTGCATACATACTTTAGCCATAACTCGTACTTTGTGTGAGTGTGTTAATAAATAAAATGGCTAAAAATCCAAAAAATTAAAAGTTTTCCCTTGTACATAAAATTCATCTTGCACAGACCTATTTATGTATAAAAATTATTTTGTACAAATGATTGTAAAATCTTTTTGTGTAAATAGCTTGTAAATATTTTCATATCAAAATTTATGTATATAGTACAAAATTTTTGTAAAATGTTTTGAAAATAAAAAGTTTGCAAAAACCTTGTGTAATTTTTTGTAAATATTTTGCAAAACTTCGCATTCATGCATACATCCATGCTTTCAAACACTTTTCAAAAATTTTGCACATGTGTAAATATTTGTAAAATAGCATCTTTGTGAATACTTGTAAAGTTTTTCCAAATCATAGTTGACATTTAAACTGGACTGGAATTAAATTGACAAATGGAGCTTGATTAAGACTTTAATCCACCTAATAATAAGAGGAACCTTATAGGGCTTAGGATTAAGACTTTTCAGGTCCATTGGGACTTAATTCTTTGAGTCCACTAGGCTATGAGCATATGCCATCTTGATGAGCGTAAGTATAGCACTTAACAAAACATGCATGACTCTCAGAGACAATGTCTTTACTTGCACCGGCACTCTACACAGGCTTGGGGTAGCATATGAGGGTAGTACTTCTAGGCGGAACCTCTCTTCTTCTTATAGTGAAGGAAGTGTGTCTCAACTTAGTCTGGTGGTTATGAAGTCTAAAGACAGAAGCTGTGGGTTGCAATAAAGCTTCAAAAGAGGGATAGTCTACTAGCTCAAGAGGAAAAACTCCTTGTATATATGCTGCACCATGTAAATATGTTGTACAGATGCACAAAAAATGTGCAAAAAGAAAAGAACTCCAAAAAAAGTGGTGGGTCGGATTGAAAAATTTAATAATCCCACCGAAGTGTATATAGTCAAATAAAGCAAAAGCTTATGTTATACATGACCATCTCATGAAGCTTGCAGCGGGAGACTCAGCTACACTGGTTAGAGCTCCCAAGGATACATGGCTACACTGGTCATGGTCCATTCTCTTATGCCCCCTCTTCTTGAGCCGGTTGCACTTAAACTTAGAAGGGAATACCCCGCTTCTCGAGGAAAGAGTTGCTAGACCGAGGCATTAGAGTTACCGGGTTGAGGGAGGTTGTTTCTTTATTACTTCTGAGGTGGGGAGCTACATATCACTTACACAGTACAAGGAAAGATTCATAGTCATTAGAGTTTGTGTATGTAGACTTGTTCTGATCTGGTTTATTGAGGAGTCTTGACCATAGATTGGTGGAACTTAGAGGCTGTTAAGTTTTAAGCTTGAGTCCAAATAAGGTTCCTACAAATTAATAATCCAAAGGTCTGACCGAGCTCCATATTTCAATTTAATGAAGGAAAGTTTAATAATCAACCTTGATTTCTCCTCTTTTTCCTTTTCTTTCTCTTTTGCACTTCTTTTTCAAATAAGTGTTTGCTAAGGGACTTGTAACAGTAAAGTATAGGGGGTGATGAATCCCAATTCATCACTCTTTATTCCTTTATTTTAGCTAGAAATCTTAACCAAATACCATGTAAATATGCGTAAATATCATAAGTTGTCAAAGCACATGCATCATGTAAATATGCATAATTAGCATGTTATTGTGTCAAAGAAAAGGAATAAAGAAACACAAGAAAAAGAGGGAAATATTTAGAATAAATATTGAGTGACCTAATCCCAAGGGAGGGCTCGGCATGGGCCTGACCGCAAAAGAATCCAAGTAGAGAGAGATAAGGTCAACCATGGATGTACATAACCCTATGTATATAAATAAATTTATTTCCCTCAAAATAAAACATAAAAGAGTTTCTCATATTTTGTACATATTTATAAAAATAAAATAAAAATCAGAAAATAAAAATAAAAATAATAAAAATCATTTTCAACCTTGTATATATACCATGCACACATGTATATAAACCTATTTATTTAACTCATGTAAATAAATCCAAAAAATAAAATAAAAATACCTTTTTATTCCAAATTTTATGTTGAAAATAAATAAAATATAAAATTGTAATAATTGTGCAAAAATAAACAATTAAAAATAATAAAAAAATACATATGTATATATACCTACATATAATAATAGTATAATGTAAATACATTATTTATTTTTCAAAAAAATAAATAAAAATCACTAAAAAATAATTTTAAAAATAATAAACATTTTTTATGTTTAAACTTTTTGAAATAAAATCATTTGATAATTTTAAATGAATTTACAAAGAATAAAAAATTGGAATTATCCCATTGGTCCACGGGGGATTGTTGACCCCCGGTCAACTCTCCCCCCTGGACCACCCAGGACGGATCTTTGCTCCCGACCCAACTTCGCCTATTTTCCCAAGCATGATCCGATCACCAATCATCCAAACCCCGGGTCCTGATTACACTTGAATCATCCCTGATCCACGCCCGGGGATCTGCTTAGGGATCTGAGCCCCGAATCACTCTTCCGACCTCTATCTTGTCGGACCCCTACAAGTATATATCATCTCCTCCGCCACGCTTTTCACTCCATCTTTGGCTTCCGTCTTCCATCCCAGGACCTCCATTCTCTTCCCTAGAGTGACAGCTATCCGAGGAGAGTGTTGCAGCAAGGAGAAGGCTGCCCCAACCACTGATCCGGCGACTTGCGCCGCCGTGCTCCGCCACTGAATGAGCCGAGCCTCTGGCCCCAACGAGCTATCGAGGCAAGGACCCCAAGAGCTCCATCAGCTCCAGCACAGTCGATTGCATCCACCAAGTATCCCCGATACCCCTTAGATTAGGTTAATTTCCGATTTCGCCCTTTTTCGCCGCCAGTCGTTGCCGGCTGATTCACCCCGACTCATCTATCCACTTGCTCATCTGACCATCGATTCACATACACGAGACCTCTACCCACGTTCTTCACTCATCTGATCAACCTGACTCGCCTCAGAGTAGGAACTTAGGTCCCCATCGCCTCACCTCACCGGAGACCTCCTCCCCGCCTCATTCCGACCACCTCTTCACCCGCTAACAGGTCGAGGCTCTTTGCCCTCGACCAAGGAGTCTTGCTGTGCAGGTTGCAAGTCGAATCGACCTCATCTGGAGGTCGACTCATTTGGGTACAACTGCTCTGACCCACCTTCGTAGCCAGAGCTCTCTAGGGCTCCTTGGCCTCATCGGAGGTACTCACCAGCTGCGGAAGACTTCGAGCGTCCTTCTCCACATCTCATCATCTCCTAAGGAGGTCCAGCGCACACGGATTGGGTCGGTGAATCTTGCCGGCGCGTTTTCTTGGAGGACCCTCTTCCACCGTTAGATCAACCCATTCGCTCCAGTTTTGATCCGGATCGTCCATCAGTGAGAGATATCCACCATCCGATCCATCAGGGCTTTGATCAGGACCATTCATCGACGAAGGGGTGGCCGATGCTCTCAGCCATCAGATCTACACGTGGCACCCCCTCGTTCGTCAGATCTTAATAAAGGGGTAATTTCACTTAGGCCCCTGTCATTTTTCTTATTTGTCGTTTAGTCCTGTAAATAGTTTGAGTAGTTGTTTTTATTTCAGAACAATTACATCTAGGACCTTAGGCTTTTCAGTATATGCAGAATAGTCCTTGTTTATGTGAGACACGTGCATCGACATGTGAGGTTTGGGATATTTGCATGTTTAGTCCTTTATTTCCTGAGTGTTATTGATTGCATATTTTAAAATAGGAATTACACTTATGCCCTTCCGTGTCTGAACCACATGTTGTGCGCGTGTTATTTTCAGCTTTTTGCATAAGGGCCTCTGGGCTTTCTTTATTTGTTACTGTTTGGACCCTGGAAGTTTGTTTTCTTGCATTTAGGTCCTTGATTGCAGTGTGCCTTGTTTTTATTGAATAAAATATCAAATCAAATCCAAATTAGGTGAAATTTGGACACGTAGCTCCTTCCACGGTGTAAAAATTCCCTAAATTTTTGGAACATTTTTGAAGCTTTTTACTATTTTAAAAAATCAAAAACACGTATTTTTGCTACTGTTTGGAAAAGAAAATCAAAGAAAAAGATAAAAACTTTTCTAAAAATTCTAAAAAAATAGGGATACTTTGTTTTGTCGTTTTCTAGCTTCTGTCTAATTTTTATCTTATTTGGATTTCAATAACCCCTAAAATTGAAAAACCCTAAAACTCTTATGAAAATCATTAAAAATTCTATAAAATTCAAAAAATGCAAACTCTTTTTCTGTAGCTTAGTTTTTGTATATATGTTTTATAAAAATTGTCTCCAGACTTTTATAAACCAATTATATAATTTTAATTGGTCTTTCAAGTCTGGCTGCACATTGAGCATTGTTTTTCCCTTTTCTCCATTTTTAGAAAATCAAATAAAAATTATAAAATTCTGAAAAATTCACCAAAAACACTTAAAAAAATAAAACACACAAAAACAATTTTATTTAAATTTCTTGAGCATTTTTGAATGTTTCAATCATTTATTGTAGTTGTATTTTCTTACATTTTCTTACAAAATAAAAACACAAAAAAAATTAAAAATAATTAATCCACCAAAAAAACATTTTATTCTTTATTTTTTCGATTTTTACTACTTCGTAGGCCATCTCGACCATCCCGTGCTACTTGAGTTCGACCCTGGTCGCTATACCATGTTAATAAAATTAGCGAGGACAGCTTGTGATTTTTACTGTTTTATCCTTTGATTTGGTGGTTCCTATCTTTTTCTTGTTGAGTCCAATTCTCTGAGATCCAGGTCGCAACGACCCGAGAGCGATTTTTACCTTGCCCGAATAGGAGTTTTTCGGCTCATCACATGTATAGTGGCAGCATGCGATATAGGACTTTAGTTATCTTGATCTTGTTAAGTCAACTCTTTGACCTAACTAATCTGACACCTCCGAATCTCTATTCCTCTGTAGAGGACCTGCATCAAGCGGTCGTAAGATATCAGCGTAATTGAGAAAGGATTGCCATCTCCTACTCAGGCTGGAGATCATCTCTTAACAATCATTTGATAGTGCTTGACGAGTCCTCAATCTAACCTTTAGATATTCATCCAAGCACCAGCCTCTATGATTCAATTATTGAATCAACAACTATATGATCATTAAGATGGCCATGGAACATAACCCTAATTGTACTAAGGGACCTATTATGCAAATTAGTTATTCTTTATTTTAGATCAGGGAATGATATTTACAATAACATTTATTGCATAATGGCTCGTCGTGGGCTCGCATGTCCAACAATCTCCCACTAGCCCAAAGAGCCATTAATGGGCTAATAATTTAAACCCGCACTATAATCATACGCTATTAAGAAAATAGCTAGGTTAGCTGATCAGTCACTCTTTTCCCGCGAGACTATGCCAAGTCCTTTTACGGCACTTGCATATCCCCATTAATAGTGCTCGCATCTAATGCAAGTGTTGCATCTTATGCAACCAATACTCAATCTTGTTAGTTATAGTGTCCTTGACACTTCAGCTTAACAATTATCATAACCAGTATTTCCATAATCCTTATCAGAATATCCTTAATCCTGTAGATCACTATCTCTTAAGGTATCCACAGTTAAGACCTTTTAGATCTCTATCTATATAGTCTTAAGTTTTTAAAGATAAGACTTTGAGATCACTATCTCAAATATATTATCATCAATGAAGTTTTTGTTATTACTGCAATCAAGTGTTTTCTATCCATAGTAGGATTAGCAACTCTTTACTAGTCCCAATGCATGGTAGATATCTGGCTTTTGTACACATTTAGCATACACTCAGCTTCTCGTAACTAATGCACAAGTGCAAGTAGATCTAGCATTCACTTCCTCAACTCTTTGAGGTGATATCCCTTTAGATAGGTGATGAATCTGTGATTCATCACTCTTAAAGTTGAAAATAGAGCTTTCTCCCTGGGTATTTAGCAGCATATTTCCCTTTATATTGCATAAATAGCATTCATGCATCAATCCACAAAACATGCATTTTAGCATTCATCTTTGCATTTAAATAAGAAGCCAATCCTTGTGTAAAATCCACTTGTAGAACATCCACCTAATTAGGTGTATTTTATCCCCTCCAAAATGAAACAACACATTCCTTATAGTGTGTACACCATTAATTAATAATATAGAAAAGAAGACCAGAGTCCCTCTCTTGTAAAATACCCAATAAAACCCCAAAACCTCCGGGACTTTAGAATGCCCATATCTCTCTCTTACCAATCCGAATCAGGTCTACTCACCTTCATATTGATACACATCCAGAGACCTTTAAAATGAGACTAATTTCATTCAATTCGGAGCTCGTAGGCAAAAATTGGGTTTTTAGGCCTCCTTGTATACTATACATATGTACATTTGTATTCTTGTATTTTTGTAACTCATTTGACCTCATCTTCATTTTTGGTCAACATGAAACTTGTAGATCTCATTGAGATCTACAACTTTCATGTTTTGAGTTTTTCCAAATTTGGCCTCTTTCTCCCTCTAATCTCATTTCTCCTTTCAGTCACTCACAGCTAGCCACATGGCGCCCTCTGATTACGCCACGCAGCCCGCTCCCGTTGACCTATCCGCCCGTGCCCTAGACCGTTGGATCTTCATCTAGATCCAACAACCCAGTGAATTCCACATCCACCTTAATTCCACACCGTTGGATCAATCCCAGAATCGCATCTTCACCGCCCGCTAGCGCCTCATCAGGCTCGTGCCATGTGGCATCACCTCATCCATCCGATTAACTCCAGATCCAACGGCTCAAACACTTCGCTCTCTCGGCCATTCGATCGAACCCTGAAGCCCATCTCAACCGCCCGTTAGCGCCACATTCTCAACACGCCACGTGGTGTGTTCAGACCCCTCCGATGTCGCGCCTTAGATCTGATCTTAGGCACCGTTTCGCGCCTCCATCTGGACCGTCGGATTGCGAGATCCAACGATCGAGACGTTGTCGTCAACCTCCACATGCCCCACGCCCACGTTCTCCACTATGCACAAGGGGCTGCCCCCTTTCTATTTTCGGCTCCACGCCAACCACCTTTGCCGACTACTGACACCACCACGGCGTCATCTACTCATACCTCATCCTCGCCAGTCCCCTCGACCTCCATGACAACCCTCAATCTCGCTCCACGAAGGACACGAACTCCACCTAGTCGCCAACTACCCCGTCAGCTTCACCCTATAAATGAGTCACCTCCGACCACTTTCACCCCGATCCGCCACCACGGAGAGTGACTCCGAGTTCCCACCGACAGATTGATGACAGCAATTTGAGCCCAGGTCGAGCGACGATAGAGAACACCTCTGGCGAGATCCACGGCTGACCACCGCCGTGTCGCAGCTCCTCCAAGGAGTTGCACGAGCTCAGGTCCTCCTACAGGCCTTCGGGTGAAGACCTGGAAGCTTCCCCGGAGCTTCTGGCCCCAGGTAGACTCCTCCATCTCTCCTCTGATCATCTTCTTCCTTTTTCTTCTCCTTCTTCGATTTAATTTGCCATTCACGAGCATCATCTCGCTCCTCTTACCATTCCCCGAGATCTGCAATGGAGCTCTGATCTTCGTGCTACCATTAGCTTCTCTGACGATTCACTTCATGCTCCACTAACGCCAGCTCCACCACCTGGGTGGAGCTCGATCACCGGTCATCCCCACTGCTCCACATGCCTCGCATCTCACTCCGCATCACTCCACAGACACCAAGAACGCTTCAACTATATCGCTAATCCCTTGCAGGTGTTATTTCCTTGATTGGCCGAAGGCTCGTCAGAGCTGCATTCGAGCTCCTCCGCTACCGTGCTCCAGAGCGTCTCCTCCACTCCTAAGACCACCGGATGCTTCGCCAGCCATCCATGATCTTCCGAGCTACCTCAGACCCTTCAGCAACCTTCACCAATGACGGGAGGATGGGGCGGAGCTAGACCAGCTTTGCCGGAACCCAGTCCGCTCCGCCGCAGGAGGCGGAGGGCCGCTGGGGACGACAGCCTGGAACCGTTTGATCCTCTTGATCGAACGACTAAGAGTCATCCACATCGCCAAACGCCAGAGCATCGGAGGGTCGTTGGATTCATCCTGATCCAGCGACAATCGATCATCCACGTAGCCATCTTCATCGAGCTTCAAGGATCGTTGGATCGATCATGATCCAACGGGTCGAGACACGCCAAGCGTCCGCAGCCAGTTGCCGTTGGATCATCCTTGATCCCACGGTCCAGCTCAATCCACGTCGCCCGATCCGAGCCTCTTCCCCGACAACTAGGCTCGGATCACCCGAAGCAACTCCGAGCCAGATCCGAACCTCCAGAGCCACCCGAGCCTTGCTTCGAGCCTTCGAAGACCTCCGAGCCTGGGACCCCCATGTGATCCGCACGTGCGTCCTGGGTTATTTGCACTGAGGCCCCTGAAGGTTTCCAAAATTACACTCTAGTCCCTACCCGGTGACCCCACGTGAGGAGCACGCATCCCGTGGAGAAATTGCATCCACCCCCTCTGCATTATAGGTAATTGCATATTGGTCCCTGTTGGCACGTTTTTTCAGCAATTTTAATTCCCGTAATTACATTTATACCCCTGTCTTTGTACACATATTTAGACATTCATCTTAATTTGTTTTTCAGTTTGGAAAATTGCATTGTGTAGCTTACAATATCCTCTTCATGGTGTGATACTTGGCATACTTTTGCAATATCAGTAGATTTTTCTACTAATTAATTGGTTACATTTTACTATATTTTGCCTATTTATGCCTCTTAATTGGTAGTAACTTCTCTGTGAATCCAAAAATCCCCAAAAACTCACACTAGATCTAGGATAATTAGCTTTACCTTGCACAAAAATTTCATCTTGATTGCATGCATCCTGAGGCCTAAATAATTCATTTAGTGATTTCCTTAATTAATTCTTAATATTTCATTTCACATCAAAATTTACATTTTATTAATTTTCCTGAATTCCTCACCTTCATAAGGAAATTTTATTCCCAAAAATATTCTGATTTGATATTTATTAAAATTAATTTAGTCTAAATCACCTTGCATCAATATTTATTTCACAGTGATTTTATTTAGTGTCAGAAAATTCCAAAAAAAATAGGGTAGCCTCATTTCATCCCATTTCATCATCTGGCTAAGTTTCATAATTTTTGGAATCAATTTGATCATCCTTCTGAATGAACTTGTAAACTAGCTGGATTGTGCATGTGTCTTGCATAAAAAAATCGAAAAAGAAAGAAAAATATATCCTCTGAAAATCAAACCCTGGAATTTGCTAAAAAAATCAACCTAAGGAGACAGCTGCCTCCCTGAGTTTGACCTTGGGCTTGCCCAAGTAAAAAAAATTGCTGCTCGAGATTAACTTGCTTTAATTAAAAGTGGTTTTTGATCTGCTCTCATTATCCTACTGCAATGAATATTATTAATTAATTTGAACATTAATTTGATCGAATTAACTAGGGTGGTGGGAGGCTTTTCTGTAGGTTAGTACCATATCTTAAGGGATGGAAGCCTTTCTTGGATTTTTTTAGAAAATGGAATATGTTCAAGGTGTACTACTATTGTGACAGTCCCAATACCTTCTTCTCTTTACTTTTGAACACCTTCAGAACTAAGATCCAAGAGGTATTATTGAGATCATATATCAAGTTATGGAACAAACAGATAATAAAACACTTATTGTTATCCTTATATTATTTTAATTGATTAGGATACTATCTACATTTAGCACGATGAACACAAAGCCACTCCCACTAAGCTTCACATGGCTCATCAAGATTCTATCTGAAATCATAACATTTATAATCTCATCAAATCTTATGGTCCAACTTCAAGAAGCTTATTTGAGTACATAGATGGATTCCTTAGCTTGTACACCTTGCTTTCCTCAACCATGAAGCCTTGGGGCTACTTCATGTGAATATCCTCAGAAAGGTATTCATAGAGGAATGCAATCTTGACTTACATCTTGAAGATACAATAGTCAAGTTGTGTAGATAAGGTTAAAAATATTCTGATGATTTTAAGCATGGTTACTAAAAAAGTCTCATAGAAAGCGATGTCTTCTTTCTTCATGTGTGGCTCATGGCTACGAACCGTGCTTTGAAGATCTCTACCTTATCATCAGGTTCCCTTTCTCTTCAAGATCCATTTACACCTTTACAAGTCTTACCCATATAGGTGGATCCTCGAGGGTCCATATACAACACTTGTATATGAAGTCTACATTAGACTTTTATTGCTAACATCCATCTATCCATGCTATGATCTTCAGAAGCTTCATCACATGAAGTTCGATCATTGTCAGATTTCTCTGACACATGGAATCCATCCTCAAACTCATTTGAAGGGGTATTAGTGTTTCATCTTTAATTGTCCTTTTAGTTTCCAATTTCAGGAGCCTCATTATCTTCTCAAGATTAAATGAGTTCCTACACTTCATTTTCATCTTGATTCTCAAGAGAGTCATCCTCTAAGAATCACATTCTCAGAGATGAGATCTTTTAAGAATCTCAAGGTTATAAAGTAGGTATCCAATACCATCCTTTATTTTACTAATGAAGTAGCACTCTCTAGTGCTCAATTCCAGCTTACTTGCATGGAATCTTATTAAGGATATATAATGTAGTCTCTACTACATATATACCTGGATACTAAGAGGAAATTATCTAAAATTCATCATTGATCAAATCATGTCACACATGATCCAATTGTATCTCCCTACAGCTCTATTGAGTTTAGATTTATCCGGAAGAGTGAGATACAAATATTATTCCTTTCTCCATAAGGTATACCATGAATTCATCTAATAGGTACTGATAACCTAGATAGACCAAATTCATTTTCATCTTCCTTCAGACTTTGGTTCCTAACCAAAATTATGAAATCTTTGAACATTTCAAAGGTTTCATAGGTGAAGAGAAGAAATCTCATATCATACATAATCATCAATAGATATCACATATCCACAATGTTCATTATGATATAGATGATCCACATACATCAATATGTATGAGATCCTGAATACCTTGACATATTACACCATTCCCAAAGAAGGGTGTATTGGACATTTTACTTTGAATACAATATTTATAAGTATGTAAGTTTTGAAATTTTAAACATTCTAAAGTTTCATCTCTTACTAGTCTATTAGTCTCATCAACAGACATATGTCCACGGCTTGATGCTAGATCATTGTCAAATGATCTTCATCCTCCTATTGATCTTTAAAAGTTCAATTTTCAGTATTAGAATCTTAATGAACCATTCATTAATTTTCTAATTTAGTAGAGTCCACTAGATGTTAGATTACAATCTAAAATATATATCCATCACAACTCTTTATGATAGATAAATTCCAAAATTTATGTTTATCTCCAACATCTAGAAATAAACAATAAGTGTATTCTAATATCTGGATCATAGAGACATTCTCTAAGATTAAGGGCTCCCACTGAAATTGAGAAGTCTATCAATCCAATAGAGATTGTTGCAACAGTTGCATCAATATCCATGTAAAAGACTATAAACCTTAAGATCAAAATTTCCAGTCTTCTAAAACATATGCATCCCATTGCAAGTATGGTTAGAAGATTGAGATACAATTATAAGACTTTATCTTATTCAATAAGCAAGTCAATATCAATGATTTATGTAGATTATTCTGATGCTTTAGCCGAGTCCTTCTCTAAGGATTCTAGACAGACTTGATAGTCATATTATCAACACACCAACTTATTGCAGTATTGGCATTTATCCAACTCTTAGGATGTCATATTGAAGTCATAAAAGTACGGTCAACTCTTTGACTATCCTTCTCATCTTGGGTCTGACCCATGCTTCCACTACACTCCCTTTATCTATAAAGAACCATTGCTTAAGATTAATGATCTCTTATGTTAAATTCAAAAGAATTCAATGTAAGAGTATTTCAACATTTGTACATGCTTCATTAAATTCATACAATATGAATATTATGAAGCTTCATGAATGACTAGAGTATAGACAGTAGAATGATGACACTCATCGTATCTACATCCATCTAAACTCTTAAATCATTGGTTCAGGTAGGTACTCAAACAATTTGAATACATCATATCTTAAAGAGCCACCATTCTGCATGATGCAGATAACCACATCATTCATGATTAAATGTCGAAAGCACATATGTATGCCAGGACATCATCTCGGAATTTTATAAGGATTATTTGACAATTACGATCATCATCGACATGTCACTTCCAAAGTACATTCAAAGAGAGATCAAGACTATAGAGACATGCAAACCCTAGGGTTGTACTCCTATTGTCAATTTAATTCTCATTCCTCATTATTATGAGGAGACATGCACATTGTAACCACATACATTATGTGTCCAACTGCAAGTACAATATCTTGATCATGGATCCAATCCATGATATTTTACTGGTTATTATTGAGTATATTATTAAGTGGGTTTAATGAAGGATTATCTGAAATAAGAAATTTGCATATATATATATATTTTACTTTGATTTAGGAATTTTCATATCAAAGTTGTCTTTCCTTGTGACACTGAAAGTTCATTCCCTTAATCACTTTCAATGTAAGAGATAAACTTACCATCATATCTCAGCAAGATCTGGGATCTCCTTCCTTATCTTTGTTACATCCCAATAATATGAGAATCTGCAACTCGGATAAAAAAAGCGGGAACACATTCCACCTTGCAAGTCCAACTTGCATCCTCCAATTCGGTCTTTAACACCTGGGCCCACCACCCCTAAGGTGATGTTGACCCGTCACTAATTGAACCAACCGTGAACAGGAATAGTACTCGCTATGCGCAATCCAATATCGCCCCAATAATATGACATCCGATATTGGGGTCACTACACATACGGCCTTACTCTTTCGAGAAGCAAAGAGCCCGATCCATATGTGCTTGCATGCAGGAGCTGTCACTTCGGACAAGAGTCTCCTCCATATAATCCCTAGCGACGGAACCCTTCGCCTTGACGGGAGACCATGGATGTCACTTATGTAATCCTCCATATCATATTCAAATTTTAATTAATCATTATGAATCATATTCATTATGATCAATTCCTCCAAGGGAAATAGCAATTCTATTCATATTAGAATGTTTTAATTTTAATTGTATTCCAATTAATCTAATCATATTAAATTAATGATCCAATTAATATCCAACAAACAATCTTTATTGTTACTTGAATTATGGTATTATCTCAAATACGTATTATTTCGAATTTTAATAATTAGAAATACATCATGATTTCTTAAGCATTATACTAACCCTACCCGCTGTCATGGCCACTACCGACGGGAGTGGGACAGACCGCACAAGGTGCAACCTGCTACCCCAACGCTCCCCGACTAGACATTATATCCATCTCTGGAAAGCATAATGCAAAATAGATCACTTTGTACTTGAGATGATCATCGGTTCTTCAATCGAAATTATACTATATAATAATAATAAAAACAATTTTGATTAACATTATAATGAGATTTGCTAAATAAATCCCAAATCCTATTCAAGCAACATGTTTGTTGGAATGTAGATCATGTAACCAATTAGTGATCTAGATCACATCTAATCAAATACTGGTTAAGGAAATTTCATTTAAAGAAATAATTATCATCAAATATTTCAAAAATATTTATGCACAATTATTTCAGGAAAATAAACAATTTAATTTCACTAATTGAGTAAATGACAATCAATAGGTTCTTGATTAGGAAAGTATTTCCAACAGTGACCCTCACTTACTAAAAATACCATATCTCACTCAAATTAAATCCAAATTAAGAAAAATAAGTTTCTAAAGTTTGCTAATTTGATTTACAATAGAATTTAAGTGATTTGCACGCATTTCAAGAGGTTTCGAATCCGCAATTAATATCTTAATTTTGTCATGATCCGCAGTCCCCGAAACAATGGATACATGTTCACTAAAGTGAGCATAACTTGAGCATACGGAATCGAAATCATGTAAACTCAGATCCTACGGTTTCCTTATTTAATGGGGAACAAAATAAAATTATTATTTTCGTGTTTAAACAATTTAAACAGTGCCGAAAATAATCATCGAACAGAGATGCGAAAATAAAATGCGGGAAAACTTTCGCAAACCCTAATGAACCCAAGTCATCCTCGGTTAATGGATCGTATCCGAAACCTTCGACCTAAGGCTCTGATTCCACTTGTAGGATATGGTGAGATCCTCAAGCGCATCACGGAAGCGTGGGCATCGTATCGAATATGATGAAGAACGACTAGTTGAACTAGTTGTTCTAAGCAGCGGAAATTAAAATTTTTTCATGTCACGAAACCACATGATCCAAGAACACTTCTCGGATCATTTTGTCTAAACCACAAAAAGTAATAGGATTACCTCTTTAAGCATGGTTGCGATCGAGTCTCTAAACGAAGAGACCTCCTGTCTTAAGTCTGATCCGACAGAGGAGACACTTGCGAGCATGTTGATGAAACACATGCTTCTCGCAATCCACGTTGATGATCCAAGCAGTGGATCTCCTGATCTCGACACACGAGATCCGAAGTTTTCTTCACGAGCGAGGTGCACCGAAGGATACGGAGATCCACGAGCAAATGATCGTGCAGCATAACGACGACTCTGCGGTGATGGAGACTCCCTCTAGGGCATCCATGGTGGATGGCCATATGAGAGGGAGAGAGAGAGAGTAGGTGTGTAGAGAGAGGAAGAGAAAGAGAGACTTATGTTCTTATTGCATGTGTGTGTGTGTAAATAAGAGCAAAGGGATGCCTCTCCTTTTATAATATTTTGGGATCCATGGATCTCAATCCACGGACTACACAAATCCAATGGCTCTCATTGATTGTGTTTCTTTTAATGGCTAAGATTTGTGTTGGTAAAAACCAACAACAATTAATTTAATTTAGATTAAATCTATATTGATAAATCAATATAAATCAATCCCAAATTAAATCAATCAAGTATGGAGATTATGGAATGAAGATTGCCTCCTTCCATAATATTGGATTTGGTGGCAATCTCATGCAATCTCATGAGATTTCGTGAGATTACATTATTCCATAGAAATCTCCAAGATTTACAACAAAACTTGTTGTAAATTATTCAATAAAAATATTTCATAATTATTTTGTGAATATTACAATCTTGCCATTGGAAAACTGTGAATCACATTCACAACCCAAAATAAAATGTGAGTTACATTTTAAATTAATTGTCCAATGTGAATCCAATTCACATCAACATTTAATTAACAAATGTAAAGTACAAATAGCTCTCTCTTATATATTTTAAATTACATTTATAATATATATGACTAATGTGGATATTGCTATCCACATTATTCATATCCATGATAATTAAATCACATTTAATCATCTTGGATCTCTTTTCTCATGTACCTAGATAATATGAATCACATTCACATTATTTATATCTTTGATAATTAAATCATATTTGATTATCTAAGATAACTCTCCTTATAATATGAATAGAATTGATATTATTTATGATAATTAAATCACATTTAATTATGCATTTTCTCAATGCTCGGATACATGTATCAACAATAGAATTTTTCATGAACTCTTTGAAGGATAATGTGCTTTCTCCGCGAATACTTGGAGATAAGGACAAGGCGATTGTATTGTTCCACGTATAGTTACTTGGATATTGAGATCGTATCTCAAATCCAGATTGCGGGCCTCCCAAAGATGCTTGATTAAATCAAGACCGCAAATATATTCTTCTCATTGCATCTGAATCACATTCAGATCAATGTCCAACATTTGGACCAAGATCAGATTACTTCTCTACTGAGAGGAGTCACTAAAATACAGACCCGTTTCATCACTCCCTAGAAATGGAAGCGTCATGGTTATACAATCGTTTATGATCACATCACCCTCAGGTATTCCCAATACCTGTACATCATGCATATTGGAAGACTCAGAATAAACCCGAAGTATTAGATCGACTTTACACTGTCTACTTCAGGGTTCTATCAGTAAGTTTCTCATTCGATCATTGGGAGTCGGTATCGATCATATACTTTCCAAAAGCATATATCATAGCTAGGTCTTGATCATATACTTTCCAAAAGTATATATCAAACCTACAAATTCAGTCAAGCTTCCAAAGCGAGATGACCGTGCACAGAATTTGATTCTTCCCAATATCTCATGAGTGAGCTCATGCCTTCGAGTTCAGTAAATGAACCTGTATGATCCCTTCGAGAGATCGTATTACTCATATGCCCTTATATGCACACCAGCGTGCCGGTGTATAGACCTTGGTTAGGTCATCAACCTATTGGTCTACCAAATGTACATACTCAGACATATAGTAACACATCTGTGTCTGGTCAGAGGATGCGTGCCTGTATCATGACAGCATATGATATAGGACTTTCGTTATCTCGATCTTGTTAAGTCAACTCTTTGACCTAACTAATCTGACACCTCCGAATCTCTATTCTTATGTAGAGGACCTACATCAAGAGGTCGGTCAGATATCATCCTAAATGAGAAGGGATTGCCATCTCCTACTCAGGATGGAGATCATCTCTTAACAATCATTTAACGATGCTTAATGAGTCCTCAATCTAACCCTTTAGATATTCATCCAAGTACCAGCCTCTATGATTCAATTATTGAATCAACAGCTGTATGATCATTAAGATGGCCATGGTACATAACCCTAATTGTACTAAGGGACATATTAGGAAAATTAGTTATTCCTCATTTCAGATCAGGGAATGATATTTGCCATAACATTTATTGTATAATGGCTCGATGTGGGATCGCATGTCCAACAATGGTGGTAGCTATCTGAACAAGAATGAAAATGTTGTATGGAAGATCCTGGAGCAGATGGCAGAAACAGGCAAATCCCAGGCCACCAGGGCCTATCAATTGTCTCCCTCAAGCCTATCTAATGAGACAACTTGGAGGACTGTAGCAGATCTGACAAATGACCTGATCGCTAGCATGGGGATAATAGTTGATAAGCTTACTATGGTAGAATAGATCCACAAGAGGGTCATTACAATAATAGTAGAAATAAAGTCTAAACTAACTACACTAAAGCTCCCAAAATTTTGCTCCTCCTTTCCTACGCTCTCATGTGGCTTGATGCAGAAACAAGCCCCCTCTAAGTTGCGCGGGTGCCTCGGCTCACCGAAGATAGCCGCCCTCGCTCGTCGGGCCCTCGCCAGAAAGTCAGAACAAAACTATGTCAGTCCACAATTATTAAAAATATATAAGGAACAATAAGCAAGAAATCACATAAAAAAGAAACCAACTACTAAGTCGTGCTCCCCGGCAACAACATCATTCTGATGAGCGCGAAAACCTGAGTGACTAAGGTAGGAATGGTATCAATGGTCATTGCGACCTCAATCACTCGGACCGGGCTCAATCCAGAAGAAGAAGACCACCAAAAATAGAGACAAAACAATCAAACAAATAGCGGTCCCGCTAATTTATTTTACCTGGTATAGCTACTAGGGTTGAACATAAGGAGCACGGAATGCACGAGCTACGAAGTAGTCAAGAATGCAATGAAATAAAACAAATTAGATGATTTTAAGTTTTTCAAAATTTTTATTATTTTTAATATTAAGAAAAAGTATAAAAGCACTCAAAAACTCAAAAACAAACAATTATTGAAAGCCTCAAGAATACTCCAAAATTTCAAATAAAAATATTTTTGGATTTTTGAAATATTCAGATGTTTTTTGTTAATTTTCTTGAATTTTTCTGATTTTTAGTTAATTTTCTAAAAATGAAACAAAGTTAAAAATGCTAAACAGTATACAACCAGAATCTAAAGGTAAGTTAAAATTACTTAAAATGCATATATAATTCGAGTAGCAATTTTATGAGAAATTACAAACTAAAAGTCAACTACAGAAGAAGAAAACATTTTTTTGATTTTTTTATGAATTATTACTGATTTTTCTAAATATTTCAATGTTTTCAATTTTTATGGGTTTTATAATGCAAATACAAAAAAAAATTGGACTGAAGCAAAAACCAATCAAAACAAACAAACAAACAAGAATATTTTTGGAATTTTTCAAGGGTTTTAAATATTTTTAGTGGATTTTTAACGGCAAACAATAGCAATTTTTAAGATTTTTGAATTTTTAAAAAATACTAAATGGAACAAAAAATTTATAGAACTTCCTACACCATGGCAGGGACCGTGTTTCAAAATTTCATAAATTTTGGACAAAGTTTGCTATTTATTAAATCAAACCAAAGAAGCACAACACATATAGGGACTAAATTGAAGAAAAACATATTACAGGGGCTAAATAATAACAGGCGCAGAAACTATAGGGCCCCTACTGCAATTTTCACACACATTTCAACACATTTCCAAATGCAACACGCATAGGGGTCTAAATACAAACAACATAACTAAGCATTCATTTCAGAATAACTAACAAGTCCAGGTAAGAACATGCAAATATTCCACAAATACACGTGATGAGGCACACACTGCTAAACATGAAGGACTAAAATGTAAATATGGAAAATAGCAGGAGCAAAAGTGTAAAATGGTCGACAGTGTAACTAATATTTTATAGACTAATTAATAAATGAAAACAACTACAGGGGAAACGGAGCAAATTACCCTGCCACTCGTGCGTCGCACGTGGGGTGCCAGGTGTCACGCCCTGACTGGATGAGAAGCATGCGGCTCTGGCGCGTACAGGTGGAGAATCCAACGACTGTCCACAAGGCACGAACGTGGGTGTACGAAGGCCGTTAGATGTTGGATCTAACGACCTGACAAAGACAGGCTCTGGACGGCGATGATCAAATCCGGGCGACGGGCGTCATCCAATGGCTGAGAAGGGTGCTAGAGGAACTCTGCCTGGGCGAGGTTCACTAGAGCACCAGCAGTGATCCGGCACTCCGATGAACGATTGGACAATGGTGGTCGACTGGCAAGACTCCTCCGCGTCGAGTGGATGGGTCCGATTGACTCGTCAACGATCGAATCTCCGAGAATGGGTACGTAACCTGGGCGAGCTCCGACGAAGTGGGGCGGGTACGACCTAGGGCATATCTGCGTGCGCTATGACCTGTAGAGGAAAGCTTCAACTCGGAGGGACACTCTGGTCGGGGCTATTTAACCTAAAATGACATGAAGTGACGACGAATGGGGGTGGAGGTTCCGGCGAAGTGATAGAAGGAACCTCGGGCCTAATCATGGCTATCAAAGCCAAGCCTAGGATGATCAGGCTGTGGGGGAAGGGTGACGGTGAGCGGGGATGTCGATCGAAGTGGATAACGGTGGATGATGACGCTCCGATCGGCGGGTCGGAGCCAGTGGAGCGGCGGATGAAAGAATCAAAATAAATAGAACTAAGATCGAGATGGAGGCTACTTAAGGGTCCTATCTGAATCCTGAGCTCCAGGGGATGAAGTCGAAGTGGGTCTTCGCCTCGACCTCGCTGCGGAAGGCGGGGGAGGCTCGTCGTAGCGGATCTCCAACCACGAACTTCGAGCGCCGGCTACAACAACCTTCTCCGACTACCAAAGGGCTCCTCCGATTGCTGTCACCAAGGGGAAGGTTTCTAGGGTATTAGAGAGGTGTGTGGCGTGATCTACTGACCTGGGGGATCGAAGGAGTGATTTTATAGCAAACCCCAGGCAATTGAAAGAATCAGGTGGAGCTTGCAATCCAAGAATGATCCGCAACTCCCTAAGGATCCGCAAGAGTCCAAGATCAGATCGGGAAAATTGGGAAGGGGCAAAAACCGGATCCAAGCGAAGAATGGTCCGGGAGGGGGAGTTGACCAGGGTCAACATCCCTCCTGGCCCAATCAGAAAATAAATTGGTCAAAAATATTTGCAAAATAAACTAAAAATTGGAAATGATTTAATTTTAAAAATATTCAACATGAAATTATTTTATTATTTTCAAACAATTTTTTGTGATTTTTTAATTATTTTTATGAAAAATAAATTAATGTATATACATTATATTACATTATATACATGTACAAAATACTTATTGATGAACGCGAAATTCACCTCTTTAATAATCGATAATTGTAGTATAGGAGGTGAAAATCGGTTGATCAAAACACCACAATCTTTGAATGTTGTGGAGTATTTTACTTAGCAAGTTTACCAAGGTTGAACACAGGGAGCGGTGATTCCTAGTTGCGTGGTCTTAAATCAATTTTAATCAATGCTTGATTAATTTATGTGTTGAAGAAATGTACAATGCAATGAGATGTAAATTGATGCAATGCGAAGAACCATATACAGGGATAACCGTTCAGCACATGATCTACGATTTTTAGTGATTTTTAATCCAAATAAAATTTATCAATATCCTAGAAATGAAATCACATATCAAATTAGAGTTCTCAAAAGAAAATGTAATCAATTTAATCCAGAGGCATGTAAAAATCCAGATAGAAATATATATAATCCTACAATGATTTTTATCTTCAAAATCTTTCTAATTTTACTCTCAAAAAATGTTTACAGTCAATATCAACAAGTCAATACATCTAATCAATCTCCATGAATTAACCCTTGCAAAAATTAAGTCTTCAAATATTAGTTCAACTCCAACAAATCCCTGCAAAATAAATCGTCAATTTTCCGAAGGAAAATGTGGCTCAGATATGTCAAAATAAGCCTGCATAAGCCGACAGATATCCCCAATAGTAATTATCAATAAATAGCCTCAAAATGTCCACAAATTATCCCAAGTGATAGAGCATGGAAATAGCTTCAAAATGACATATTATATGTTGAAAACGGAGTTCGTATGAAAAAGATATGCTAAAATGAAATTCCAGGGACAAAATGTAAATAAAAAAGTTTTTCATGCAAAGAGGTCCCTGGAAGGAATTATCTGTAATTAATAAAAGCTTGAGGGGCCCCTCTGTAATTTACCCCTAGTAGGGGTATTTTTGCAATTTCTAAAAATGCTAGGAGCCTTGATGCAATTTTCTCACCGCGTGCGTGCCTTGCACGTGCGTCCAGGAGGCTCGGGAGCGGAGTTGAGGATCGGGAGGCCCTGAGGCTATTGTTCGGACCCGAACCTGTGGTACGAACGACATGGCTTAGGCTTGGGTACCGAGCCTGTGGTTCTACGTATCCGAGCCTCGAAGTATGGGAGTATGGTTCGGGTCCTCCACGTGGCGGCTTAGTAGCTGTTGGATCACGGGCTATTGCCCTGATCCAACAACGGCTGTGAGCGAGGATCGGTCGAAGGCGGAGGCGTGGTAGGAGCGGAGGTGATGGTCGTGCAGCGCGCGAGGCGCGGCGGGGGGTGATCGCCTAGCCCTTGGTCGGTCGACACACGACCGGCGGAGGCCTGGGAAGGCGACGGAGGGCGAGCCTGGGCGCTGGCGGAGGAGGCGGAGGCTGGTCTGCAGAGAGGGAGGAGCGGGGCAATGAGTTGCAAGCGGAGCTGGTCTCCACGGTGCATGGCGGTGGAGCTTGGCCGACACACGACCGAGCTGTGGCGGAGGCGGTGAAAGGCGTGATGGGGGAGGAGGCGCCACGGAGGTGCGAGGCGGTGGCCGAGCGAGCAGCTAGCTTGATCGCCGGCAAGATACCTACAGAGTTAGCAACACCGTGTGCAAGAAACCGAGGAATGGCTGAGGTGTTTGGGGGCAAGTTAGGAGCGGAGAGGGAAGTGGAGAACCGGCATGTGCGAGACCGGCGGCGGTGAGGCTCGAGCGTGGGGTGCTGCGAGCGCGAGATGGAAGAGGAACTGCACCTGGGGTTTGGCCTGAGGCTAAGGGGAGGCACAGGGTATCTGCAGCAAAGATCGAAGAGCTTTGGATCTCTTGAAAGGCTTCAACGACAGGCGTTGCCTCAAGGCACGCCTCGGCTATTGTCACCGACAAAGGCTAGAAGCTGGGTGGTCGGAGCTGCTCTAATGGCAGATGCCTGAAATGGCTGGGGCGGAGAGCTTTTATAGGACCGAGGGTGGCGTTACTCACCACGGCAGTTACGAGGGGAAGTGGAGGAGGTGGAGCGGTTGGACGAGCGGCGACCACGGTGAAGGGGGAGATGGGGGTAATGGCTGGAGGTAGGGGAAGGGAAGGGGTGGTCACTAGCCACGCACATGCGCGCGGAAGGGGGAGGCGGCACGTGCCTGGCAAGTGCGAGAGGAGAGAAGGGGGCGGCAGGTGGGGGAGCCACGTGGCACGCCCTAGAGCTGCCACGTGGCGTCCCCAAAAAAATTTCAACTTTAACTTGGAGAAGAAGTAGAAGGAGACCTCGGATCAAAAAGTTTTCTTCACAAAAGTTGTTCATCTCGATGAGATATACAACTTTCCTGAAGGACTCATTGACGAATCCGAAATTCACTATGTTAAGAAGTTGTTTATTTGTCGTTCATGTTAAAATGATTTATCGTGCGTTGTAGGCGGTAATCGGAATCGGTCAAGAAAATAACCACACAAAATATTTGTCAATTTTTAATTAATGCGGTTTTATGTTTATTTTACTTGGGCAAGTCCCAAGGTCGATCACAAGGAGGCAAAGGAACAACCTAGAGTTATGTCTATCAAAATTCATGCGCGGTTTTCGAGGCGGTCTTTTTTTGGAATTTTCAATGCAATAAAGGGTGCAATATACAATTTCGACCTATTTTAAGGACTAGATTATGTTCAAACGATGTCCGAAAAATCCGAAACTTAGCCACATTACAAAATATGATTAAATGATTGCACTGCATTTTTTGGAATTTTTGGATGCAATATGAATTTTTTATGAATTTTTAAATGTGGATAAAATTAATTTCAATATTTAATTATAATAATACTAAACCTAATCATTTTCAGAGATAAAATTATCTAAGATCTATCACTAAGTGATTGATCTCAGAAAAATCTTAAACCTCGAAAATGTGAGATCTAATACCTATTAAAAATTAAATACTGAAATATGCAAAATTATTTTTACAGGGCAAACTATGCATGCAAATGCAAATCTTTTTGGGCATAATGTCAAGCACAATTAATTCTACAATATATGATTTTTCGGAGATTTTTAGAGCACGGTTAATCAACGGCAAATTTAAGAGCACAAATCGGGCAAAATATGCAATATCCACAAAATAATTAATGATAAATTAATCAATGATCAAAAAAATATCCACGACATGTCAAAGTGTAGAAAATTAATGGATGAACATCATGTTATTTTTGGATAATAAAATAAAGTTAAGTAGAGGTCCAAAATCACTAGAGAATATAGGGGTATTTCTGCAGTTTAAAAAAAATAAATAAATAAAACATAAATTGCAAGGGGGACTTAATTGTAATTACCGAAAATAGGGGGGCCTTTCTGCAAAATTGCAAAGGTAGCATGTGCCTTGCACGTGCTCCTTGGGCGGCTTGGACAAGTGCGCAAATAAGGAAATGACCAGGGGGATCTTCGCAAATGTTCCCCCAAGGGGACGTGCCCCATACGTGACCAATGGGTGGTTGAAGTTCTCCCCCGCCGCACGTGCCCAACACGTGCATGGGGAGCCTCGGGCTCGGTGCCCGGTGTTGGCAGAAGGCAGACGAGGTACGACCGAGGGCCGCTTCTGGTGGCGATAGCGGCGGAGGTGGATGTGGTGATGTCGCGACAGATGGAGTCTGCTAGGCGGAGGGGCGGCGGAGCGATAGCGGAGGTCGGTGATGTCGAGGCGTCGGCGGAGCGATAGCGGAGGACGGTGATGTCGAGGCATCGGCGGAGGAGATGCAACAGTGTGGCGGAGAAGACCAGTGGATTGCGGAATTGGAAGATGAAGGTGAAGCTGCTGGCGTTGGTGGTCGTCGGTTGCGGTCGAAGAAGTTGGGTCGCGAAGATAAATGCGTTGATAGTTGTCTCGACGGCATTGGGAGTGGCCGGAGCTGAGCAGCAACGACGAGGGGCGCTCTGGCTGCAGGCGAAGCACGGCGAGGTGCTTCGGATCTCGCCGATTGAAGGAGAACAGGGCTGTCTCCCCGGCAAGCTTGAGTAGCAAATCGACGGATGAAGAATTAAGGATGCAGTCGTGAAGCTTTTATAGGAGAGGGGATTCGGCCGGAGATGGAAGAGGGGGGGGTCGATTTGACGAGGATGTGATGGGAGGAGGATCAATCGGAGATGTGGGGATCGCGGGGCGGGGCGAAGATTGCGGAAGGCGGAGATACACGTGCCGGTGATAGGAGAGATTAGCGGCGAAGTCGTAGGGTGACGGTGCCAGAATAGGGGCGGCATTGGGGAGGATGACGGCCCTTGGGCCGTCTGATCGATCAATGATCGGATGGCCCAGATAAGACCACGTGGCGGCTAGTGGAGCGAGAGGAGAAGGCACGTGCGACGCACGTGCGGGCCCTTTTTTATTTTTATTTTTTATTTATTATTTATTATTATTATTATTTTAATATAAAAACAATATTAAATAAGCCAAAAAATGGCTGACACGTGACGGCACAAGGTGTTGCCACGTGCCAGCACCAGAAAATTTGAAATATATATATTTTGTAAAATCTAAATCAAATAGTAAACGACCTCGCATCGAAAACATTTCTTCATAAAAATTTCTCGTCTCGATGATATCTACAACTTTCATGAAGACATCAAAACCAAAATCGATCAATTGCATAAAAAGATATTTTTTGGGTATCCCATGTACATAGAACACCTTGATTTTGGGGTTTTGTAATTTTTTATATTATTTTTAGACCAGATAAAAATCCAGAAAAAATATAATAAATCAAAGATAAATAATTACATATTAATCTAATTTTTTAGTTTTTTATTAATTGATAAAATAATTATATAAAATAATAGGTCAAAAACCGCTAAAATAAAATATACAAAAGAGGCCCAAAACCCAACATTCACATATGAGCTCTGATTCACTTCAATTTGGTCTTGTTTTGAAGGTAATTGAATGTACATTAGTTCAAAAGTGAGTAGAATTAAATCGAACACTGGATGAGGAAGATATGAGGTTTTTAGTCCGGAAATTCTGAAACTAACGTTTGGGTTTTTGATCCACTAATTCGGGTTAGTAATTTTTTTGTATTTTTCATTATTCTTGTTAGTGATATGTACAAAGTGGAAGTGTTTTTGGGTCATTCAGAGTTAGCATAAATGATTAAAAAATCAGGGAAGTTAGGCTATTTATAGGTCATTTTTGGCTTCTTATTTTGTGCAGAAATTAGTGCTAAAATGCAATTTTTATGAAAACATGCATGCATGCTAATTATGCAGAATAGATGTAGATATGCTATTGATTTTGAGGGATTTGAGCTTAATAAATGAGAATTAGAGTGATAAATTCGATATTCATCACCCATGAGCAAAAGAGGTCACCTGTGAGAAGTAGTATTTTGGTGGCTCTCTGTATGTATAGAAAATCGGGTTTTTGGGATTTTATATTTTTTTGGGTGGTTTTAGAGGGGATAAAAAATATATAAAAAATATGATAAAATACAAGAAAATTAATTACACATTAATCTATTTTTTTGGATTTTTAATAAATAAGAAATTAGGAAAATAAAATAGAAGTCAGAAACATACAACTTTTGTAAAGACCGACAACGGTCGCTTGGACTCATTCAGTTTCTTTGATTTCAGTTTGAATCTGGTTTTGGATTTTTGTGTCGCTTAATAAAACTTCCATCAAAGAACATGAATGAAGAAGAAATAAAATTAAAAGGGTTAATTATGTACATAAAAGCTTAGGTCAAAAATGGAAAAAAGTCAACATGCACAAAAGAGGCCCAAAACCCAACTTTCACATATGAGCTCCGAATTTTACGAAATTAATCTTGTTTTGAAGGTATTTGAAAATGGAGTACTTTAAAGTAAGTATACCAAAATCGGACATTGTATGTGGAAGATATGCTCATTTTAGTATGTCAGATGTGAAATTAGACTTTGGGATAATTTGACACTTATTTGGGTTAGTAATTTTTTTGTATTTTTTATTTAATGGAGTTAGTAATATCTACACAATGGAGGTAGTTTTGGGTCAATCGGAGTTAGAATGAATTATTTACAAATGTGAGAAGTTAACGACTTTTTGGACTATTTTACACTTGGGATTTTTAATGCAATTATGCATGATAAATGCCATGTATGGATGCTAATGATTTTTTGTTAATGATTAAACGCATGTGAATTATGGGGAACAGAGCCTAAATGACCAATCTTAGCAAGATGAATACAGGATTCATCATACCCCTATACTTAAACCATGCTCGTCCATGAGCGTGAATGAATGACTTAGTTGATTACATCACTGACTGTGCATGTGTATTTTCAAGGCCTAATTCATAGAAGACCCTTAATTTGAGTGATCCTAAAATTCTGGGCTCAACCAAGCTTTAATCAAAAGGAACCCAACTTTTCTATTTTTCAGACTCTCTGTTTGTACATATAGTATAAAGAATGATTCTTAGTGTACTGCATTCTGTTGGAAATGCGAGCCCACAGCGAGCCATTATGCAATAAATGTTATTGCAATTCACTCCTTAATCTGAAATGAAGAATACATAATTTGCATAATAGGTCCCTTAGTACAATTAGGGTTATGTACCATGGCCATCTTGATGATCATACAGCTGTTGATTCAACTATTGAATCATAGAGGCTGGTGCTTGGTTGAATATCTAAAGAGTTAGATCGAGGACTCATCAAGCACCGTCAAATGATTGTTAAGAGATGATCTCCAGCCTGAGTAGGAGATGGCAATCCTTATCTCTGAAGGCTGATATCTGACCGACCTCTTGATGCAGGTCCTCTGCATAGGAATAGAGATTTGGAGGTGTCAGATTAGTTAGGTCAAAGAGTTGACTTAACGAGATCGAGATAACCAAAGTCCTATATCGTATGCTGTCATGATATAGGCACGCATCCTCTGATCGGAGACAGATGTGTTGCTATATGTCTAAGTATGTACATTTGGCAGACCAATAGGTTGATGACCTAATCAAGGTCTATACACCGGCGCGCTGGTGTGCATATAAGGGCATATGAGTAATACGATCTCTCAAAGGGATCATACAGGTTCAATTACTAAACCGGAAGACATGAGCTCACTCATGAGATATTAGGAAGAATCAAATTCCGTACGCACGGTCGTCTCGCTTTGGAAGCTTGACTGAATTTGTAGGTTTGATATATACTTTTTGGAAAGTATATGATCAAGACCTAGGTATGATATATGCTTTTGGAAAGTATATGATAGATACCGACTCCCAATGATCGAATGAGAAACTTACTGATAAAACCATGAAGTTGACAGTATAAAGTTGATCGAATACTTCGGGTTTAGTCTGAGTCTTCCAGTATGCAGGATGTACAGGTATTGGAAATACCTGAGGGTGATGTGATCATAAACGATTGTATAACCATGACGCTTCCATTCCTAGGGAGTGATGAAACGGGTCTGGATTTTAGTGACTCCTCTCAGTAGAGAAGTGATCTGATCTTGGTCCAAGTGTTGGACATTGATCTGAATGTGATTGAGATACAATGAGAAGATTAGATTTACGGTCTTGATTTAATCAAGCATCTATGGGAGGCCCGCGATCTGGATTTGAGATACGATCTCATTATCCATGTCACTATACGTGGAACAATACAATCGCCCTGTCTTTATCTCCAAGTATCTGCGGAAAAGCGCATTATCCTTGAAGGAGTTCATGGATAATTCTATTGTTGATTTATGTATCCGAGCATTAAGAAAATGGATAATTAAATGTGATTTAATTATCATGAATGATATGAATTTGATTCATATTATAAAGAGAGTTATTTGAGATAACTAAATGTGATTTGATTATCAAAGATGTGAATAATGTGAATGTGATTCATATTATTTGAGAACAAGAGAATATAGATCCAAGATGATTAAATGTGATTTAATTATCATGGATATGAATAATATGGATAGCAATATCCATATTAGTCATATATATTATAAATGTGATTTATAATATATAAGAGAGAGCTATTTGTGATTTACATTTGTTAATTAAATGTTAATGTGAATTGGATTCACATTGGACATTGAATTGAAAATGTAATTTACATTTTGTTTTCGGTTGTGAATATGATTCACAAATTTCCAATGGCATGATTGCAATGTTCACAAAATAAATTGGATTTATTTTTGTGAAATAATTTGCAACAAATGTTGTTGCAAATATTGGAGAGAATCATGAGATAATGTAATCTCATGTAATAGGAAAAAGGAAGCTCCCTTCCTTATGAGGAGAGGGGACGACCACAATTCCATATGGAATGTGGTGGCCGTCCACCCTCCTTATGGAAGGAGGCTTGCCTCCTTTCCTATCTCTCCAATGGAGATTGATTTGATATAAATCAAATATATTTAATATATATTTGATTTTTATTAAATTAATTGTTGTTGTGTTTTTAGCAACAAATCATGACCATTGAAAGAAACACAAATTAATGTGGACCATTGGATTTGTGTTGACACATGGATAGAGATCCATGGATCCCAAAACCCTATAAAAGGAGAGGCACCCCATTGTTCTTCTTGGCACATAAGTGAGACAACAAGTCTCTCTCTCTTTCTTTCTCTTTCTCTCCCTCTCATGGCCGTCCACCATGGATGCCCTAGAGAGGCCCTCCATCACCGCGGCACCGTCGTTATGCTGCCCGATGTTTTGCTCGTGGAACTCCGTCTACTTTGGCATGCCTTGCTCATGAAGAAGACGTCGGATCTCGTGTGTCGAGATCAGGAGATCCACCTCTTGGATCTTCAACTTGGATTGCGAGAAGCACGCGGTTCATCCCCACGCTCGCAAGCGTCTCCTCCGACGGATCGGACTTGAGACAGGAGGTCTCTTCGTTTAGAGACTTGATCGCAACCACGCTTCAAGAGGTAAACCTAATACTTGTTTGTGGTTTAGACGAAACAATCCGAGAAGTGTTCTTGGATCATGTGGTTTCGTCACATGAAAAATTTTAAATTTCCGCTGCATAGAACAACTAGTACGACTAGTCGTTCTTCGTCGTATTCGATACGACGATCACGCTTCCGTGATGCGCTTGAGGATCTAACCATATCCTTCAAGTGGTATCAGAGCCTTAGGTCGGTGGTTTTGGATACGATCCATAAACCGAGGACGACTTGGGTTCATTAGGGTTTGCGAAAGTTTTCTTGCATTTCATTTTCGCATCTCTGTTTTGATATTATTTTCGGCACTGTTTAAATTATTTAAACACGAAAATAATATTTGAATTTTATTCCCCATTAAATAAGGAAACCGTAGGATCTGAGTTTGCGTGATTTCGATTCCGTTTGCTCTAGATATGCTCATTTTAGTGAACATGTATCCACTGTTTCGGGGACTGCGGATCATGACGTAATTAAGATGTTAATTGCGGATTTGAAACGCCTTGAAATGCGTGAAAATCACTTGGGTTCTGTTGTAAATCAAGTTAGCAAACTTTAGAAATTTACTTTGCTTAATTTGGATTTAAATTGATTGAGATATGGTATTTTTAGTAAGTGAGGGTCACTGCTGAAAATACTTTCCTAATCAAGAACCTAGTGATTGTCATTTAATTAATTAGTGAAATTAAATTGTTTAATTTCCTGGAATAATTATGCATAAATATTTGTGAAATATTTAATGATAATTATGTCCTTAAATGACTTTGCCCTAACCAACAAATGATTAGATGTGATCTAGATCAAGATTGTTTACATGATCTACATGATCAACATTCCAACAAACATGTTGCTTGAATAGGACTTGGGATTTGTTTAGCAAATCTCATTATAATGTTAATCAAAATTGTTTTGATTATTACTATATGGTATAATTTCGGTTGAAGAACCGATGATCATCTCAAGTACAAAATGATCTATTTTGCATTATCCTTTCCCGAGGTGGATATGGTGTCTAGTCGGAGAGCATTGGGGTTGCGGGTTGCAACGTATGTGATCCGTCCCACTCTCGTCGGTACTGACCATGACAGCGGGTAGGGTTAGTATAATGCTTAAGAAATCATGATGTATTTCTAATTATTAAAATTCGAAATAATACGTATTTGAGATAATACCATATTTCAAGTAACAATTAAAATTGTTTGTTGGATATTAATTGGATCATTAATTTAATATGATAGATTAATTGGAATCCGATTAAAATTAAAACACTCTATGAATAGAGACGTTATTTCCCTTGGAAGAATTAATCATAATGAATATGATTCATAATGATTAATTAGAATTTGAATATGATATGGAGGATCACAAAAGTGACATCCATGGTCTCCCGTCAAGGCGAAGGGTTCCGTCGCCAGATATTGTATGTAGGAGACGCCTGTCCGAAGTGACAGCTCCTGCATACGATCCATTTGGATCGGGCTCTTCGCTTCTCGAAAGAGTAAGGACGTATGCGCAGTGACCCCAAAATCGGGTCCTCATATTATTGGGGCGATATTGGATTGCGCATAGCGAGTTGTATTCCTGTTGACGGTTGGTTCAATTAATGACGGGTCAACATTGCCTTAGGGGTGTTGGGCCCGGGTGTTAAAGACCAAATTGGGAGATGCAAGTTGGACTTGCAAGGCGGAATGTGCTCCCGCTTCTTTTTATCCGATTTGTAGGTTCTCATATTATTGGGATGCAACAAAGATAAGGAAGGAGATCCCAGATCTTGCTTGAGATATAATGGTAAGTATATATCTCTTACGTTGAAAGTGATTAAGGGAATGAACTTTCAATGTTGACATGGCAAGACAACTTTGATATAAAAATTCCTAAATCAAAGTAAAATATGTATATATAAATACATACATCTATGCAAATTTCTTATTTCAGATAATCCTTCATTAAAACCCACTCAATGATATACTCAATAATAACCAGTGAAATATCTTTGATTGGACTCATGATCCAGATATTGTACTTGCAGTTGGACACATAATGTATGTGGTTGCAATGAGCAAGTTTCCTCATAATAATGAGGAATGACAATTAAATAGATAATAAGACTACAACCCTAGGGTTTGTATGTCTCTATAGTCTTGATCTCTCATCAGATGTACTTTGGAAGTGACATGTTGATGATGATCGCAATTGTCAAATAATCCTTATAAAATTAATGAAGATATTCTGGCATACATATGTGCTCTTGACATTTAACATGAATGAGATGGTTCACTGCATCATGCAGAATGGTGGCTCTATGAGAGATGATGTATTCAAATTGTTTGAGTACCTACCTGAACCTATGTTTTAAGAGTTTAGATGGATGTAGATGATGAGTGTCATCATTATACTATCTATACTCTGGTCATTCATGAAGCTTCATAATATTCATATTGTATGAATTTAATGAAGCATGTATAAATGTTGAAATGCTCTTACATAAGAGATCCTTAGTCTTAAGAAATGGTTTCTTATAGATAAAGGGAGCGCAGTGGAAGCATGGGTTGGACCCGACTAAGAAGTATGGTCAAAGAGTTGACTATACATCTTTGACTTCCATATGTCATCGGAAGAGTTGGATGAATGCCAATACTGCAATAAGTTGATGTGTTGATAGTATGACTATCAAGTCTATCTAGAATCCTTAGAGAAGGACTCAGATGGAGCATCGGATTAATCTACATAAATCATTGATAAGATAAAGTCAAATAATTGTATCTCAATCTTCTAATGACATTTGCAATAGGTTGCATATGTTTTAGAAGACTGGAAAATTTGATCTTAAAGGTTTATAGTTATCCACATGGATATTGATGCAATTGTTGCGACAATCTCTGTTGGATTGATAGACTTGTTAATTTCAGTGGGAGAGTCCTTAGTCTTAGAGAATGTCTCTATGACCTAGTTATAAGAATACACTCATTGTTTGTTTCTAAATGTTGGAAATAAACATGAATTCTGAGGTAGAACTATCATAAAGAGTTATGATGGAGATATTTCAGATAGTAATCTAAAATCTAGTGGACTCCACTAAATTAGAAAATTGATGAATGGCTCATTAACATTTCTAAATGCTGAAATTAAAACTTAAGATCAATATGAGGATGAATATCATTTGACAATGATCTAGCATCAAGCTTTGGACATTTGTTTATTGATTTGATCAATAGACTAGTAAGAGACGAAACTTTAGAATGTCTAAAATTTCAAAACTTACATACTTATGAATATCGTATTCAAAGTAAAATGTCCAATACACCCTTCTTAGAGAAAGGTGTAAGATGCCAAGGTATTCAGGATCTCATGCATATTGATGTATGTAGATCATCTATATCATAGTAAACATTATGGATATGTGATATCTGTTGATGATTATGTATGATATGAGATTTCTTCTCTTCACCTAAGAAACCTTTGAAATGTTCAAAGATTTCATTATTTTTGGTTTAAAACCAAAGTTTGAAGGAAGATAAAATGAATTTGATCTAATCTAGGTAGCAAGTACCTACTAGATAAATTCAAAGAATATCTTATAGAGATATGAAAATCACTTCTATCTCAATCCTCCTAACACACCTTAACTCAATAGAGTTATAGGTAGATACAATTGGATCATGTGTGACATGATCTTATCAATGATGAATTTTAGCATAATTATCCCTTAAGTTCCAGGTATATATGTGTAGAAGAGACTATAATGTATATCCTTAATAAGGTTCCATGTATGTTGGAATCTAGCACTTGAGAGTGCTGCTTCATTAGGAAAATAAAGGATGGTATTGGATACCTACTTTATGACCTTGAGATTCTTAAAATATCTCATCTCTGAGAATGTGATTCTTAGAGGTTGAGACTCTTGAGAATCAAGATAAAAATGAAATGTAGGAACTCATTTAATCTTGAGAAGATAATGAGGCTCCTGAAATTGGAAACTAAGAGGACAATGAAAAATGAAACACTAATACCTCTTCAAATGAGTTTGAGGATGGATTCCATGTGTCAGAGAAATCTGACAATGATTGAACTTCATGTGATGAAGCTTCTGAAGATCATGACATGGAAAGATGGATTTTAGCAATAAAAGTCTAACGTAGACTTCATATACAAGTGTTGTATATGGACCCTTGAGGATCCACCTATATGGGTAATACCTGTAAAGGTGTAAATGGATCTTCAAGAGAAAGGGAACCTGATGAGAAGGTGGAGACCTTCAATGCACGGTTCGTAGCCATGAGCTACACATCGGAAGAGAAGATATTGCTTGCGATGAGACTTGCTCTTCGGTGACCATGCTTAAAAACATCAGAATATTGCTAATCTTGGTTGCACAACTTGACTATTGCATCTTCAAAGATGTAAGTCAAGATTGCATTCCTCTATAAATACCTCTCTGAGGATATTCACATGAAGTAGCCCCAGGGCTTCATGATTGAGGAAAGCAAGGTGTGCAAGCTAAGGAATCCATCTAAGGACTCAAATGAGCTTTTTTGAGATGGACCATAAGATTTGATGAAATTATAAATGTTATGATTTTCAAATGGAATCTTGATGAGCCATGCGAAGCTTAGTGGGAGTGCCTATGTGTTCATTGTGCTAAATGTAGATGATATCCTGATCATTTAAAATGATGTAAGGATAATAATAAGTGTTTTATAATCTGATTGTTCCATAACTTGAGATATGATCTCAAGGATACCTCTTGGATCTTATTTCTGAAGGTGTTCAGGAGCAAAGAGAAGAGGGTATTGGGACTATCACATTAGTAGTACACCTTGGACATATTCTATTTTATGGAAAATCCCAAGAAAGGCTTCCATCCCTTAAGATATGGTTCTGACTTGTCTGAAGGGATACCACCTCAAAGAGTTGAGGAAGTAAATGCTAGAACTACTTGCACTTGTGCATTAGTTACGAGAAGTTGAGTGTATGCTAGATGTGTACAGAAGCCAGATATCTGCCATGCAGTGGGAGTAGTAAAATGTTACTAATCCTACCATGGAAATAAAACACTTAATTGCAGTAATTATAATATCTTCAAAGATGATGAAACTTAGAGATAGTGATCTCAAAGTCTTATATTCAAAAGTTTAAGACTATGTAGATAGTGATCTATAAGGGTCTAAACATTAGATACCTTAGGAGATAGAGATCTCCGGGAATGAAGGTATTCTAATAAGGATTATGGGGATACTGGTTATGATGTCAGGGACACTGTAACCAACTAGATTGAGTATTGGTTGCATGAGATGCAACATTCGCATTAGATGCGAGCACTATTACTGGGGATATGCAAGTGCCGTAAAAGGACTTGGCATAGTCTCGCAGGAACAGAGTGACTGATCAGCTTACCTGGCTATTTTCTAAATAGCCTATGATTGTCACATGAGTGCGGGTTTAAATGATTAGCCCATTAATGGCTCTTTGGGCTAGTGGGAGATTGTTGGAAATGCGAGCCCACAGCGAGCCATTATGCAATAAATGTTATTGCAATTCACTCCTTAATCTGAAATGAAGAATACATAATTTGCATAATAGGTCCCTTAGTACAATTAGGGTTATGTACCATGGCCATCTTGATGATCATACAGCTATTGATTCAACTATTGAATCATAGAGGCTGGTGCTTGGTTGAATATCTAAAGAGTTAGATTGAGGACTCATCAAGCACCGTCAAATGATTGTTAAGAGATGATCTCCAGCCTGAGTAGGAGATGGCAATCCTTATCTCTGAAGGCTGATATCTGACCGACCTCTTGATGCAGGTCCTCTGCATAGGAATAGAGATTCGGAGGTGTCAGATTAGTTAGGTCAAAGAGTTGACTTAACGAGATCGAGATAACCAAAGTCCTATATCGTATGCTGTCATGATATAGGCACGCATCCTCTGACCGGAGACATATGTGTTGCTATATGTCTAAGTATGTACATTTGGCAGACCAATAGGTTGATGACCAAATCAAGGTCTATACACTGGCGCGCTGGTGTGCATATAAGGGCATATGAGTAATACGATCTCTCAAAGGGATCATACATGTTCAATTACTAAACCGGAAGACATGAGCTCACTCATGAGATATTAGGAAGAATCAAATTCCGTGCGTACGGTCGTCTCGCTTTGGAAGCTTGACTGAATTTGTAGGTTTGATATATACTTTTTGGAAAGTATATGATCAAGACCTAGGTATGATATATGCTTTTGGAAAGTATATGATAGATACCGACTCCCAATGATCGAATGAGAAACTTACTGATAAAACCATGAAGTAGACAGTATAAAGTTGATCGAATACTTCGGGTTTAGTCCGAGTCTTCCAGTATGCAGGATGTACAGGTATTGGGAATACCTGAGGGTGATGTGATCATAAACGATTGTATAACCATGACGCTTCCATTCCTAGGGAGTGATGAAACGGGTCTGGATTTTAGTGACTCCTCTCAGTAGAGAAGTGATCTGATCTTGGTCCAAGTGTTGGACATTGATCTGAATGTGATTCAGATACAATGAGAAGATTAGATTTACGGTCTTGATTTAATCAAGCATCTATGGGAGGCCCGCGATCTGGATTTGAGATACGATCTCATTATCCATGTCACTATACGTGGAACAATACAATCGCCCTTTCTTTATCTCCAAGTATCTGCGGAAAAGCGCATTATCCTTGAAGGAGTTCATGGATAATTCTATTGTTGATTTATGTATCCGAGCATTAAGAAAATGGATAATTAAATGTGATTTAATTATCATGAGTGATATGAATTTGATTCATATTATAAAGAGAGTTATCTGAGATAACTAAATGTGATTTGATTATCAAAGATGTGAATAATGTGAATGTGATTCATATTATTTGAGAACAAGAGAATATAGATCCAAGATGATTAAATGTGATTTAATTATCATGGATATGAATAATTTGGATAGCAATATCCATATTAGTCATATATATTATAAATGTGATTTATAATATATAAGAGAGAGCTATTTGTGATTTACATTTGTTAATTAAATGTTAATGTGAATTGGATTCACATTGGACATTGAATTGAAAATGTAATTTACATTTTGTTTTAGGTTGTGAATATGATTCACAAATTTCCAATGGCATGATTGCAATGTTCACAAAATAAATTGGATTTATTTTTGTGAAATAATTTGCAACAAATGTTGTTGCAAATATTGGAGAGAATCATGAGATAATGTAATCTCATGTAATAGGAAAAAGGAAGCTCCCTTCCTTATGAGGAGAGGGGACGGCCACAATTCCATAAGGAATGTGGTGGCCGTCCACCCTCCTTATGGAAGGAGGCTTGCCTCCTTTCCTATCTCTCCAATGGAGATTGATTTGATATAAATCAAATATATTTAATATATATTTGATTTTTATTAAATTAATTGTTGTTGTGTTTTTAGCAACAAATCATGACCATTGAAAGAAACACAAATTAATGTGGACCATTGGATTTGTGTTGACACATGGATAGAGATCCATGGATCCCAAAACCCTATAAAAGGAGAGGCACCCCATTGCTCTTCTTGGCACATAAGTGAGACAACAAGTCTCTCTCTCTTTCTTTCTCTTTCTCTCCCTCTCATGACCGTCCACCATGGATGCCCTAGAGAGGCCCTCCATCGCCGCGGCACCGTCATTATGCTGCCCGATGTTTTGCTCGTGGAACTCCATCTACTTTGGCATGCCTTGCTCGTGAAGAAGACGTCGGATCTCGTGTGTCGAGATCAGGAGATCCACCGCTTGGATCATCAACTTGGATTGCGAGAAGCACGCGGTTCATCCCCGCGCTCGCAAGCGTCTCCTCCGACGGATCGGACTTGAGACAGGAGGTCTCTTCGTTTAGAGACTTGATCGCAACCACGCTTCAAGAGGTAAACCTAATACTTGTTTGTGGTTTAGACGAAACAATCCGAGAAGTGTTCTTGGATCATGTGGTTTCGTCACATGAAAAAATTTTAATTTCCGCTGCATAGAACAACTAGTACGACTAGTCATTCTTCGTCGTATTCGATACGACGATCACGCTTCCGTGATGCGCTTGAGGATCTAACCATATCCTTCACATTCATGAGAGTCAAATCGAGACATCACCCAAAGTTCCAATCCAAGAAACTCTCCTCTAGACCTACTCCTCAACACTAGGGAATAAGTCTATTCTTGCTTCAGTCAACCGTCTCATTAGTTTATCAGACTTGAAAGTGTAGATGGACGGCCAGATGATGGAGGGCATAGGATTGTGTCTGATTTTCTCTCCCTTACATTGGAACAAGGTGCCTCTCTAGTGCCTTATTACTCAACACAAGTATAGTTTTATTTCATTGACCAATGTGTCTGTCAAGAGAGTTGGAGTCGTCTACACTTGTTTTTCTGGGAGTACACCAGGGTATGTCTCTTTTGAGTATCTAAGATACCTTCGACACCCAGACTTGTAGCATTTACGATGCAGAGCCCTTTTTTGGTTCCAGCCCGACTCTTTGGTCCTAATTAGTGCTTGGTCCAAGTGGACCCTTAGAGAATGTTTTGGGAGCGCTCGCCATTGGTGGAAGCTCATTTATAATTTGACATGGATAATAGAGCTTTTCTTTGACATTTCATTGCTTTTGTTGGCTACCTCCACTGCTTTTACCAAAATCTGGCGCACATTGATCAACAATTTTCATTAAGTTTCATCACACCCTGGCACTTAGGTCAATATCAAAAAGATAGCATATGAATTTGTTCAAATACTGGCTAGGATTTGCTGAAACTCAGGTTTCCTGAAGCCTTCACATCCTCGAGCCTCATTAGATCGGATCTAAACTCAAATCTCTAGTCTTAGTTCCTCAAGTGATATCTCAACTAATCTCATCAATCATGCAGTTGTGAAATTGTTTGTGCTGATCATATTCTTTTTGGAGGTAGAGATGAAAAGTGAAATATAGCGCTCAAATCTTTCAAACTAGGGAAGTGTGGATAATTAAGTTCAAAAACCCTAATGACTAAGGTTGTCTAACTCAGAATCTCAAGATCTCAGAAATCAAGTGTCCTCAAAAATCCTCAAGCCATAAGTGATGGTGAATGTGTCAGGAATATAATAACCAAGGAATGTATGGAATGCAAGACCATGGGTGATGATTTTTTTCTTATTTTCTTCTTCTTTTTTTCTTTTTCTTTTTTTCTTTTTTTAAATGTATTATACACATAATACACTACTTGTACCCATCCCTGATGTTTGATAAAAATATTTAAAGTACGAGCTATGGATAAAGTAGGTAAAATATATACAAACACCCCCCTATACTTAGCTTGTGCTATGTCCCCATGGCACAAAGTCAAATGTAGACATAGCTCGTACTAAGTATAGATGGGCCAAAAAAATAGAAAGTGCAGAAGTGAAATATACACAATGAAATCGGTCCCCTAAGTATCGGGGGACCGAGAGCGGGAAGCTGGATATACAGGAGAGTGTAGGTTCCAGAGAGGTGGTTTATCTGGGCAGATCAAATTTTTCGTCAAAATCTATGCCCGGAGTGAAGGAGATCCGTTCAACTTGTACTAATTGCTCGTTGGATTCGACGAAATGTTTAAGTAGCTGACCATTGACTATAGATATTTGTATGGTATCTGCGGTCTCAGAGATCTCAACACTACCATTATTGTGTACCTCTCTTACAATGAAGGGTCCCGTCCATTTTGATTTCAATTTCCCTTGGAAAATTTTCAATTTTGCATTAAATAGCCAAACTTTCTACCCTGGGACAAAGATCTTGGTTCGAATGTTCTTGTCATATCATCTCATTACCTTGTCCTTGTAAATGATGCTGTTTTCATAAGCATGATTTCGGATTTCAGATAGTTCATTCAAATTCATCTCTCGGTTCTTCTTTCCTTGGTGATAGTTCCAATTAATCTTTTTGATTGCCCATTCTGATTTATGTACGAGTTCTGTGTGAAAATGGCATGGCTTTCCATATACCATTCTAAACGGGGAGGTGCCCAATGGGGTCTTATAAGCCGTTCGGTAGGCCCATAGAACCTGGTCCAGTAGTTGGGACCCGTTCTTTCTGTCAGGGTGGACGAGCTTCTGTAAAATTCCTTTAACCTCCCTGTTTGACACCTCGACCATGCCATTGGATTGTGGATGGTTAGGAGTAGCGACACGGTGCTCGATGTCGTATTCCTTAGTCAACTTCTTCACCTCCCGGTTGGCAAAATGGCTTCCCCCATCAGATATTAAAACTTTTGGAATTCGAAACCTCAAAATAATGTTATCTTTAAAACTTTTGGAATTCGAAACCTCAAAATAATGTTATCTTTCAAAAACTTACAAACAGTTTTGCTATCGGCTGCTCAAGTAGGGATAGCCTACACCCATCTAGATAAATAATCAATCGCGAGAAGAATATATTCAAATCCGTGACTATTAGGGAATGGGCCCACAAAGTCATTACCCCATGCATCGAATACATCACAGATGATCACAGGTTGCATCGGCATGGCATCTTTGGAACCAACGATTCCTCCAATTCTCTGATAGACGGGGCACGACCTGACAAAATTGTAAGCAACTTTAAATAAGGTCGGCCAGTAAAATCCACATTGCAATATCTTCTCTGTGGTCCTCTTCCCAGGTGATGTCCTCCAGGCTCTATGGTGTGGCATAGATTGAGGATACTTTGGTATTTATCTTGAGGAATACATCTTCTCCATGTGCAATCCGGTCCTTCAAAGAAAAGGAACATATCCTCCCAAGGATAGTGTCTTGCTTCAGATATGAGTCGATCGATTTTGTTTCTGGGCCAACCTTGAGGAACTTCCTTGGTGACAAGGTAACTCACCATGTCTGCATACCATGGAAGTGAGTCAATAGCAGAAATTGACTCGTCTGGGAAGGTTTCACGGATGGATTCAGATTCCGGAATTTTGTTATGTTCGATCTGTGATAAATGATCAGCCACAACATTTTTAACACCAAGTTTGTCTTTAATTTCCAAATCAAATTCTTGAAGTAGTAGAATCCATCTCAGAAGTGCTTTTGCATCCATTTTGGTCATTAAGTATCGAATGGCAGAGTGGTCTGTGTAAACTGTCACCATAGATCCTAGAAGTATAGATCGAAATTTTTCCAAGGCAAAAACTACAACAAGCATTTCTTTTTCGATCACTGTGTAATTTTTTTAGCAGAGTCTAAAACTTTTCTTGCGTTGTGAATAGCATACGTGATTCCATTTTTTCGTTGTCCTAACATAGCCCCCACAGCAAAATCGGATGCATCTGTCATGATCTCGAAGGGAAGAGACCAGTCGGGAGCTTGTAGGACGGGAGTCTCAATGATCCTTCTCTTGAGTAATTCGAAGGCTTCTAGACACTTATGATCTACCAGGAATTCGGTGTCTTTCCCTAGAAGGTCATTTAACGGTCGGGCAATTTTTCAAAAGTCTTTGATAAATTTCCTGTAAAATCCGACATGCCCTAGAAAAGACTGTACTTGTTTCACATTTGTGGGTGCCTCGAGTTTCTTGATTACATCAACTTTGACAGGGTCAACCTCCATTCCCTTCTTGGAGATGACATGCCTCAATACAATGCCCTCTTTCACCATGAAATGGCTTTTCTCTCAAGAGAGCACTAGATTCACTTCCCTACACTTCTTGAGGACTCGATCCAGGTGCGCAAGACAATCATTGAATGAATCACCATGGACCGAGAAGTCATCCATGAAGACTTCCAGGAAATCCCCAACCATGTCGGCAAAAATTGCAATCATGCATCGCTGAAAAGTGACAGGGCATTGCAAAGCGCAAAAGGCATTCGTTTGAAGGCGTATGTGCCAAAAGGACATGTAAAATAGTCTTTTCCTTGTCTTTGGGGGCGATGGATACCTGATTGTAGCCCGAATACCCGTCTAAGAAACAGAAGTATTCTCTCCCTACCGGTCTCTCCAGGATTTGATCAATAAAAGGCAGCGGAAAGTGATCCTTCTTCGTTGTGGCATTCAGGCGCCTGTAATCTACACAGACATGCCACGATGTGGGTACCCATATAGTGATCTCTTTCTCCCTCCTCATTGGTGATAATTTGAAGTCCTGACTTTTTCGGGACTACATGCAAAGGTGACACCCATTTGGAGTCGGAGATGGGATATATGAATTCAGCCTTACACCATTTTTCGATCTCAGTCTTAACTACTTCCCGTAAGTTTGGATTCAATCTACGTTGGCATTCATGGGAGGGTTTAGAATTATCCTCTAGGTAAATATGGTGTGAGCATAGGGCTGGGTTTATCCCTGGGAGATCAGACTATCTCCAGCCTATAGCCTTGCGATTTTTCTCTAAAACATTAAGCAGGCGGATCTCATGCTCTTCGGTCAGATGTGAACTGATAATGATTGGAATCCATCCCTTTTCTACTGCAAGGAAGGCATACTTAAGTGTAGGGGGCAATGGTTTGAGTTCAAGAAGGTCAATGATGTTGCTTGAATCTAGATGCTTCTTGTTGTGATGTGGATGCTTGCAGTGTATCCATATCGGCCACCATCGTGGTTGTTTCAGGAATCAGATCGCTAATGATGGAATGCGGTGTCGCAAGTTCCGCGTTCGATCTGTGTACCTTAATCAGTGAATGTCCATAAGGAGAATGGACTGACAGGTCCAGAGGGGCCTCTGTGTCTTCAAGAGTATAGGTAGATGCATGAATGAGCTGGCATACTAAGTCGTCAACAATTTCCTCCTCAGATGAGGTTGAGCCTATCATAGCAGTCGGATTTTGATTCCAGGGCCCAACTGTTGCTATTGTATATTCAGTCTCATTTTCTGATTTTTAGACTCAGTGCTCGACTCAGTGTCAGGTCTTTGAAACCTAGTTTGCTTCATTTTCAGTGCTACTTTTCCAAATTGGATTCTCCCAGATGTGTAATCAAATATAGCTCCTGCAGTCCTTAGAAAGGGCCACCCTAGTATCATTTGGGAGTCTTTCCAATTGCTAGGGAAATCCATATCAAGTATTGTGAAATCTATAGGGTAGTTTTCTCCCTCTATGTTGATGACAACACTTCGAATCTCTCCCATAGGTCTCTTTGTTGATGTATCTGCGAATTAGTACAGCTCTAGATTGCATAAGAGGACCTAAATTAAGATGCTCAAATAGGGTTGTGGGCATGAGATTGATAGATGATCCGTTGTCTAATAATGTTCTTGCAAACTTGATTTCTTTGACGTGGCTAGTGATAAAGTGAGCACCCATGTCTCTTTTCTTCCTTGGCAACTCATTTTTTACAAGATGAGATGCGGCAACTGAGAGTATGTGTTTCATTGTTCGGCTAGGAGTCTATTTGTTGGCCCTTGTTGGTGTGCATATCACCTTAAGGTATTTTCAAAAAGCCGAGTCTCTTTCTATTATCTCGTCTATGGATAGCGTGAACTTAATATTTTCCTTACAGATGCGGGCCATCTCTTCATCATTTTTTTGATTTTTTATGTTTTTCTTCTTTCCTGTCGTAAGAGCACTGGGGAAAGGGATGGATTTGATTTTTTTAGTTTTTTATGTTTTTCTTCTTTCCTGTCGTAAGAGCACTAGGGAAAGGGATGGATTTGTTGTGATCAAAAGCATCACTTTTATTGAATGAAAAATTGTTTACAGGAGTCGGACTAAACACAGGGAAATTTGTGGTCAGATGTGGCTGGTGTCTTGGTGGCATTTCTCTGTCTGACTCAGACTCAGACTCTTCATTATATCTGGGTGGTGTGGGTGGGACTTGTTCTTTCTCCTCATGTCTTCCTTCGTTAATTCCCCCAGGGTCGTGTGAATTGGTGGACACTGGGGCTCTGTCTTCGTGTTCCTTCACTCGATCAGGCATGGTTACGGTCCTTTCGCAACTCAGAGAGATATGATAAGAGTTATTATTTGATGAGAGATCATTTTTAGGTACAAAATACTCAGAGATTGGTACCTGATTATGTCCGAGGCTATTTCGGTTAGCTTGGACTTGAGCAGGAATCACGGTCTGGGGTGCGGTTACCTCATCTCTCTATCGAGAGAGTCGATTTATGTCAACTCTCATGTCATGAAGCTCATCCAGCACTCACTGGAGTTCTGGAGAGATAGAAGAAGAGGAGGACCCTTAGCCCTGCCTGGCCTGAGGTCGCTGATATTGGCCTTGTTGGCCTTGGCATTGGTTCTGTTGTGGCTGAGGTTACAGGTTCTGATAACCCGTGCGATATTGTTGTCGCTGATGTGGTTGAGGTTGGTAAGTGGGTCGGGCTTGCGATGGAAGAGGGTTTGGAGTAGAGTTTTGGTCTGAGCGGTTTACTGGTTCCAGGTTATACCAAACTCTGTTTATCTCCATGACTTGTGGAGTTTCCTTGTAAACAGTTTGAGCGGAGGATTCCTCAGCTTGGTGGGACAAGATTTGCTCTCCACACCATTGGCTCTGTTGCCCTACCCCTTGACCTTGAATGTAATGAATTTGGTGTATGGGTGCTGGGGGTGTAGTCAGGGCTGGTATCCTTGATACCTTATCAGCCAATTCCTCCATTTGCTTAGGCAATTTAGCCAATTTCTCCATATCAGATGATTTATGGAGCTCATCCACCTTCTTATAAATCTGCTCGACCATAGTTAGCTTATCAGCTATTATTCCCATATGAGCACTGTGATCGGTCGTCAGATTATTCACCATCTTTTTGGAGCCGGCTATGTAAGCTCGGTTGGTGGTTTGTGCATGACTAGATTCAGCAAATCTCTCGAACATCTTGTAGACGGTGTCCTCGTGGCATCCCATGTAGCTTCCTCCGCAAGATGCACTAACCAACCCTTGAGTCTCAGGGTTCAGCCCACTGATAAGACTTTGGACCAGCATCAATTTACTTATCCTGTGTCCTAGGCATTTCTGCACTAAGTCTTTGAATCTTTCCCAGGTTTCATTAAATGGTTCACTCGGGTGTTGGGTAAAACTCGTGAGCTTGATCCTCATCTAATTGATTCTACTTACTGGGTAGAATTTTTTTAAGAACAGAGTCTTGAATGTGTCCCGTGTAGTGACTATTTCCCCTAGATTTTTCAGCCAATAAGCCGCCTTATCAGTCAAGGCGAAGGGAACAACTCTCAACCTTATGTATTCCTGGCTAACCCTAGGGTGGCAGAGGTTAGCACAGAATAACTCGAAGTCACAGAGGAAGATATATGGTTCTTCATGATTATTTCCTCCGAACTTAGGCAACAATGCAAGGAAAGGTGGTTTGTGTTCGAACGCATCCTCAGGGGGGACCATATTGCCTTGTTGCAGTATTGCCAACTGCGTCCTAAGTAGTTCATTGTGTTGTTCGGCGGCGGTTATCCTAGCCAAGAGTGCCCGGATAGGGTCATTGTCGTTCTCATCGTCCCCAGGGTTCTTTTTGGAGGCATTATGATTCACCTTCAGAAAGGAAGAGTTCAAAGATAAGTGTTGGAATTAAATGAGGCTTTTGCTAAGGATAAGAGATTCCTTAGCAGAGGAGTGAAAAGATGTAAATTCTAAGACAAGGAGGATGGAGAGAGTCTTCACAAGGAAGCAGACATAAAGCAAACACAAGCCAATTCTCAAGTTCACCACTCAACACATATGAAGGCACGTTAGGGTTCGACCGCTTGTCTTTTCAATTTTGATTTAATGACAAGACAATCTTACAAATTAAGCAGAGTTGTTAGGTACTGAAATATTTCACAAAGACGGTCATGAGTTCGTACAACTAGTTGCACCTACTCTCAGCCAGTATAGGTGTAACTGTGGACCGTTTAAACGGCTACCTGTATTACTTGAGGACGGAGCCTTCCGCGGTGTCCTCTAAACCACCCACTCTACTAAGGGAAGTCGGGCCGTAAACCAGCTACCCGAGACCCTCACTGAAAAGTAGCTAATTATTTTTAAAAACAACAGTCTCTGTGAAATTTCTCAGTTGTGGCTCTATCCAAAGTATGCGTTCTAGTCCTTACAAACAGTGAGTGGGTTTTTCTCCACCAGACATAGGTTAATTTTATGTCAGTTTATTTACAGTCGCATTGATTATCAGTCCCGGTTTTAAGTTAAGATTATCACTGTAGTTTATGTGAGCACAAAAATTCACGCCTAACGAGTAGTCCCAATACCTTTAAATCCTAAGTTGTAAAACTTTGAGAAAGGAGAATCGGAAAAGCCGATGCAAACGTAAATCAATGATGCATGCTTAAGGGAAGGACTTATAGTGAATCCTTGTATTCTTCATGTGAGATGAAAGACAAGGAATTTAAATTACACTAAATGATATGCATAGATGAAAACGCCCTAAGCAGATAGTTCTATTAGCAGGAAGAATTGATTTCAGAATTTGGCTAATATTGAACAATCTATAGTGCGTATATTAGTGAGAGTGTGGCCTAAGAATTACGAGCACAATAAATGATAAAGAAATGATCGTATTTGTGTCCTACGCCACTCAATTCAGGTCCCAACCACACAGAAGGGGTTGAAATAGACCTGACACACCACAGAAAAGTTCAGTCTGTATTACAAGGGTTCAAAGAGAGGGACCTTGAGAATAATGGATAAAATTAAACCTAGTCTAAGCTCTCTCTCTCATAGAAATTAAAATTCAAATTTTCGTCCTTGCAGATCCTTGATCAAATCTCAAAATTTCGCTCCCAGTATCTGCAAAGAGAGAAGTTGCAGTTAGTATCTGGAGTAAGAGAGAGAAATGCAGAATAAAATGCAGAGAAATGACACAAAAATAATTTCACAAAAATCAAATACAAAAATGATATAAATCCTTAAAGAGTCGTCGTTTCCCAGCAACGGCGCCATTTGATGAACGTGAAATTCACTTCTTTAATAATCTATAATTGTAGTATAGGAGGTGAAAATCGGTTGATCAAAACACCACAATCTTTTAATGTTGTGGAGTATTTTTACTTGGCAAGTTTACCAAGGTCGAACACAGGGAACGGTGATTCCTAGTTGCGTGGTCTTAAATAAAATTAAATAATTAATCAATGCTTGATTAATTTCTGTTTTGAAGAAATGTACAATGCAATGAGATGCAAAGTGACGCAAATGTGAAGATACGAGGACAACAATTCAGCACAGGATCTGCGATTTTTAGTGATTTTTAATCCAAATAAAATTAATCAATATCCTAGAAATGAAATCACAGATCAAATAAGAGTTCTCAAAAGAAAATGTAATTAATTTAATCCAGAGGCAGGTAAGAATCCATATAGAAATATATATAATCCTGTGATGATTTTTATCTTCGAAATCTTTCTAATTTTACTCTTAAAAAATGGTTACTGTCAATATCAACAAGTCAATACATCTAATCAATCTCCATGAATTAACCCCTGCAAAAATTAAGTCTTCAAATATTAGTTCAACTCCAACAAATCCCTGCAAAATAAATTGTCAATTTTCCGAAGGAAAATGTGGCTCAGATATGTCAAAATAAGCCTACATAAACTGACAGATATCCTCAATAATAATTATCAATAAACAGCCTTGAATCTGTCCACAAATTATCCCAAGTGATAGAGCATGGAAATAGCTTCAAAATGACATATTATATGTTGAAAACGGAGGTCCTATGAAAAAGATATGCTAAAATGAAATTCTAGGGACTAAAATGTAATTGAAATAAATTTTTTCTTGCAAAGAGGTCCTTGGGAGGACTTATCTGCAATTAATAAAATATTGAGGGGCCCCTATGTAATTTACCCCTAGCAGGGGTATTTTTACAATTTCTAAAAATGCCAGGAGCCTTGATGCAATTTTCTCACCGCGCAAGTGCCTTGCACGTGCGTCCTAGAGGCTCGGGAGCGAAGTTGAGGATCGGGAGGATCCAAGGCTAAAGTTCTGACCCGAAACTGTGGTACGGACGACAGGTCTAAAGCTTGAGTACCGAGCCTGTGGTTCGACATATCCGAGCCTCCAAGTACGGGAGTATGGTTCGGGTCCTCCACGTGGCAGCTTAGTAGCCATTGGATCAAGGGCTATTGCCCCGATCCAACGCTGATTGTGAGCGAGAATCGGTCAAAGTCAGAGGCGCGACAGGGGCGGAGGCGATGGGTGTGCAGCACGCGAGGTGTGGCGGGGGGCGATCGCGTGGGCCTGGGCCGGTCGATACACGACCGGCGAAGGCCTGGGAAGGCGGCTGAGGGCGAGCCTGGGCACTGGCGGAGGAGGCGGAGGCAGAGGTGCGGAGGCTGGTATGCGGAGAGGGAGGAGCGGGGAGACGAGGCGCAAGTGGAGCTGGTCTCCACGGTGGTGGGCGGTGGAGCTCGGCCGAGACACGGCCGAGCTGTGGCAGAGATGGTGAAAGGCGTGGTGGGGGAGGTGGCGCCACCGAGGTACAAGGCGGTGGCCGAGCGAGCGACTGTCTTTATCACTGGTAAGATACCTGCAGAGTTAGTAACACCGTGCATAAGAAACCGAGGAACGGCTGAGGTGTTTGGGGGCGAGTTAGGAGCGGAGAGGGAAGTGGAGAACCGGCCTGTGCGAGGCCGGCAGCGGTGAGGCTCGAGCGTGGGGTGATGCGAGCACGAGATGGTAGAGGAACTGCACCTGGGGTTTGGCCTGATGCTAAGGGGAGGCACAGGGTATCTGCAGCAAAGCTCGAAGAGCTTTGGATCTCATCGAAGGCTTCAAGGACCAACGTCGCCTCAAGGCATGCCTCGGCTGTTGTCACCGGCAGAGGCTAGAAGCTGGGTGGTCAGAGCTGCTATAATGGCAGATGCCTGAAATGGCTGGGACGGAGGGCTTTTGTAGGACGGAGGGTGGCGTTACTCACCGCGGCAGTTACGAGGGGAAGTGGAGGAGGTGGAGCGGATGGGCGAGCGGCGGCTGCGGTGAAGGGGGAGATGGGGTAACGGCTGGAGGTAGGGGAAGCGGAGGGGGTGGTCACGTGTCGCGTACGTACGCACGGAAGGGGGAGGCGGTACATGCGTGGCACGTGCGAGAGGAGAGAAGGGGGCGGCAGGTGGGGGTGCCACGTGGCACGCCCTGGAGCTGCCACGTGGCACCCCCAAAACAATTTCAACTTTAACTTGGAGAAGAAGTAGAAGGAGACCTCAGATTAAAAAGTTTTCTTCACGAAAGTTGTTCATCTCGATGGGATCTACAACTTTCATAAAAGACCCATGAGCAAAAGAGGTCACCTGTGAGAAGTGGTATTTTTGGTGGCTCTCCATGTGTATAGAAAACCGGGTTTTTGGGATTTTATATTTTTTAATGGTTTTAGAGGGGATAAAAATTATAGAAAAAATATGATAAAATACAAGAAAATTAATTACACATTAATATATTTTTTTGGATTTTTAGTAAATAAGAAATTAGGAAAATAAAATAGAAGTCAGAAACATACAACTTTTGTACAGACCGACAACGGTCACTTGGACTCAGTCAGTTTCTTTGATTTCAGTTTGAATCTGGATTTGGATTTTTGTGTCTCTTCATAAAACTTTCATCAAAGAACACAAATGAAGAAGAAATAAAATTAAAAGGGTTAATTATATACATAAAAGCTTAGATCAAAAATGGCAAAAAGTCAACATGCACAAAAGAGGCCCAAAACCCAACTTTCACATATGAGCTCTGAATTTTATGAAATTGGTCCTTTTTTGAAGGTATTTGAAATGGAGTATTTAAAAAGTGAGTAGACCAAAATCGGACATTGTATGTGGACGATATGCTCATTTTAGTATGTTAGATGTGAAATTAGACTTTGGGATTATTTGACACTTATTTGGGTTAATAAATTTTTTGTATTTTTTTATTTAATGAAGTTAGTCATATCTGCACAATGGAGGTGGTTTTGGGTAAATCGGAGTTAGGATAAATTATTTACAAATGTGAGAAGTTAGCGGCTTTTTGGACTATTTTACACTTGGGATTTTTAATGCAATTATGCATGATGAAATAACGATATTAATTACACGTGCATGGATGCTAATGATGCTTTATTAATGATTAAATGCATGTTAATGTTGGGAAACGGAGCCTAAATGACCAATCGTAGCGTGATGAATATGGTATTCATCACTTATGTATTTTTATTTTTATTTTCTTATTTTTGGATAAATACACCAATTTTATATTTTATTTATTTACAACATTAAATTTGGAGTATAAAATAATTTTTATTTTATTTTTATTATTTATGTACAAATTTAAAATAAATAGGTATAAGATACATGTATACATGTATTATGTACAAGATGAGAGAGAGAAATTATTTTTTTTAGTTTTTATTTTTGTAATTTTTATTTTATTTTTAGGAATATATACAAGGGGTTAAAATACCTTTTTATTCCTATTTTTGTGAAAATAAAATAATGATAATATATATACATAAAGAAGGGAATGTGCACAGGGTAGAGTGGCCCTATTTCTCTCTACTTATTTTCTTTGGCGATCAGGTCCAGTTTGGACCTTCTCTTGGGTTCAGGTCACTCAATATTTATTCTAAATATTTCCCTTTTCCTTTTATTTTTTATTCTTTTCTTTTTGCACAAATACATGCTAATTATTGATTATTAACAAATGCATGCTTATTGGTAACTTACTGTATTTACAACTATCTACATGATGTTTTGCCAAGATATTTAGATAAAATAAAAGAATAAAGAGTGATGAATGGGGATTCATCAGGGCCCTCCACCACCTTATACCGCATCGTCCCGCCCGCAGCAGTATCGACAAGGCCAACAGGGCCACTATAAATAGTCGAATCACTCGACCTCTGGTTAGCAGGAGCAAGCCCCACCCACTATTGAATTGGAGTACCTCACTTTTCCCATCCAGAACCTGACTGATAGGGTTCAGCAGATACATAATGATTATCTGGATATCCGAACAGATCTGAACCATGTCTCACGCCACCAAGATCAGCAGATGTCAGGAAAGACCCCAATTCCCGCCCAAGTTTAGGCCAACCCAAATAGCCTGAATCAGGGTCAGCACCGACCATGCGATCAGGTCTACTATTCAGATCATTCTTTATCTGAACACGAGATCCTTTTATACGATAATGTTAATCATATGTCCCTTAGGAGCGGAAGGACCGTGACCATACCTGATCGAGCGCAGACACATGAGGAAGACACCGCCAAGTCTAAACCTGAAAAGAACTTGGAGGTAGAGAAGCAGCATCACCACCACCATCATCCGCAAAATAAGAGGCTTTCCAGGTCCTCAAAGCACCATGGCAATAAGAAGGAGAGGCGAACCAGCAATGAATCGAGCAAAACATATGAAGAGCACACACATCTATCTAAGGAGAATGCACCAGAAGTCACGGTAGATGCATCACCTGTTTCAGCACATGAATTTCTTTTTCATCTCAGTCAGCGTCAGAGTAAGAGTCCCAGTCTTGTACATAACTCATTTTCCCGTTTGACTGAAAATCTTTAAGATTCAGAATCTAATTATCATCAATAATCCCTTTCCCCCATTCCTTAAGAGTGGAAAGAATAAAAGGACCAAAAAAATGCAAAAAATGGCCCTATGATGGTAGAGTTATGTAACAAATATATCAAGGTCACAATCCCTTTTGATAAGTATGTGGATATGACACTTGCATTTCAGAAGTATCTTAAGGTGAGATGCACACCTACTAGGTTCAGTAGGAAAACCAGAAGTCATGTTGAGAAACACGTTTTGTCAGTAGCCACTACTTGCACCGTCAAGAATGCATTTCCAAGGAAGCGAAGGGACATGGGTGCCCATTATGTGATGAGTCATGTCGATGACACTGTATTTGCACGCACTCTCCTAGATAATGTATTCTCAATTAATCTGATGCCCACAACCCTCTATGAGCGGCTAAATCTAGGACCTCTTAGGAAATCTTGAGCCTTACTCCAATTCACAGATATATCAACCAAGAGGTCCAAGGGAGAATTAAGGAACATTATCATCAAAGTCGAGCGTCGGGATTACATGGTGGACTTTATAGTTTTTGATATGGAGACCCCTCGAAATTTGAGATATCCCAGATCATTCTGGGAAGGTCCTTCCTTAGAACAGTAGGGGCCTTATTTAGTTATAAGATCAGGAAGATTCAGTTCCAAACTCCAAGCAGAGATGAGGAACTTGAGATGAAGCAGATAAGGTGGCAAAGGCCAGATTCTGAATCTAGCACTGAAACACTACGTTAAAAGCAGATTGTGTTCATGAAGACATGGTTGGGCCATGGACACAGAACCCACGTAGCACCGATAAGTCACTCTTACCTGGAGAGCATATTATACATGAGACATTTTACGAGATCCTTAGGAGCGAATACAGCGTAGATCCTACAGAGAATGCATCCCCCTACATCTTCGATGACACAGAGGCTCGGCTGAACCTGTCAGTCCTTCCCTCTTTTGGACAATCAGAAGATGAGAATGATGAGTCGGACGTGGCTTTCTTCGATTGTTTGGATACTTTTGATGATCCGACTCCAAATGTGAATGAGTTGGTGGCCGCTACTTCAGAGATAGATTCACCCACTACCAACATAGAAGCATAGTTGATTGAGGTAGATTTTATTGATGATCACACCTTAGTTGAGCTCAAACCATTACCCACAACCCTTAAGTATGCCTTCCTTGCGGGAACAGGAAATTTCCGGTCATTAACAGCTAGCGATTAATCGAGGAGCAGGAATCTTGCATACTAGAGAACTAGAGAAAAACCACAAGATGATAGGCTGGAGCATCTCTGATCTCCACGGGATAAATCCAACCCTGTGTTCGCACCATATCTATCTTGAGAATGAAGCTAAACCCTCCCGTGAATTCCAATGCAGGTTGAATCCAAATTCATGCGAGGTCATGAAGAAGGAGATTGAGAAATGGTGTGATGCAGATTTTATTTACCCCATCTCCGATTCCAAGTGGGTGGCACCTATCCATGTTGTGCTGAAAAATTCAAGAATTCAGGCAACTACCAATGAGGACGGAGAGGAGATCATGACATGAGTACCCAAGTCGTGGCATGTCTGTGTGGATTACATACGCTTGAATGCCCGACGAAGAAGGATCATTTTCCCCAACCATTTATTGATCAGATCTTAGAAATATTAGCGAGAAAAGAATTATTCTACTTCTTAAATGGGTTCTCGAGCTACAATCAAGTAGCTATCGCTCTTGAGGAGCAGGAGAAAACCACGTTCACATGCCCCTTTGGCACCTATGCCTTCAGGCGCATGCCCTTTGTGTTATGCAATGCTTCCGGTACATTTCAAAGGTACATGATTGCAGTATTCATCGAGATGATCGGTGAATTCTTGGAAGTCTTCATGGATGACTTCTCAGTCCATGGTGATTTCTTCGATTCACGTCTTAGAAATCTTGACAGAGTCCTCAAAAGATATTATGAGGTTAATCTGGTGCTCTCCTGGGAGAAAAGTCACTTCATGGTGATGGAGGGCATTGTGTTGGAGCATGTCATCTCCAAGAGAGGAATGGAGGTTGACCCTGCCAAGGTGGATGTGATCAGACGACTACAACCACCAACCAACATAAAACAATTGCGGTCATTCCTCGGGCATGTTGCATTTTACAGGAGATTTATTAAAGATTTTTTAAAGATCGCCCGACCACTAACTGAGCTTCTAGGCAAAGACAAGGAGTTTATTGTCGATCATAAATGTCTTAAGGCCTTTAAGCAACTTCAAAGGATGATCATGGGCGCACCGATCGTACAAGCCCCAGATTGGTCTCTTCCTTTCGAGATCATGACGGATGCCTCAAACTTTGTTGTCGGGGTTGTGTTAGGACAAAAGTAGGATGGTATCCCGTTTGCTATGCACTACGCAAGCAAAGTGCTTGATCCCGCTCAGCGTAACTATACGGTTACCAAAAAAGAGATGATTGCAGTAGTGCTCGCCTTGGATAAGTTCAGATCTTATCTCATTGGATCTATGGTGATTGTGTTCACAGACCATACAACACTACCGTACCTAATGGAAAAGAAGGATGCGAAGGAGAATCTTCTTTGGTGGATTTTACTCATATAGGAATTTGGCTTGGATATACGAGATAACCCTGGAAAGAAGAATGTAGTGGATGATCACCTCTCCTATCTCGAAATTCTTGATACTTCTCATAATACACCCATTCGAGACTCCTTTCCAAACGAGTCGATTTTTGTTATCGACTCACTCCCATGGTATGCCAATATAGTGAACTATCTTGTCTCTAAAAAATTTCCTGAAGATTGGCCCAAGAGCCACATAGATCGACTCAAGTGAGATGCTAGACATTACCATTGGGAGGATACAATCCTTTTCTTTGATGAACCAGATTGTGTCTGGAAGAGGTGTATTCCTCAGGAAGAATATTAGAGTGTCCTTACTTTTTACCATAGTCTGGAGGCTGGAGGACACCACTCTGGGAAGAGGACCGCATGGAAGGTTTTACAATGTGGTTTATACTGGCCGACTCTGTTTCGTGATGCTCTAACCTTTGCGAAGTCGTGCCCATTATGCCAGCGAATGGGAGGAACTGTTGGTTCCAAGGATGAGATGCCAATGCAGCCTATCATCATTTGTGATGTCTTTGACTCCTGGGGCATCAAATTCATGGGCCCATTTTCGGTTAGCCATGGTTTTAAATATATCCTTCTTGCGGTAGATTATCTGTCAAGGTGGGTAGAGGCTATCCTGACCCGAGCCGCAGACAGAAAGACCGCCTGTAAATTTATCAGAGATCATATCATCTCTATGTTCAGGATCCCTAAAGTGTTGATATCTGATGGGGGTAGCCATTTTGTAAACAGAGACATGAAGAAACTTGTAAAGGGTTACAACATCGAACACCGTGTCGCTAGTCCTTACCACCCACAGACCAATGGCATGGTAGGTGTCGAATAGGGAGGTTAAGACCATATTGCAAAAGCTTATCTGTCCAGACAGGAAGGACCTGTCTCAGATCATAGATCATGTCCTTTGGGCTTATAGGACAGCTTACAAGACACCCTTAGGAACATTCCCATTCAGAATGGTGTTTGGGAAGCCGTGCCATTTTCCCGTAGAATTAGTGCATAAATCCAAATGGGCAATCAAGAAGGTCAACTGGAACACACACCTAGGGCAGAAACAGAGAGAGATGGATCTAATGAACTTGTGGAGATCAGAAACCGAGCATATGACAATAGTTTGGTGTACACGGATAAGGTAAAGCGTTGGCACCATAGATTTATCAGACGAAAGACCTTCGTTCCTGGACAAAAGGTATGGTTGTTTAATGCAAGGTTGAAGATTTTCCAAGGGAAGCTTAAATCCAAGTGGACGGGTCCGTTCATAGTCTGTGTTGCGCATGACAGTGGATGTGTAGAGATCTCAGATCTTGCAGATGAAGCACAAGCATCTCTAGTTAATGGACAACTGTTGAAACACTTTATCTAACCTACTGAATAGTTAGTCCTTGTTGAGGAGATTGTTTTCATGCTTGAGGTAGACTCAGGAGACACACATAGAGCAGTGCATGAGGCCTTGCAAAATTGAGCTCTCGCCATTAGCAGCATCAAAAAGATTCAGATCTTGATCCTTGTATATACTTACCTCCTTTTGGACATATTATCCCTTTTTTCCCTGTGATTCGAATCACTCACCTCAGCCTCATATCATTTCATTTTATAACTATACTTAGGATGACCATATCCTAAGTATAGGGGGGAGAGTGACCCGAGTCTCTTCACCAAAAGTTGTACATCCTCTAGATCTCATCGGTTCTCACACTCACTCATGTACTATACTTAGGCTAAAAAGGGCCTAATTATAGGGGGGACCGATGCCCCCTCTGTATATATACTCATCCATTTCCCCTCTTGACCTCGCCCGCCCCATTTTTGATCTTCTTCTACACTTAGGCAACCAGAGCCTAAGTATAGGGGGGTGGAGTGACTTCTATACTTCTTGTAATTTTATCTCTCCTACGCTTAGCACGATCTATGTCTTTTTCCTCACTTTTCTTGCTCTGAGGACATAACACACGCTAAGTATAGAGGGTGTGTATATATTACATATATACTATACCCACAGCTCATACTTTTGCCTATTTTTGCACATATTATGCAATAATTATGGGGTGGGTAAAAATAAAAAAAATTGGAAAATACATGTATACTTGTATAATACGTATAATATGTATAATACTTGTATAAAAAGTTGTAAAATTCTTGTATAATACTCTTCTAAATTTTGTTGTAAAATAGGGGTATACCAGATAATTTTAAAAAATGATGAAAAAAAGAAAAGAGAAAAAAAAGTGAGAGAGTGTCTTGCATTTCATTTATCTCTGTAGCTCTGCATATCCGGCATATGCAAAGTGAAAAGTTTGTGGGTTCTGAACCAACTTATGAATAGATGTTGAGGATGGATTTGATTTGACCTTAATCTACCTAATTTAAGAGGAACCTTATAGGAACTGGAGTTAAGATTTTTCAGGTCAAGTGACTTAAGTCTTTAAGTCCGCAAGTCTATGATCACATGTCATCTTGATTAGTCTAAGTAGAATATCTCATGTACACGCATGATTCTTTTAGATAGTGATCTAACTTGGACAAGCACCATGCATGTAGCTCTTCATTGATGAGGTGGTGAGGAGGTAGAATCCTTTAGCTTGGAGTAGCACACGGGTGGAAACATCCGTCCTCCTCTAGGGAAGGTAGTGCATCTCAACCTAGTCTGGTGGTGTTGACGTCTAAGGACGAGATTCTGTGAGTTGCAATAAAGCTTCAAAAGGGGGATATTCTACTGGCTCAAGGAGAAAAGCTCCTGATGTACGTGTTGCACCTTGTATATAGAAAAAAAGAGAACTCCAAAAAAGTGGACATGCCAGATTGAAACTAAAATGCATGTCGAAGTCCGCATATACTTCAAAGCCTCATATCATAGAAGCCTGCAACTGGATGACTTGGCTACACTGGTCAAGCATCCTAGGATAGGTAGTTACATTGGTCGTCGTCCATTCTTCTCTCCGCCCCCTCTTCTTGAGCCAGTTGCACTTGAACTTAGAAGGGAATACCCCGCTCCTCGAGGAAAGAGTTACTAGACTAGAGTTAGAGTTACCTTGTTAGAGGAGGCTGGTTCTTTATCATTTCTAATGTGGAGAGCTATATTTCACTTACACAATACATGTAAGATTCATAGTCATGAGAAATTTGCTTATGAGGATTTGTTCTGACCTGACTGTTGAGGCGTCTTGAATAGAAGACTTGTGGAACTTAAAGACTGTTAGGTCTTAAATTGAGATCCCAATAAGGTCCCGTCACATTATTAATCCAAAGGTCGAGTCAAGCTCCATTTTCACCTTTAGTTCATGACCTTAGTATGGAACCCAAAATCATTTCACATATGCATTTCATTATAGTTGCTCTGGGATGAGCAAGGATTAAGTATAGGGGGTTGATGAATCTGTGATTCATCACTCTAAAATTTTAAAATAGAACTTTGTTCCCAAGTAATTAGCTGCATATTTCCACTTATATTGCATAATTATCACTCATGCATGTGTAAATAAAATCTGTATTTTAGCATTCGTATTTGCATTAAATAAGGAGCCAAATTCACTTGTAAATATTTGCTTGTATATTAGCTAAATCATACGTATATACCTATTTGTATATATTTTATACTAACTCCAAATCCACTAAAATCAACTCTATAGTGTATATATTACTAACTAATTAAAGGACCCAAATCCCAGTTTGAGATTAAGAACCTCAAATGCACATCTCTCTCATACATATTCTTATTTAGGTCTACTCACTTTTGAAGTAATATACATTCAAAGACCTTCAAAATAAGACCAATTTCATTAAAATCGAAGATCGTAAGTAAAACTTAGGTTTTGGGTCCTTGTTGTATATTGTACATATTGATATTTTCGTCCTTTTACTTTATCACTTCATTTGACCTCGTTTCCATTTTTGTCAATATGAAACCTATAGATCCCATTGAGATCTACAACTTTCATGTTTTGAGTTTTTCCAATTTCCGCCATCTATCCCTCTTATTTAACTTTTTTTTGTCGCAATAATCTGATAAGGCCACGTGGCGTCATCTGATTGCACCATGCGTCCTGATTCTTTATGCGCCACGCACCCCTCTCTATCTACAATTGGATCACTCTCTCTTCCTTCAGATATTCACCATTCTTCCTGCCTCCGATCATCGACTTCCGATCAAATCTCATAGATCATCTGGACCGCACGCTTCCACCTTCACCCCGTCCCGCCATGTGGCTCCATCATAGCCTTCCATCTCTTCTCCAGGCACCTCATCTCAGCCGCCCACTCCACCTCATTTCTCAACCGTTAGATCGAGGACCAGATCACATCTGGTCCGTCCTTCAGCACCTTCACTGCAGCACGCTGCGGGGCACCTCTCACGCCCCTGCGATCACACCCCTCTGATCTAATCCCGTCCGCTCCTTCGCGCCTACCGCTCCACCGTTGGATCGCAAGATCCAACGGCCGAGACACCATCTTCTTCCTTCCGAAGACCCCTTGCCCATGTCACCCCACCTCGCCAACCATCTTCACCCTTCCCATTTCCCTTGCCTCGTCGGTCATCTTCTCCATGATCCAAACTCCCCACGACACAGCCCCATCATCCACCTTCTTCGTGGGGAGCCACGTTCTCCATGAAGACCTCTCGTCCTCTCCACATCCTCCACTCAATCTTCACCTCCCATTACTGGAACCGAGATCTCCCTCTTTAAATACTCCGCCTCCACCCCATTTCACCGGCATCTGCCTTTACACGAGAGACCCTTGACCTTCCTCCCGATCTGTGATAGGGATTCATCCTGAAATCGAACGACGACAGAGGATTCTATCCGGCAAGATCCACGACGAACTTTCATCATGCTTGATGATTACATTATATACTGCTATAATATGATCAAACTATATGAAGAACAACCTCATTATTTGATGTATACACTTCAATCTTACATAATTCACATTCTATTTATACAATAGAGGAAACCATCATAATTACATAAAATCGATCAAACCATTGCATAAATCGACAAATCATGGTTATATACCTAGGCAAAATATTTTTAGATGTCGATTCACATATTATTTTATGGTGAGATAATATTTATAAATCATCCATGACAAACACCAAAATATAAACTAAACAAATCATATATATATATATAGCAAGAGGAAAAATAAAAATACATTAGATTTTTATCTAGAGTAATGAAAATATATTGAACAAGCATACACATTGGTCATCCAATTTGGCATTACAATTTCCATTGACATTTTGTTGGAAAGAAAAGGGGAGGGTTGATAGTGGAAAATCGTACAAAGACCTTCCCCATGCATGCACTCTTAAAATTCTCTCTCTTTCCCATGGAAAGTAGCCGCACATGACCCATGCAAAGAATTAATTCCTCATGCATTAATAATGATATTTTGTCTCTATGTGATGAAGTGTTTCCCTTTATTGTAGGCAACTTTCATATATAAAAGCCATGCACGACACATGAAGAGGGGGCCCCCTTACCCCCGTCATCTCTCACGCAACTCTCTCTTCCCGACGCCCCTCCTCTTCCTCTAGCTAGCCTATACGCTGCATGCAGCCATCGGCTCCAGTTTTCATGACCAGGCCGAGGTCGCTACCTCCTCCTCGCGGCTTGCTCCAGCCTCGAGTCCAACCAGCTGACCACCTTCCCTGATGCACTACTCTTCTCTCCGACGCAAGCTCTCCATCCTCTTCCACCGTGCGCGACCGAGCAGCCTCTCCGCACTCTCTGGTAGTTCCTCCAGTGCAATATGCAGCCAGCATCATCTCCTTTACTTCACGCAGCAAGCAGCTGCGTCCTCCTGCGCTCTTGTGCGCAGCCACCGCCTCCTCCTTGTCGTAGGTCAGCACACAAGCAACCGGCCACTTCTGCGAGCCTCGCACACCTCCCGCGCTCGTGTTCCTGGCCTCCAGTCCCGTCCTACATGGTCGTCACTTGTGTTCCTCCCATCAACGTCCACCTTGGGTTTCCAGGATTCTTGCAGAGAAGCCATCCTTGTCTCAACTTATTTGCTTTCTTTATTACTTTGCTTGAACTAGATTCAAAGGTATATTTCTTATAAGTACAACCTTGTGGTAACTTTAGTTGCAAGTTGTATTAACTGCATTTTATCCGGTTACGTTATCCTGTTTTGAATATTGCAAGTGTCCTGTTATCACCTCTATATTAATTTACGATTCATCAAACATTTTTTCACTCCATTGCACTCATAATCATAATCATTTAGTCTGAGTTCTCGGAAATACTTTCTCCGAAGATCCCATTTGTCCATCATCTGTCTTCCGTTGCAAAAGATCTAAATTCGAATCAAGTTTGAAAGAAGAACAAAAGTTACAAGTTTGCTTAGTCCCTACGGATACGGACCTCTACTTGCTCTATACATCTTGTGTATTTTTATTATGCTTGTGGTTGTAATCTTATTTGTTTGATCTCGATTCTCCGTGGTAACACAACGACTTGATAACATCATCCTTTTAAACCGTGAAAAATTGTGTCAACAGTGTTGTAGCTTGACCTTCAAGCTGCTCGAGCTCGGGCATCTGCCGACCCTAGAGCGACAAACGTCGGATCCAATCAGAGCCCCCAGTTCAAAGTCAAACCCCGTCCATCCCAGGTAAACTCCTTCTACTTATTCTCTGATCCTCCCCTTCTTCCCCTATGATCTTCTTCGAATTTATCTGACATCCCCGCGCAACATCACCTTCCACCGATTGATCTTTACCTCGAAGCTACCATCTTCATTCATTCCTCCATTCACTCTACTGAACCACAGCGACCTCCGACCACTGCTCCGTCCCTCTCGGCGAAGGAACGCGTCGGCCATTCACCATTTCACCGCAACAAGACCTCGAACCACCCCACTTCATCCACGTGAGCACGCGCACCACGATTTGGCGAGTAACTAATGTTGTAGGTGCCATCTTCGTCACTAGTTGAATGCCTCGTCGGAGCTCTTTTGAGTTGTGGTACCTTCGGCATTCAAGTAGCCATCCAGATTCCTAGAGGCTCCAGTTGCTCCGCTGCACTTCCATGATGATTCTCAGCCATTCAGGAGCCTCCAAGAGTCTTCACTGAGAAAGATAGAAGGTGGCGAAGTGCGTAGACCTTTGCCGGAGCCCAACCAAGCCCGCCACAAGAGGAGATGGCGAGGAGGAACCAGACTACAATTATCGTCTGATCATCTTGATCAGACGACCCACTGCGAGCTAGGTAGCCGCTCCGAGCCTCTTCCTGGCACCTTAGGCTCGGAGCACGCAAGCCTCTAGTCGAAGTAGCCCAACACTCCACTTCTAGGCTCGGATCGCCCGAGCCGCATCCGAGCCTGCTTCGAGCACCCAACCCTTCAGCGTCTTCCGATCGACCATCTGAACCACGCATATCATGTGACCATGTGCATGTTGGGTAAATTACAGCCGTGTACCTGCAAGTTTTGGAAATTACATTCAAGTCCCTGCCAGGCAACATCATGTGAGGTGCACATGGTGCTATGGAGAATTTGCACCCATACCCTCATCAATTTATGTAATTGCATTTCAGTCCCTGTCAGCACTTTTCTATTTTAAGAAATTTAATTTCTATTTTGCATTTATACCCTAGTGATTGCATGTTTATTTAAATAACCATTTAGCATCATTTATTAATTTCGAAAGTTGCATGTTGTAGTACATCTCAGGCATTATCATTGTCACTACTTGTATTTTTTGCGAGTTCAAGGAATTTAAAATATTTCTTTTCATGGAAAATTGCATATTTTTTCCACTGTGTGCCTTTTATTAGCTATTAAATTGGCGTTACTCCAAAAATCACCAAAAATCATAATAGGTCTAATTTAGATAGTTCTACACTGTATCCAAAAATCACATCCTTTGCACGCATAACGAGGCCTAAATAAATTAATTGGTTTTTAGCTTCATTGATTTTTAATAGGTCCAAAATTCATCATTTTTGAGGTTTAATAATTTTCCTGGAATCCTCTCACATAGAAGTATCTAGGTTAATTTTTATATCTGAAAATGATTTAATTTGGTATTTGTTAAAACTAATTTTGCAAAAACCACCCTGTATTCATTTTTAATTCATAATAAATCCATATAGAGTTGAAAAATTCTGAAAAAATGCAGTAGCTTAATTTCATTATATTTAACGTTTACCAAGTTTCATAATTTCTGGACTTAATTTGATTACACTTTACATTTGAACCCTCAAACTTGGTCCGAATTGCATCTGCCTTTTCAGTTGCATAAAAAATCCATAAAAATATTCTCCTGAAAACCTAACATTGAAATTGACTTAGAATTAATATAAGGAAAAAGATGCCTCCTTGAGTTCGACCTTGGGATTTCCCAAGTAAAATAAAAAAATTACTGCTTGTGTTTATTTTGACTATTAATCAAAGTGGTTTTTGAATAATCCAACTTTACCCGACTACAACGAACATCATTAAATTTAATCGTTAATCTGGTTGAATTAAGAAGGGTAATCTAGGGTTTTTCAAGTCACCATCCGATTTTCTCTGGAGCTTTGATCTCCACCGCACGTAGGCAACCCAACCATAGCCCTCCGATGCTTCTCCAGATGACATCACCACCGTCCGCCTTTGCCTTCATCTCCTCTCGCCACGTGTCTTGATCATCGCCATCCGATCACTCTTAAATTTCTTAATATCAGCCTCCTATCTCTGTTGCATTTCTTGCCATCTGATCAATAGCCAGGTTTCATCTCAATTGTTAGCTCCTTCCCTCCTCTCATCATGACATTTGGCATTCCATGCGACCCTCGATCATCCCTCCATCGATCCAATCTAAAGAGTAAATTTACACCCCCCCCTTCTTAGTTGTTGAATCATGAGTCCAACGATCGAGACTTCGTCTTCCACCTCCAGACCCTCTCTCCCATCTTCGCCCATCTCGTGCACCTACTCCCCCCTTTCCATTTTCACCACCTCCTCGACGCTCCCCTCATTGTGCTAACTACCCCACAACCAAGACCGATCTTCACTCATCCTCACGGTGCACGTAGCACCCCTCGCCCTCGCGCTCCATAGAACCTCCTCTACCCACGTCATCCATCACCTTCTCGCCTCTTCAAATAACCCGCCTCCAGCCACCTTCACACCTGATCACCTTTACGTGGGGCTAGGCCCAGCTCTTCTCCACCTCCTCGTGACAGGGGGAGGTCAGATCGACGAAGCCATAATGACTTATACCTCCGGTGACATCCCTAAGCCTTGGTAGACTTAGCCTCTCGATGCTCCACCGTCGACGAGCTGTCCCCGATGGCCGTGGGGGTATAGCGAAGACCCGATGTCCACCGAGGACCTCAAGCCCAGGCCCTTTCTCCGTCATAGCCCAGGTAAGTTCTCCAATCTCCCTTTGTGGTTTTCTTCTAATTTCTCAGAATTAATTACGACTCTCCACACACCTTCACCCTCCTATTAACATCATAGTAGGTCCGCCTCACTTCAACCATCTTCATGCCACACTCCGATCACTTCCTCTCTCCTCCATATCCTTAGCCTGCTCCGACTCTCTTCTTCTTCTTCAACTCACCGAAGAAGAAGCCCAGGGTCGCCGCCTTCTTCATCCATAGGGCCCTCCAGTCATCGTCAATCCACATGTACTCCTCACTAGCACACCTCGGTTATTCTAATTAACCAATTCAGTTGAATGCCCTCAATGGTCGGACCTCTATTAGAGCTTCCATTGCTAGCCTCGTCTTTGACGTATGAGAACTGACCACCTCTTCCAGGAGCTTCGATGCCTTCCCCGAGCTTCAACGAGTGCCGCAGCGCTTTCAGAGACTCCAATGTAGCTACAACATGGCTGGAGGAGGCTGGCGAAGCTGTGGCTGAGTCACCGGAGCATAGCCTCTTCCACAGCAGGAGGAGGGTGAGATGAAGAACGTGAGGTATAGGCACCATCTGATTGGCAAGATCGAACGGTCCACAATGGACCACGTCGCCACTTTTGCGAGTTATAGTTGTCGTTCGATCGTCATGATCGGACGATCCAAGTTGAGACACGATGACTTCATCTGATCCTCATATCTGTGTCATTAGGCTTGGGATGCCCGAGCCTTGTCCAAGCCTCCCGAACCTTGCCCAAGTCTGAGCCAGCTCCCAAGCCTCCGCTGAACCTGCGAAGTACATCGAACCTTGACCCACAGACCCCGTCACGTGAGGTCAGGGTAATTTGTAGGGAGACCCTGAATTTTCTTCAAATTGCAATCAGGTCATACAATCACATGGAAACCACGTGCTTGGGGTAAATTACAACCGACCCCCTATGGGTTTTCGTAATTGCAATTTTACCCTTGTATGTGTGGGAAAATATCAGGGAAGCCTTGTGACTTTTTTATTTACATTTAGGTCCTTCATGGGACTTGGTTATGGTACTTGCTTTACTTATTTTGCATGTTTTCCTACGTTTATGCCCATGAGCTTTTTTGTGAATATCTTGAGCATCTGAGCTCCGTTTGAGTTGATTTTAGTTGCATTTTGAAGCTTGTTTCATTGTCTTCTTAATGGCATGCTTAGATCTCTATTTTGACACTTTTAATTTTGATGATTAATTTTATTAATGTAGTGTCTTTTGACATAATAATTTCTTAAGCCTTGTTTTCATGCCTCAATGAAACTTGCCTTAATAATTGAAACTAAAATTATTATTTAATGGCTCAAGTATTGTTGTCTAATAAGGGCATCGTTGCATCATTGTAAACTTACATTTTGTTGCATATTAAAAATCAAACAAAAAGTGTTTGTTGCATGTGTATGCATTGTATCTTCATGGGCATTGACCTATGGATTTTTAATTTATCACTTGATTTAAATAATAAGAGACTAGATTTTTACTTAAGAGGATTGTCCCTGAGTTCGACCTTTAGCTTGCCCAAGTAAAAAATAAATCGACCATTTGATTTTATTGACAATTTAATTAAACGATCTTTAATGGATCCAATTCATCCGACTACAACGCATTAAAATAAATTCTTAAGAGGCTGAAATTTTGGTCCATCAGTTGGTAATGTGGACGACCATACTGTTGATGCATCTATTGTGTTGTCTAGTGCATGCTCTGCGATGTGATATGTGGTGGAAACTAGTAAGGAACTAGAGCATATCAAATCCCATTAATCTCAAAGGTGGAAGATGTATCAACATCATATGATATAGTTATAATTATCTAACTCTAATTTATTGTGAATGAATCCTCAATCCAAGTTATTTATTGAGTCTTAGTAGAAAACCATGCTTCACCTTGTACAAGGTGTACCTGATGGGTGGGAGGAGTGAGTTAGGATGAGGTGTAGGTAGATGTTGGCTCTGCATCTGGATCTCAGCCACCTTCTTCGCCAAATCACTCATATGCTGAGGTAATGAAGAAATCTTCTCCAGCTCTCGCAACTTCTACAACTCCTAAACTTGCTTCTGAATCATGTCGACTGCAGAAAGTTTCTCACAAATCATTCCCATGTCGACAAATTGTGAATCAGACTTAGCTATGTTAGACACCTTCTTATGATCACGATAATGTGGTGGTTGTGAGGTCTTCTAATATGCACGAGTGGAATCAACAACTCTAGAGTTCTCAGCCATCCCTTCATAGATGATCCAACTTGACTTGGCATATTCGTTCAAATAATTGCCACCACATGCAAAACTAACCAATCTATAAATGTTAGCTTGTAATCCTCCAAAGAAATTTGAACTAGAACATTTAGTGGAATCTCATGATGAGGGTGTTTCTCTGTCATGTCTTTGAAGCACTCCCATGCTTCATGGAAAGACTTATGAGACCACTGCATGAAATTTGAAATCTGGCTCCTCATCACATCAATTCTTCCAAGAGGAAAATATTTATGCAGGAATGTAGATATAAGATCCTCCCAGGTAGAGATCTCTCTTCCCAAATGATTCAGCTAGTAAAGTGCCTTATCTACTACGACAAAGAGGAAAGCCTTGAGGTGTACAGCCTCTTGCATAATGTATGGATAACTAAACTTCCCAAAAATCATATCAAACCATTGTAAAATTCTAAATGAGTACTCGGTAGTGCTCCCATAGATTTTGGGAAGAGGTGATATAAATGATGGTATGAGATCATATGCACCTTGATTAGGCGGCAAATGAATCCAATGCTATAGCATACCTAAAAATACTTTAAAAATTCCATAAAAAATTCAAGTGTGTCTTTTTGATTGCTTTACCTCCAATTTTAATTTAGTTTGAAAATTCACTATAAAAACCATACAAATTACAAAACAACTGAAAATCTTTTAAAAATCATATAAAATCAAAGAAAAATCCAAAAATTGTAATTTCAGTTTCTGTTTGTAGCTTTTAACATATATTTTATCATAAATTTTTAATTAGGATTTTTGGGAATTTAATTATTTTTAATATGCAATTTATTATTAATTGTGCACTTTTTGTGTTTTTGGACTTATTTGATTTTCACAAAATCACAAAAATATTCAAAAAGCCCAGAAAAGTATTTAAAATAATTTAAAATCAGAGAACCCAAAAATATTTTTATCTTAATATTCTGAGTATTTTTAGCCTTATAGAAAAATCCAAAAAAATATTGTGCTTGTTTTCCTTGATTTTGTGTTAGCTTTCCTTTATTCAAAAATTAAAAATCTAAAAATTAAAAACCACTAAAAATTGTTTTATTTTTTGGGAAATTTAACTACTTTGTATTTTTTTCTTGGTCCTTATGTTAGACCTTGGTCGCTATAATGGGTAAATAAAAATAGAGAACCACTTACATACTTGATTAACTGATTTTCTCTGAGTGGTTTTATTTTTCTTGTTGAGTGATCGAATTGATTGAGGACAACAACACCTCATACATTTTCCTCCCTTAATCGATCTAGATTCTTCTCACATTAGAGTGTAACTTACTTTTTAAAAAATAGTACAAAAAAGAGAGTTTTGCAACTAACATTGTTTGTGTCCAATTGTGTGTGCAACCAAAGATTTGAAAATTATCTTCTTACTCATTTTTGCATAAAAAACAAAAAGAAACTTTTTGCACACTTACATTTCATTTAGCATTTCGTTCATCCATGCATTCTTTATTTGGATGTATCCCTGACACTTACACTCTCACACAAGACCTGTGAAGTTCAAGACACTTGGTTTATGAGGTTTTAAGATTCAGAGTTAACCAACCTTAGTCATTAGGGTCTACGACTTAATTATTCACACTTCCCTAGTATGAAAGATGTGTGTACTATATTACAATTAGTCTCTACCTTAAAGAATATAATCAACACCTCACATGCAAGACTGCATTTATGATGGGATGAGTTAGGATTTCACTTAAAGAACTAGGATGAGGGATTTGAGTTTGGTCCTGATATTATGGTTCCCAATGATGGCATAAAATGGGTGAAGACTTCATGAAACCTGAGTCAGCACATTCAGCTTGTATGAGAACAAGGTTCTTGTAATAATCTTTTAATAAAAACCTATGTGTCAGGGTATGATGAAACTTAACTAATTGTTGATCATTGTGCGCTAGCGTGGTAAAAAAGCAGTGGAGCTAGCCAACCATCAATGAAATAAATTTTGAGAGAAGTTCTTCATTCAAATACAAAGAAAAGCTCTCTTATTATAAATACAAACTCAAAGAGATTCCACCAATGGCAAGCACTCCCAATCTTTTTAAAGTGTCCTGTCGGGCCAAAGCTATTAGGACCAGGAGTCGGGCTAGCACCCAAAAGGGCTCTGCATCATATAGTAATACAAGTCTAGGTGTTAAAGGCATGATAGGTACTCAAAAAAGACACACCCCAGTGTATTCCCAAGAAAACAAGTGCAAACGACTCCAAACACTCTTGACAGACGCACTGGACAACAACCTAAAACACACGTATTGAATTAATAAGGCACTTGAGTGGATTCTTATTGCAATGTAAGGGAGAGAAGAAATTACACAATCATATGCCCTTCATCAACCGGGGTTCCATCTACACTTTTAAGACTGACAACTAAAGAGATGGTTGATTGTATGCCAGAACAGATTTATTTCCTATATGTTGAGGATTGGGTTCTTAGGAGAGTCTCTTGGACTGGAACCTTGGTTGACGTTTCGAGTCTACTCTTATGACTGCAGTCCACAATAAATGTCATACCCGTACTATATATGCAAACAAAGAGAGTCTTAGAGCTAGAGAAGTTGGATACCTTTTGACTAACGCTTAGTTTAGCTTGGAATTTTCAGAACACTAAAATCGAGAGTACTTCAACGGACTGAGTCTTATACTTCACATGCACAAGAAGGGATTAATCCGACTCATTCATTCATTCTCTGGATGCTTGGGGATGAGCATTCACGTATAGGGGTTGATGAATCTGTGATTCACTCTAAAAGGCATTAATTAAGCTCAGTTCCCAAAAAATCATTGACATGTAATCATCTAAATTGCATTATTAACATTCATGCATATGTAAGTAAAAAGTGCATTTTATCTAACACAATTATATAAAATAAGGAGCCAAGAAATATAAGCACAATTGACCTGTAAACTAGCTAACTTCTCCAATTTTTATTTAATTCAGGCTAACTCCAAATCATTTCATACCACCTCTATTGTGCACATATTACTAACAAGAATAAATAAAAATTATAAAAAATCATTGACATAAATAAGTGGCTCATAAACGGAAACCCTATTTTCAGAATTTTAAAACTAAAATGATAATATTTCTCTCATACAGTGTCTAATTCAATCCTACTTACTTTTGAACTAATGCGCATTCACTTATCGTCAAAACAATGCCAAGTTCAAAAGAATTGGACTTCATATGTAAAAGTTGGGTTTTAGGCCTCTTTTGTACATTGTGTATTTACCCAATTTGACCAAACATTTTATGTGTATAATTAACCATTTACATTTTATTTCTTTTCATTTATTTTCTTTAATAAAATTTTTATTAATATACGTACAAATCCAAAACTAAAATGAGCTTGAAGTTAAAGAGCTAACTGAGTATGAGTCTTCATTGAGAGTATGTACAATAAGTCCCCTTTATTTTCTTCTTTTATTTCCTTAATTATGAAAAATCCAAAAAAAATATATTAATGAGTAAATGTTTGTTTTTATTTTATATTATTTTTTTCAATTTTAATCTTATATAAAAATAATAAAAAAATTAAAGAACCCAAAAAAATCAGGTATTCTATGTACATAGAATGTCACCAAAAATATCATTTCATGTAAATGACCTATTTTGGTTTTGATCTCTTCATAAAAGTTGTAGATATCATCTATAAAAGCAATTTTTGTAAAGAAATTTTTTCGATATGAGGTCGTTTGTTTTTTCTGTTATATTTATGTTTGTATTTAATTTTGATTTTTTTGGAGTGACACGTGACCACTCCTAGAGCCGACATGTGTCACACATTTTTGGCCTTTTTATATTTGGATTTTTTATTTTTAAAAAATAATAAAAATAAAAAATTACCATGTGGCGAGATCTGGATTGCCCAATCTCGGTTGATCGGACGGCCCATGTTCTCCTTCTTCCTCTGGTGATTTTGACCGCCTCCCCAATCTCCGAAACCCGGCCCACATGTCTCGTCTCTGATCGCCATCCTTGATCTTCATCCTCCCCCCAATTTCATCGCCGCCTCTCATGTGATCTCAACCACCCTCCCAATTCAGTCGCATCAAGTATCTCGTTAGCGTGCCACCCTTCCAAATCAGGCCACCCCCCCCTCGTATCCTATTCCTAGATCCTTCGATAGCCCTCGTCAAATCAATCATCATCGATCCTCCCTACATCTATGGCTGCTGCCAATCAAACCCCCACCTTCCATCTCCGCTACTTGCATGTTGCTCCTATAAAACCACCTCCGTCGCACCTTGCTCATCATCCGCCAATTAACAATAGCAAAGGAGGAGCTCTTAGCGGTGATAGCGTTGACCTCCCCTCCTCCAACGGCAAGATCCGAGGCTTTGTTGGCCTCATCGCAGTAGCTCCTTCATTGAGCAGTTGCTCTGCTCCAGCTCTTCGACTGTTGAGCTCAACCTTCCAGGATTCCACCGTCTCGCCACCGGGCAGAGGCCTTTCACTCCATCGACAATTGTCCCATATTCTACCTCTACATCATCGCATTCCTCTGCCTGATGACCCTTTGTGTCTGTAGGCCATCGGAGCACCACTGCCACCAGGTCCTGCTCTGCCTCTTCCGCATCATCAATGATGAAGGCCCCTCCGTCCCAGCTTCTTCATGGACACCTGGAGGACTGCACCGACACTGATTCCCTCTAGGAGCTCGTTGCCTTCATCCCCAGGCTCTAGTGTGTTTCTCACCACCTTCCTTGACAACCGAAGCCACGCCTTCTCAAACACCAGTTTGCCCATTATACCACCTAAAAGTTCATCTCCGCCATCGACATCGGTGCTCTGCCCCCTCAAGGTTCGTTGGAATGTTCTGGGGGGCATCACGTGACTCGCACCCCCTCCTAGGGAAATTTGCAAGCAAGCCCTCAGAGATCCTCAATTTCTCGAACAACCCTTACTGCTCAAGGGCCATGTACACGTCACGTGGCCACTTGAAAATTTTGTAGGAACACACCGGGGGCTAGGTAATTTCATTCGAGACCATGTTGAGCATTTTTATTTCGTTTTATTACTATAATTTGCACTTTAAATCCTGACATTGGCCTATTATTTGAACCTTATTTTTGCTTCAACTATTCATTCAAAATTGGCATTCTGTAGTACAACTATGTCTTATATTGTGGCATTTGATTCATAATTTTGTGATCTGTGGATTTTTAATGATAATTATTTTTATGGAATATCGCATATTTTACCCACTATTTGTTCTTAAATTCACATTAATTAACCATTGCTCTAAAAATTGCAAAAAATTTAAGATCTATTGAATTAGTTGTCTTCTATTTTATGCCCAAAAATCATATCATTTGCATACATATTTTGTTCTGTAAAAGTTGTTTTGTGATCTTAGTAATTAGTTTTTAATAAGTACATAACTCCACATTTTTAGGGTTTAGGATTTTTTTGAGATAGATCACATAATGATATATCTTAGATAATTTTATCTCCTGAAAACAATTAGGTTTCGTATTTATTATGATTAATTAATGAGAATTTGCATCATTTAAATCATTAAATATTCGTATTGCATCAGAAAATTCCAAAACAAATACACTGCATTTATTTCATCATCATTCACATCTCAGCCAAGTTTTGTAATTTTTGGACTTCGTTTGATAGAAAACTACATTTTAATTCTTTAAATTGTCCACATTTGCATGTCCATATATAATTGCATAAAAATTACAAAAAAATATGCTTCAAAAACTATACATTAAATCTGATAGACTTAAACCTAGGTTATTCCCTTGTCTCCTTCAGTTTGACCTTAGGACTTGCCAAGTTAAGAAAACATCAAACAACATCCAGCTTAATTTATTAATTCATTGAACTTTGTTGTTATTTTGTATTGATCTCTAATTGCCCAACTACAACATAAAAACAATAAATTAAACAGGGTGTTTAGCGGTCCATCGGTTTTCAAATCAACGAGAGATCCTCCTTATATAGAAGTGAAAATGGAGTAGTTTATTGAGTACTAGCATCTCTCTTCATCAAAAGTCTTGTTCAAAAAGTCATATGGAATGTATACATTCTAATAGATACATAAAACTCATAATCAGTCATGTGGAAATAAAATTTAGCAGTTGGTTTGGAATAACCAATTGGAAGTAAGTGAGTACTCGATTAAAATTCTAATGTTTAGTAATTGCCCATAATTTCCAATAATTGAATTGATTAGAACTTTAGTCGACTAAATCAATGCAGTCAACTAAAATAAAGGATAATCGATTGGAATGAAATTTGACATTCAATGATAGGATTATTGAATTTCTTGACTTAATTGACCATGGGCTAGTTGGCCGATATTAAGGGCTTAATTGGTTGAACACCATTTTTATTAAATGGATTTTAAGATTCTTTTATGAAAATCTTATGTTAACTAAACATCTCTATATGAGACATTTCTGAAGATCATCTTCTTTGGTAACACTTGATGATCTTCAATGTAATTCAGAGAAATCCATTATAAAATATCATCATAGACATTAAACTGATGAGTACATTTCTCAATGCTTTGTAATCAAGAGTTTATTCATGTATGAAGATTACAGTTGCAAAATATATTTATATAATGAAAAATTTTAAATATGCAATATCAAAATTACACTAGAACTTGGAGAACTAGTAGCATACATACATATGCATATACAACAATTACGTTAGCAACGACCTTCCCTCCTTGTTACGTAAATTACAGTAATGATGGCAGTCTCCTCTCTTCTCATCCCATCGAAAGCAACGCCACCATTTTTTCTTCTAATCGTGTTAACATCTCTTCTCATCTGGCAGAAACATTGGCATCATCATGGGAGGATTACCGAAAGGGGAATGGAAAGAAATTTTGCCCAGAATGGGTACGACTCAAAAATATTTCCCAGAATGGTCATATATCTGAAAACGGTTTCACATGGTGCGACAAACCGTTCGTCGTTCCACATTGATGGACGGGAGGGGGCTGGGAACTCAAATTTTCAAAGCAGATGCATGTTTTTGTCGTCCATGTGACATGACAAATGGTTTGTCGCGTACGGCATATCGTTTGCAACTGGAGACACAACAAGCGACAAATGGTTTGCCGATATATGCCCATTCCAAAAAATATTTTCAAACCGTAACCATTCTGAGAAATATTTTGCAAAAGTTATATAGAATAACTCTATCATTGTGTCTCCTCATCTTGTCATTATTGATGGTGCATCATGTCTCCTTATCTTATCAAAATGGTGCTAGCTTCAAAGAAGTGCCAACTCCATTTCACAGAAGTTTACAACTACGTCAACGTGACTCAAGTAGCATAAATAAATGATTGATGCATTGTGATTGTTGGGGGATGAGAAATTGAGCTGCCCTTTTTTAGAGGCTATTGTCATTGTCGACAAGATAAGGAGAGAGGATGCCACCCTCATTAATGATGGGATGAGGAGAGATAATGATATTGATGTTTTCAACAAGTTTTGAAGAAAATATATTGCCACTATTGCCGTTAGGGAAGGATTTGAGGAGGGTACTGCCTCTTTTTATGGAACATGAAAGAAGGAAACCATTTTCATTAACGTTATTGGTGAAACCACAAATGGAGGGAAGGTCATCATTATTTTCAAAGAGGAAGGCAGACCGAAGAAAGAGGACAGTATGGTGTGGTCGTGTTCCATGGTTGTCACAGCGTGATGAGAACACGACTATAGATGGGGGAGAGTGGAGCACAACGGGGATATTGAGTGTACTCCTCACCCCCATCCTCACCCCTTGTGTGGGCGCCAATGAACACCCTGGCTCGCTAATCCCAAGATCCTAATACTCAATAGCTCTGTCTCATGCACATTGGATCATATTTGAAATACACAATCACACAAAAAAGCAACAAGATGTGATGGAAAGAAAGCTGCATTCATTATCATTCCCACAATATTTATAGTTTATGTACACAAAGATATAAGTTCATAATAAAAAGCCATAAAAGTAAGCATGCCAAAGTACATATTTCTTTCAACAACAATCTTTCAAAGGTACAATGGCACAGAAAGAAAATTGCACAGAAGTATGTACCTTATCTAATGCAAGTACAATGATGAAGCTTGGAGAGACACGACAACTATTGTTGCACGTGCTAAGGAACACGTGTTAGATCCATATAAAAGGATAGCATTGTTAGAGTTTCCTAGTAATGGTTTTAACACTAATCACTAGTATCAAGGTAAGGAAAAGAGTATACAATTGATTTCGGGTGTATGCATGCACTCACTATGATGGGATCCTCTATAGGGCATATATGATATCACCAGGTAAGACATACGACAAGTGGATTGAACACTTAATTGACTAAAAATTACGTGTGATAAACCATCACAGATTGCACAAGTCCATTGCCTATTAGTGAAGGTCCTCAATGGCGTAGTGCACGAGTCAGGGCTCTAACTGTAAATCCATTAAACCACGTACTATGACATCACATAGGAGTCCCCAAAACATCACTATTTTCCCTTGGATATGGGAAATCAATCCAATATCTATGTATCATAAATTCAGGAATAAGTCATTGAACTATGTCTATTTTTCTTCGGATACATGAAACTGAACACTATTCTCCTCCTCCATTAACCACATACCAGAAATCTCATTATAGTGCTAATACGCGGAACACTAATTGATGCAGTCAAACATCAACTAATATCTTAGTACTAACTCCATTGTAAAGTGAAACTTAGACAACTAACCACGCCATTTTGGCATCAAATTCTATCGAGTAGACACCATAATGTTACATCATGCATCAAATACAACATGTCACCCAACTCATCCATTGGAGTCGCTATCATTTGAGTTTCTATCTGGAGCCCAAGAGTGCATACCGAAAACACGTACTTTACCACTCTTAGTTAGAAGGAATTATGTCGATTGTAGCAGGTAAAAAAGAGCGAGTAATCAAAATCACACAAAAAATAATGTTTAATTGATTCAATATGATCAATTGTTTATTTTACTTTGGCAAGTCCTAACGTAAAATTCATGGAGGTAATACGAGGATCTATAATTATTTTTTCGACAACTCAAAATGTTAGGTTTTCAAGAGATGATTTTTATTGTCTTTGGATTTTAGGAAAATTTATCATAAAAGATGCAATTAATTAAAGCAAATATGATGAATGAATTGTTGTAACTTTTATGCAATAAAATAATGCAACGGGTATTTTTAGAATTTTTAAATGATAATGAATGAATGCAATGAGAAGCATGAGAAAAAGCATGGCAATTAATGTTTAGCTCGATTCAGGCCCCATGAGTTCCAGATTATGATTTAAAAATTAGTCTCAAATTAATTCCCAAATGAAATCCAATCAATCCCCTATAATTTATGAGCAATAAGAACCAAATTCAGAGAATGTATATGCTAACAATTATCAAATAAACTCCTCAATTTTACTGATGTTCAAAAATATCTCAAAACGAATGATTCAATGTCTCATATGATAGACAATAAAATGTGCTTTAATTTGACACCAAGTTCATAAAAATCAGACTTTAAATGCTCAAGATACAGTTGAAATAGTCTGAGGGCAAAAATAAAATAAAAATCACTAAAAAAATATCTCAAAAATAACCTTTCAAGAGCTCATTTGCGATTGAAGAAAGTCGGCAGGGCTCTTCTTTACCCAGACAGGGGTATTTGTGTGAATGTCAGAAGTTCAGGGGGGTGTTGATGCAATTTGACCACCCCACATGAGTGGCTCAAGGGGTGGTGCTAGACTTGTATAGCGGAGTCAGCTTGTATTCCTGAGGCACCATGTCACTGCATCTGATTGTTGCTCATCACCCAAGGCACAAGACTCGGGCCTAAGATTCCCGAGGTCCATCTAAGGCACAACCGTTAGATTAGAGTAGGGGGATGGAGATCAATGGTTCTTGTAGCGTCTGACTCTTCTTCGATCATCATGGAGGTGCTACTATTCCTGTAGGGGTTCCTCCCTTCATCTCGGATAAGGCTCGATGAGGCTCCTCCTTCATTGATGGCTACAACAAGTGGTGATGCTCCTGTCGTAGAGACTTATAAGAGGAACAGAAGGCTTAAGACACTAGTTCTTGGTCTGGTGTTAAAGCAAAGAGATTATGGTCATGATGGGTCCAATGTAGCATGGGTAGGGGACTAGGGAACGAGTCTCCGGTGACATGTCCACCGAAGATGGGTGATCGTGAAAAAAGGAGAGGGAATATGTAGGGGTCTTCGAAGGTGGAGGTGATTCATGAGGTCGATTTTGGGTTTCATATGTCTAAAGATGGATTCAAAAGGTTGTAGCAGGGGATAGAGTAAACAAGAAAGAAAAAGATGAAGAAGAAAGAGAAGAGAAAAATAGGATAGTTTACCTGGGAAGTCTGCCGAAGAAAGAGAAACAGAACTCAACTCATGGTCATTGCTCGAGTTACTTGGTGGAAGGGAACGAGCTTGGTTGATCTCCTGAAGAAGCAGCGGTAAAGGTTGGATGACTACGGATTACACCTAAAGGGGGGTCTTCATCAGAGGGGATGGTACTATCACCAACCACCACCTCTGGTTCTATCCCTTTCTCTCAATTTAGATGGAGCATGATGGATAACTTGGATAATGGTTGTATGTTTGATTAAATAAGGAAGAGGATATGGGTTCAGTTTGAGAACGGGGAATAGATTGAAGGATTATGGAGAAAATCCTCAAACGCATCACGGAAGCGTGTGGATCGTATCAAATGCGATCGGGAGGGACTAGTCGCACTAGTTCCTCCTGGCAACGGAATTTGAAGTTTTTTAAATAATGAAACCACATGATACAAGAATACTTCTTGGATCATTTCATCTAAATAACAAATAGGTACTAAGGTTACCTCTTGAAGCGTGGTTGCGATCGAGTCTCTAAACCAAGAGACCTCCTGTCTCAAGTCCGATCCAACGAAGGAGACGCTTACGAGCATGTTGATGAGATGCGTACTCCTCGCAATCCATGTTGATGATCCAAGCAGTAGATTTCATGATCTTGTCACACGAGATCCAACTTCTTCTTCACGAGCGAGGCGCATCGAAGGATATGGAGATCCATGAGTAGATGATCTGACAGCATAATGACGATGATGCGGTGATGACAACTCTCTCTTGGGCTCCATGGTGGACGGCCATAATGGGAGAGAGGGAGAGCACCTTTGGCATGCAGAGAGAGAGAGAGAGCTTATGGATTTATCATGTCCCTTGAAGAGCAAGGAGTGTCTCTTCTTAAATAGTGTTTTGGGATCCATGGATCTCAATCCATGGACAACACAAAATCAATGGATAAGATTGATTTGTGTTTCTTTCAATGACCATGATTTTGTTATGAAAATTCAACAATAATTATTTTAATTTAAATTAATGTATATTTATAAAATCAATATATTTAAATTCAAATTAGATCAATTAATTATCATTGGAGATAACCTGGAGATAAACCACATCCCCTTAAAAGGGGGAACGTGCACTCATGACATCTTACTATCTCATGAGATCTCATTATCTCATGAGATCTCATTACCTCATGATGTCTCCAAGATTTACAACGACATTTGTATTAAATTATTTCACAAAAATAATTCATAATTACCTTGTAAAAAATTGCAATCATGTCATTGGAAAAATGTGAATCACATTCAGATCCCAAAATAAAATGTTAATTATATTTTAAAATATGATCATATTCTTTCAAGATTCTATTCTCTGGCTTTTATTGAATGCGATGCTCCATATATGTATATAAATAATTAGATTTACGAGACCCGACACGAAAATGCAATTGGAACTACTAAGTTGACTTTCTAATGGGAGACTTGGAAAGGGAAAGAGAAGAAGCGGTAGATGACCGATGATCTGATCCTGAAAGGAATGAATGAAGTACTCGTTTCCACTCTCCCAGAGAACGGAACTCCATCTTCCCGTGAATCCAATTCACATCAATAATAAATTAACAAATATAAATCACAATATGCTCTCTCTCTCTCTAATATATTATAAATCACATTTATAATATATATAATTAATATGGATAGTGCTATCCACATTATTCATATCCATGATAATTAAATCACATTTAATTATCTTGGATCTCTTTTCTCATGTGCCTAAATAATATGAATCACATTCACATTATTCATATCCTTGATAATTAAATCAATTTTATTATTTTAGATAACTCTTCTTATATGGAAAAATAATAGGAATCAAATTCATATTATATTTTACGATAAATCACATTTTATCATCTACATCTAAATGCTTGGATATATAAAAATCAACAATGGAATCATTTTTGAACTCTTTCAAAGATAATGTGCTTTCTCCATGGATACTTGGAGATAAGGACAGAGCGATTGTATTGTTCCACGTATAGTGACTTGAATATTGAGATCACATCTCAAATCCAGATCTTGCGAAAGTCCCATAGATGCTTGATTAAATCAAGACCACAAATATAATCTTCTCAATGCATCTGAATCACATTCAGATCAATGTCCAACATTTGGATCAAGATCAGATCACTTCTCTAATTAGAGGAGTCACTAAAATACAGACTCGTTTCATCACTCCCTAGGAATGGAGGCGGCATGGTTATACAATTGTTTATGATCACATCATCCTCAGATATTCCTAATACCAGTACATCCTGCATACTGGAAGACCCAGATTAAACCCGAAGCTTTAGATCTCTTTTAGAATATCTCCTTCAGGGTTTTATCATCAAGTTTTCTCATTCGATCATTAGGAGTTGGTATCGATCATATAGTTTCCAAAAGTATACATCAAACCTATAAATTCAGTCAAGCTTCCAAAGTGAGACGACCATGCACGGAATTTCATTCTTCCCAATATCTCATGAGTGAGCTCATGTCTTCGGTTCAGTAAATGAACCTATATGATCCTTTTGAGAAATCGTATTACTCGTATGCCCTTATATGCACTCCAGCTTGCCGGTATATAGACCTTGATTAGGCCATCAACCTATCGGTCTACCAAATGTACATACTCAGACATATAGTAACACATCTGTCTCCAGTCAGAGGTTGTGTACCTATACCGTGACAGCATACGACATAAGTCTTTGTTTATCTCGATCTCTTTAAGTCAACTCTTTGTTCTAACTAATCTGACACCTTCGAATCTCTATTCCTATGTAGAGGACCTACATCAAGAGGTCGGTCAAATATCAGCCTTTAGAGATAAGGATTGCCATCTCCTACTCAGGCTGGAGATCACATCTTAACAATCACTTGACGGTGCTTGATGAGTCTTCAATCTAACTCTTTAGATATTCATCCAAGCACCGGCCTCTTTGATTCAATAATTGAATCAACAGTTGTATGATCACGGACATGGTACATAACCCTAATTGTACTAAGGGACCTATTATGCAAATTAGTTATTCTTCATTTCAGATTAAGGAGGGAATTGCAATAACATTTATTGCATAATGGCTCGTTGTGGGCTCGCATGTCCAACAATCTCCCACTAGCCTAAAGAGTCATTAATGGGCTAATCATTAAACTCACACTCATGTGACAATCATAGGCTATTTAATATAACCAGATAAGCTAATCAGTTACTCTGTTCCTGAGAGACTATGCCAAGTCCTTTTATAACACTTTCATATCCCTCATTAACAATGCTTGCATCCAATGCGAAAGTTGCATCTTATGCAACCAATACTCAATATTGAAGCAGCTATTATGTATTTGACACTACAACTCAACAATCGTTATAACCGGTGTGTAATTTTAATTATCCTTATCAGAATACCCTTATTCATAGAGATCTCTATCTCCTAAGGTATCTGCAGTTAAGACCTTTTAGATCACTATCTATAAAGTCTTAGGTTCTTGATGATGAGACTTTGAGATCATTATCTCTAAATCTTGTCATCTTTGAAGATATTGTTTTCTTACTGCAACTAAGTGTTTTATCTCCATAGTAGGATTAGCAATAATTTACTACTCCCACTACATGGCGGACATATGGCTTTTCGTACGTATCTAGCACATATTAGGCTTCTAGAACCGATGCACAATGGCAAGTAGTTTTAACATCATCAACACTTGATATGCTATCCCTTTAGATTGGTCAGTACCAAATCTTAAGGGAAAGGAGCCTTCATTAGATAGAATATATCCAGGATGTACCAATAATGTGACAATCACAATTCTCTCTCTTCTCTTCGCTTCTGAACAACTTTAGAACTAAGGTCTAAGAGGTATCCTTGTGATCAAATCTCAAGGTATGAAATAGACAGATCATAAAACATTTATTATCATCTTTATATCATTATAAATAATTAGGATATTATCTATATTTAGCACGATGAATACATTGGTACTCCCACTAAGCTTCACATGGTTCATCATGATTCTATTTGAAATCATAACATTTATAATTTCATCAAATCTACAAGAAGCTTATTTGAGTCTATACATGGAGTTATTCAACTTGCATACCTTGCTTTACTCAACCATGAAGCCCTGGTCTACTACTTATGAATATCCTCGGAGAGGTATTCATAGAGGAATGCAATCTTGACTTCCAACTGGAATATGTCAAAGTCAAATTGTGCAGTTATAGTTAGCAATATTCTGATGGGTTTAAGCATGGTCACTGAAGAAGAAGTCTCATCGCAAGCGATGTCTTCTCTTCGTGTGCATCTTGTGGATAAGAGTCGTACTTTGAAGCTCTTTACCTTCTCATCAGGTTCACTCTTTCTCTTGAATATTTATTTACATCTTAACGAATATAAGCCTTATAGGTGGATCCTCGAGGGTCCATATACAACACTTGTATATGAAGTCTACATTTAGACTTTACTACTAACATCCATCTCTCCATGTCATGATCTTCAGAAGCTTCTTAATATGAAGTGAGATCATTGTCAGACTTACATGGCACATGGAATTTATCTTCAAACTCATTTGAAGAGGTATTAGTGTTTCATCTTTAGTTGTCCTTTTAGTTTCTGACTTAAGGAGCCTCATTATCTTCTCAAGATTCAATGAGTTCCTTCACTTCATTTTCATCTTGATTCTCAAGAAAGTCATCATCTTAGAATCATATTCTTAGAGATGAAATTCTTTAAGAATCACAAGGTCATAAAGTAGGCATCCAATACCATTCTTTATTTTCCTAATGAAGTAGCACTCTCTGGTTCTAGATTCCATCTTAGTTACATGGAACCTTATTTAGGATATATATTGTAGTCTCTAATACATACATACCTTGAAAACTAAGAGATAACTATGCTAAGATTAATCATTTATCAAATCATGTCACACATGATCTAATTGTATCTCCCTACAACTCTATTGAATTTAGGTATATTAGGATAGGTGAGATAGGAATGATATTCATATCTCCATAAGGTATTCTTTGAATTGATCTAATAGGTACTTGCTACCTAGGTTAGATCAAATTCATTTCATCTTCCTTCAAACTTTGGTTCTAAACTAAAATTGCAAAATCTTTGAACATTTCAAAGGTTTCTAAGGTGAAAGGAAGGAATCTAATATCAAAAATAATCATTGAATGATATCACATATCATCAATGTTTATTATGATATAGATGATCCATATACATCAATATGTATAAGATATTGAATACCTTAGCATCTTACACAATTCTAAGAGAAGAGTGTATTGGACACATTTACTTTGAATACAATGTTCACAAGTTTGTAAGATTTGAACCTTTAGACAATCTAAAGTTCAATATCTCACTAGTCTATCGATCATATCAATAGATATATGTACAAGACTCGATGCCATATCATTTTCAAATGATCTTCATCCTCCTATTGATCTAGTAAGTTTTAATTTTCAGTATTAGAAATGTTAACGAACCTTTCATTAATATTCTAATTTAGTAGAGTCCACTATCATAACTCTTTATGATAGGTCTATTCCAGAATACATGTTCATCTCCATCAATGAATGTATTCTAATATCTAGGCCATAGAGACATTATCTAAGACCAAGGGCTCTCCCGTTAAAAAGATGAAGTCTATCTATCCTATGGAGATTGTTGCAACAATTATATCAATTCCCAAATAGATGACTATTAATCCTTAAGATCAAATTTACTAATCTTCTACGACATGTGCAAGAATTGCAAGTGTCATTAGAAGAATGATATACAATTATTAGACTTTAATCACATCTTATAAAAATGTCAATTTCAATGACTAAATGTAGATTATTTCGATGCACTATCTGAAAGGATCCTAGATAGTCCAAATAGTCAAACTATCAATACAATGGTTTATTGCAGTATTGGTATTCATCCAATTCTTTGGATGCCATATGGGAGTCAGAGAAGTTTAGTCAACTCTTCAACTCTCCTTCTTACTTGGGTCAAACCCATGTTCCACTGCGCTCTCATTATCTATAAACAACCATTGCTTAAGACAAAGGTTCTCTTATGTTGAACTCAAAAGATTTCAACGTAAGAGTATTTCAACATTTATACATGCTTCATTTAATTCATACAATATCAGTGTTATGAAGATTCATGAATGACTTAAGTATAGACAGTACAATAATGACAATCATCATATCAACATCCATCTAAACTCTTAAATACTTTGGTCCAGGTATGTATTCGAATATTTTGAATACATCATCTCTTTGTAGAGCTACAGTTCTACATAATGCAGTGAACCATGTCATTCTTGATTAAATGTTGAGAGCACATTTGTATGCCAAAACATCTTCTTTGATTTTATAAGGATTAATTTGATAATTCTCATCGACATGTCACTTTCAAAGTACACTCGCCGAGGGATTAAGACTATAAAGACATACAAACCCTGAGGTAATGTCTTATTGTCTTATTTAATTGTCACTCCTCATTTTGATGAGGAAACTTGCATATTGCAACCACATACATTATGTGTCCAATTGCAAGGTTAATATCTTGATCACGAATTCAATTCATGATATAACACTGGTTATTATTGAGTATAGCTTTGAGCGGGTTTACTGAGGATTATCTGAAATAAGAAAAATGCATAAATATATATATACATATAAATATATACATATTTTACTTTAACTTAGGAATTTTTATATCAAAGTTGGCTTGCCTTGTCAACATTGAAAGTTCATTCCCTTAATCACTTTCAATGTAAGAGATACTCTTATCATTATATCTCTAGCACGATTTGGGATCTTCTTTCCTATCTTTGTTGCATCTCAATAATATGAGAAACTACAACTCAGATAAAAAGAAGCGGGAACTCATTCCGCCTTGCAAGTCCAACTTGCATTTCCCAATTCGGTCTTTAACACTCGAGCCCACCACCCATAAGGTGTTGTTGACCCGTTGTTAATTGAACCAACCATCAATAGGAATGGAACTCGCTATGTGCAATCCAATATCGCCCCAATAATGTGAGGAATCGATACTAGGGTCACTACGTATACGGCCTTACTCTTTCGAGAAGAAAAGAGCCTGATCCAGATGTGCTTGCATGCAGGAGCTGTCACTTCGAACAAGCATCTCCCATACACAATCCCTGGTGACAGAACCCTTCGCCTTGACGGGAGACCATGGATGTCACTAATGTGATCCTCGACCTCATATTCAAATTTAATTAATTATCATGAATCATAATCATATATTTAATTCTTCCAAGAGAAATACAACTCTATTCATAATAGAGTATTTTAATTGGACATAATTAATTTAATCGCATTAAATCGGTTATCAGTTCAATCCAATCAACAAACATGATTGTTACTTAAATATATGGTATTATCTCAAAGTTCGTGTTAATTCAAATTTTAATAATTAGAAAATACACCATGATTTCTCCAGCATTATCGAGTCCCTACACGTTGCCATGGTCAGTACCGATGGGAGTGGGACAGACCGCACACGGTGCAACCAGCTACCCCAACGCTCCCCGACTAGACACCGTATCCACCTCAGGAAAGGATAATGCCAAATCGATCATTGTGTACTTGAGATGATCATCGGTTTTTCAACCAAAATTATACCATATAGTAATAGTCAAAACTAATTTGATTATAATGAAATTTTCTAGACAAATTACCAAACCTATTCAAGTAGCAACTTTGTTGAAAGTGTATACGGTAACCAATTGGTGATCTAGATCAAATCTAATCATTTATTGGTTGAGGCAATGTTATTTAAGGGAATAATTATAATTCTAATACTTCAAAAATATTAACCATAATTATTTCAAGAAATTAACCATTAATTTCACAATATTCTTAAATGGCAATCACAAGTTTCATGGTTGAGTATGTAATTTTCAACAATGACCCTCACCAACTCAAATTAGCATATCTTTTTCATTTTAAATCCAAATTAAGCAAAAATCAATTTACAGAGTTTGATAATTTGATTTAAAACAGAAATCATGTGATTAGTACGCATTTACAGGAATTTTAAAACAGTAATTAACATCTTAACTATGTCACTAACCGTCATCCCTGAAACAGTGGACATATGATCATTATAATGATCGTATCTTGAGCAAACAAAATCCAAATTATGCAAAATCAAATTCCACATTTTCCTTGTTTAATGGAGAACATTATATATGTGACAAATTCATGTTAAACATTTAACAGGGCCAAAAAAGATCACAAAATAGAGCTGCAAAAATTGGAATGCGACCAAAATTTTCACCAACCCCAACGAGCCCAAATCTTCGTAGGTTCATGGATCTCATCCAAAACCTTCAACAACCTAGCTCTGATATCATTTAAAAGATATGGAGAAAATCCTCAAGCTTGTCACGGAAGCGTGTGAATCGCATCAAATGCGATCGGGAGGGACTAGTTGCACTAGTTGCTCCGGGAAGCGGAATTTAAAGTTTTTTAAATGATGAAACCACATGATCCAAGAACACTTTTCGGATCATTTCATCTAAACCACAAATAGTACTCGGATTACCTCTTGAATCATGGTTGCGATCGAGTTTCTAATCCAAGAGACCTCCTGTCCCATGTCCGATACAACGGAGGAGACGCTTGCGAACACGTTCATAAGACGCGTACTCCTCGTAATCCATTTTGATGATCCAAGCAGCAGATCTCCTGATCTCGTCACACGAGATCCAACATATTCTTCACGAGCGAGGTGCACCAAAGGAGATGGAGATCCATGAGTAGATGATCCGACAACATAACGACGATGCTACAGTGATGACAACACTCTCTTGGATTCCATGGTGGACGTCCACAATGGGAAATACAGAGAGCACCTTTGGCGTGTAGAGAGAGAGAGCTTATGGATTGATCATGTCCCTTGAAGAGCAAGGGGTGCCTCTTCTTAAATAGTGTTTTGGGATCGATAGATCTCAATCTATGGACAACACAAAATCAATGGATGAGATTGATTTGTGTTTCTTTCAATGGCCATGATTTTGTTGTGAAAACAAAACAATAATTAATTAATTTAAATTAATGTATATTGATAAATCAATATATTTAAATTCAAATTAAATCAATTAATTATCATTGGAGATAATGTGGAGATAAACCACGTCCCCTTAAAAGGGGGAACGCCCACTCATGAGATCTCACTATCTCATGATATCTCATTATCTCATGAGATCTCGTTACCTCATTATATCTCCAATATTTACAACAACATTTGTTGTAAATTATTTTACAAAAATAATTCATAATTATCTTGTGAAATATTGCAATCATGCCATTGGAAAAATGTGAATCACATTCATATCCCAAAATAAAATGTTATTTATATTTCAATTAATCATCCAATGTGAATCCAACTCACATCAATAATTAATGAAAAAATATAAATCACAATATGATCTCTCTAATATATTCTAAATCATATTTATAATATATATAATTAATATGGATAGTGCTATCCACATTATTCATATCCATGATAATTAAATCGCATAATCATCTTGGATCTCTTTTCTCATGTGCCCAAATAATATGAATCACATTCACATTGTTCACATCTTTGATCTTTAAATCACATTTTATTATTTTAGATAGCTCTTCTTAGATGGATAAATAATACAAATCAAATTCATATTACATTTTACGATTAAATCACATTTAATCATCCATATCTCAATGCTTGGATATATATAAATCAACAATGGAATCATTCTTGAACTCTTTCAAGGATAATGCATTTTCTCGGTGGATACTTGGAGATAAGGAAAAGGTGATTGTATTGTTCCATGTATAGTGACTTGGATATTGAGATCACATCTCAAATCCATTGTCGTGACCATCCTCCCGAGGACCTTTGGTTACCCGTCAAACAAATCATTCGCCTACTTAATTAACTTAGAGTTAATCTGATGTTATGAAAACCAGGGGAATTTTTTCGCTTTTTATCATGACATTCACAAGATATATTTAAGCTAAACAAGCAACCATGAGGAAACTAAAAGTGGACGTAAATAGTGCACCAGAATTGAACAACATGATATCCATTCCTTTTCATTTCCTTCATATTTACATGTTGGGGTTCCACAACACCCATATATATATATATATATATATATCAGAAAGAAGACTACAGAGGAGAGCACAACTAACAGTTGTACAACTGAACTCCAAAAGACAAACCTACTCTGAAAGTGTTTGCACCAAAAAGCAACTGCAGCCCCAACTAAGTCGGCTACTCGGTCGCCAGACCCTTGCTTGCCACAAGTGGAAAGGGGACAAGCAAACATCGGTCAACAATTGTCAAGTACAAATTCTACACAGTTCTACTAAGGAAAAGCAGCAAGGAAAAGACTAGAAACAACTACAAAAACAGAAAGGTAAACTGTAGTGGACAGAAAAAGAACTAGCAAGTAAAAGTGGGTTAATTGATTCTTTTAAGTTATTTACTTGCTTTCGGAAGGCTAACAAGAAGAACACACTCGCTCACTACCACACAGTGTCTCCCTCGATCAATGGAACTAAACAAACAACAACTCAAGCCTAGAAGAAAGTATGTGGTCTTGGTCTGGTTAGGACCTCGATATCCGGGTAGGACTTCAAAGTCCAGGTTGAACCTCATACTATGACTCTGAGGTATGGTGTACGCCTCAGGGTTTGGGTGCCTCCGTAGGCATGCGATGGTACCTTGCCTCCTAACTAAGTTCCCAACACTTCTTCTAGCTTTTCTTTCAGCTCACATTGATCCTCGGTCGACACGTATGATAGCTCGCTCACGAAGGTGTACAAGAGGAAACGTACTCACAACTCTCTCAACACCCAACCCTCGTTAGTCTCTACTAATGGTACTGTCGTCACTAGTTTCCTAGCGGAAAGTCACCCGTCTCCTACCCCATCACGAGGCCACAAGCCTGGCGGAAAGGTAGTAAAGGGGTCGTCAGTGTCCACTAACGAAACTACAACTCAACTGTGCAATTGGTGAACTTTCACATGTCTACTGACCACTACCCCATTACCAGATCACAAGCCTGGTGGAAAGGTAACAACTGTTGTGGTGAGGAAACCCCCAAAGGGATTCGTCTGTCTCGCCAATCCCAATGGAAGTGTGGTCCAAGAGAAAGGCAGTGGTAGTACGACTACGACGCCACTAGAGGCAGAAAAAAGAAGAGGTAAGCCTACCGGTCCCGACTTCCTCTCTCGTTGCTCAACTACCAGAAGTGAAGAGCTAAGTAAAACCAGACAAGCTCGTAACTAACTGTGGAGAACCTCCAGCCTAGGCTTTCTAAGAAAAACCACCGGGTCAGCGGAATGGTCTACACAACTCGTGGATCCCAAAGAAGCGTAAAACTGAGCCAGCTCCAAGAAAACACGTACAGAAGACTAGGATCCTAGACCCATGCTCTCAGTGTCCGCTACCCAAGCCTGAGCGACCTCATCTCCAGCTCAGGTGAGGGTCACCGCGCCCTCACACAGTCGGAGTATGAGTCTCCACGACTGGCCACATGTAACATCACCATTTATTTTATTTTCATGTTCCACACTAAGTGTCTACGATTTCTTTGACTTATTTCACATCTACAAGTTATCAGTCCTAGACCCAAACTTGTTCTATAAGAACCTCAACTGATCCAAGGGCAGGGATACAGACCTGTTATGATAGTCTCTCTCAGCTCCCACTGAAGAACATCTATCTCATGATCTTGGCTATCTTATCGGGAAACATCTTTCTTTCCTACGTCCCAAAAGATTCACAAACACCCACAAAGATCTGGCTACCTATTAAAGGAAGACTTGCTACATGGCAAGTTCGTATAGTCTTATTTTCATGTATGATAACCACATATATCATTAAGTTCATCCCCAATTTCATAACCCATAACATGTGTTTCAAACCCACCTTTATAAGTACTAATCTACTAAGGCATACTCTAAAATGGTTACTAGTAGGTGTTTACCCTTTCAAAGTTTATCATACCAAAACAGTGGCAATGTATGTGTACACTACATAGTAATTCAAGGCATATAATCCTTTTAATTTCACACCCAACTTCATGGGCTTCAAAGACACAAGTTAAGCATTCAATTGACTTTAAAGTCTAACATAGGGTCATTTAGAGGGCGCCACATGCTCCAATCATGCATCTGTTCTACACATAAATCTATGTGTATAGCAATCATATAGCCACAAATATAAGGCAATTCAAAGCATCAAAATTCTCCCAATTAATCAAGCAAAGTTATAGCTTTCAAGACAACAAAATCCACTAACAATCCATGCTTAAATATCATCAAAACAGTGGTCAATATCCAATCAAAATCATCAATGCTCAGCAATAAATTGCAAGTGTGCACAGTATCATATAGCAGTGCATCAATAACGAAAACCTTCAATTCATCCACTCTAAATCCCTCTCCTTTATGGGATTAAATCATTAATTGATTACCCATTTCAATATAGGAAGAAGTTGGGGACTTGGGGTTTTTAAAATCCACCAAAGGATGCATAAAATTGGATCAAAACACGCATTCAACAACTAAAATTCGGCCACAGCAAGATCCATGAACAACAGCCAATTTGGTCTCAAAATCGCCAACAAAACTAATCCAAATACATGAATTTCATGGGTATTGTATCCCCCATATATCCAGCAATCAAATCCACCAAAGGCGTTCTAAGAAAACTTCCAACATCATGCATGTCCTCAGCCATAATGCAACAATTTCAAATCTGAAACATTCAGTGGCAAGCATAATAACAGCAGTCATAAACTCCTCAAAACTCATCATATTTCGAAACCAAACCAATGTGTTGATGGTTAACATGAAGTAGTATCTATCAACAAGTAAATCCACTCAAGGGGATATGAAGAAACTCCCCTAAACCTTCATGAATTTCGGATTTTAAGTGCATGGACAGATCTGAAAACATTCAGCTACTTGTATATGAACAACATCCAAATCATTTCCAATTCACTTCAAATTTTGAAATAAAAACCATGGATATTAGGCCAACTTAGTGGAGATGCAACCAGCAAGCAAATCCACTCAAGGGAACTCAAAGAAGATCCCCAAATCATGAAAAATATCAGCCAACATTCAGTAAAACAAATCTGAAACATTCAGCAAAACCGTCCATGTACAACAACGATAAAAGCTCATAATCACATGCAAATTCGAGTCCAAACCCATGGATGGAAGGCCAACATAATGGAGTATTAATCAACAAGTAATCCCACCAAAGAGGGCTCAAGAAAAATCCCAAAACACATGAACAACTCGGATTTGAAGAACAACAACCAGATTTGGACATACACACAAAACCGTCCAATCACAGCCTCCAAAACCCAAGTTTGATCAACAAAATCCCCAAAACAAAGACTTAATTCAAGACCTAGGTTATAAGTGGTAGGAAATTCACAAAATGGCAGCAAAAAGGGGTTTAATTTGTACCTCAAATTCAAGCTTCAATGGCTTGAAGAAGAACACTCCAAAAACAAGTGTAGAGCAGTCCACACCTTGAGCTTCAAGCTTGGATTTCTCTTCTTCTTTGGCCCCTGATCATACATGCAATGCAATATCCAATATCCTCTCCTCCACAGCTTTTATTTGATCTCTTGAAACTCAAATTTGGATGAGAAATGGGGAGTGGATCAAAGGAAGAAGGTGGAGCAAGGAGGGTGGTTGGCCATGGCTAAGGAGCTCTAAGTTCTCAAGAATAAGAAGATGAAGAGAGGAGATTAAGTGTGGCCAAAGCGGGCATATAGGTGGGTTTATAATCCTTGGGCAATTTGCAACATAAATCCACAAACTCCTCATATTTGCACTTAAGGCCCACCTATGAATAGTAACCCATACTTAGTCACTAATCCTTACTTAGCCACTAATGGCATCTCAAAATCCCATCAAGCTCACTAATGATTCATCATCTTGGACTTAGTTAGTCATTAGGATTTAGGGTTGTTACATCCATATCTTGTAGACCTCCCATGGATGCTTGATAAAATCAAGACCACAAATCTAATCTTCTCATTGCATCTGAATCACATTCAGATCAATGTACAGCATTTGGACCAAGATCAAATCACTTCTCTACTGAAAGGAGTCACTAAAATCCAGACCCTTTCCATCACTCCCTAGGAATGGAAGCGTCATGGTTATACAATCATTTATGATCACATCACCCTCAAGTATTCCTAATACCTGTACATCTTGCATACTGGGAGACCTAGATTAAACCCGAAGTTTTAGATCTCTTTTAGACGGTCTCCTTCCGGGTTTTATCATTAAGCTTTCTCATTCGATCATTGGGAGTTGGTATCGATCATATACTTTCCAAAAGTATATATCAAACCTACAAATTCAGTTAAGCTTCCGAAGCGAGACAACCGTACACGGAATTTGATTCTTCCCAATATCTCATGAGTGAGTTCATGTCTTCCGGTTCAGTAAATGAACCTGTATGATCCCTTTGACAGACTGTATTACTCACATGCCCTTATATGCATGCCAACTCGCTGGTATATAGACCTTGATTAGGCCATCAACCTATCGGTCATCCAAATGTACATACTCAGACATATAGTAACACATCTGTCTCCTATCAGAGGATGAGTGCATATACCGTGACAGCATATGACATAGGTCTTTGGTTATCTCGATCTCATTAAGTCAACTCTTTGACCTAACTAATCTGACACCTCCGAACGTCTATTCCTATGCACAGGACCTGCATCAAGAGGTCGGTCAGATATCAACCTTTAAAGATAAGGATTGCCACCTCCTACTCTGGTTGGAGATCACATCTTAACAACCATTTGACGGTTCTTAATGAGTCCTCAATCTAATTCTTCAGATATTCATCCAAGCACCAGCCTCTATGATTCAATAATTGAATCAACAACTATATGATCATGGGCATGGTATATAACCCTAATTGTACTAAGGGACCTATTATGCAAATTAGTTATTCTTCATTTCATATTAAGGAGTGAATTGGAATAACATTTATTACATAGTGGCTTGTCGTGGGCTCGCATGTTCAACAGAGTTCAGACATAGGGGGGCCTTGGAGATAACGGGGCTGGTGTAGAGACGGCTGGAGATTGGTTATTGACCATTGAGGGTGTTGACTGGAAGTGATTAGGGAAGAATATCATGAATTATGATTTGGGTTGAGGATAATGGTGGCTATGGCATTAAGGACAGAAGTGGTTGGCGATTTGGTTGCATGCGATCGATGGTTTAGAGGCATGGGATGTTTTAGGCTCATTCAGGCGACGAGACATGGGGTTAACAATGGGAGAAAGTTTTTTACGAAGATATAGGGACGGAGAGGTGATAATGGGGTTGGATGATGGTTCTATTCTTGTGAGATGAGGAGGGTTGGGTTATCGTTTGTCATTGGGGAGGGGCAGTTGAAGGTAGGGAATGAAGAAAGGGTTATTGGATCATATAAGATCCAACGACCATGGTCAGGTCTAGGGTAAAAAGGCAAAATTTTGGGTGGCCTTTGGTTCTTAATTGATCTACGATCAACGTGAATAACTCTATAGGACAAAGAGAGGTTGACTAGGGGAGGTGCACATTGACCTGTGCGTGAGGTGGACAAATGAGGGTATGTTACATAGATTTGATTATTGACCAGTGCATTAAAATGCAAAAAATAGAACAATTATTATGAAGGACTCGAATACAAATGGACTCAACTGCACAAATTATGATTTTTTTGTGATATTTTGTGTAATGTAAAATATCGATTTTTTGCTCTTCTGTAATTTTTACTGGTGTTTCTGTAATGAATATATGCACGAAAAAATCAAATATGATGTAAAATAATGAAATGGACACAAATATATTTTTTTAGATTTTTTCTGAGTTAATAGACGTCAGAATAAAATTAAAATGTTAAATATGTAAAGGTGAATAAGTCAAACTGCAAAATCAGGTTCTCTACTTTTATGACTTTTATGTTATTTTATATTTTTATTTTTAATAACTAGTTAGATCATGAGATGAAATAAATAAATGAAAAGGAAATAAAGAAAAAGAGTTAAATATCTACATGAAATAATAAGTAAAAAATCAGTAAATATATTCGATCCCTACATCCAAGTTTCATACATGAACTCTGATTCCTTTGAATTTGGTCCTGGTTTATAGATAATTGAGTGTACATTAACTCAAAAGTGAGTAGACTGTAATTGTGTACTATATGTGAGAGATATCAGCATTTACGGCTTTTTTATCTCAAAAAGGGGTTAGGTTCATTTCACGTATATACAAGCTTGGTATTTTTTAGGACTTTTCATTGATTAATATAATGATCTATAGAAAATGAAGTTGATCTCATGTTATTTGGGGTTAGGATGAATTAATTAAAAATATATGAAATTAAATGGATATTTATAAGTGAATAAGAATGCCATGTAAAATGCTAATTTATGCAAAACAAGAATTCTAACTATGAGTTATAAACATCTAAATGCATTTAATTACTCAGAATGAAGTTTTATTTTTAGATAATTAGGACGATGAATGACATACCCCCTATACGTAAACCATACTCATCCCCAAGCAAATAAAGAATGAAGTAGTGAAATGAGATTGGGTTACACACCAACATCATGAACAAGAGGTGAAAATGGAGCTCGACCCAGCCTTTGGATTAATAGTTTGTTGGAAATCCTATGAGAATTAGGACTTTAAAATCAACGGTCTCTAAGTTCTACAAGTCATTGTACAGGTTCAGCTCAATCTTAGATCCACCCCTTCTCAAAGCATACTCCATGAACATTGAATAATTATCTCTTATGTGTGAAGGATGTTATCTCTTCCCATTTGGAATGTTGAACTACCATGCAATCCTCTCCTCCAACAACTCGTCCTCACTTAGTCAAGTATTTCCTTCTAAGTTCAAGTACTTCTAGAAGGAGAAAGAGGAAAGAAATTTGAGCCTAGCCAGTGTATATAAGTGTCCAATTTTAAGCTCGGTCAATATAGTCAAGTATTCGCTATGCAAGCAATGGACCATTGTGGTCAAGAAATTGGGATTTGAAGTTTTTGCTCTGCATTTATTTTTGGTGGGTTTTTTTAATTTTCCCCATTTATTCAAGGTATATTTTTTTGTATTTTTTGGGTACAGGAGTGAACAACAATGTGAGGTGGTTGCATTGGCCCCCACCTCGATTGAACGGCTAAGTACTAGTAGACCATTCCCCATCCGAGGCTTTATTTCAACTCATACACTGGTCTTTAGATGTCCACACCACTAGAGAAGAAGCTTCATAGTTTATCAATACCATGTTTGAGTTTAGCAGTGCGCAACACTAGAGTCCGGATTAATTCTCCATTCAAGATTCATACTCAAAATGAGACGATCAGTTTAGGTACTAAGAGTCAAAGTCTGAAGATTGTCATGCAGAACTTAGAGATTTAAGTATAGGACCTGAAGCTTCTAAAATTCTACTTCTTGATGAAGTTCCTCTGAAAATTAAGTGGATTAAGATCCAATCAAGTCCACTCTAAATTGTTTCTCACAACACAGCTCAAAACCCAATGACTTTTCACCAGTGTAGATGCACGATATGCTTAATGAAGTACATATGCATGAGATGCGGTTTTTTGAATGAATTTTTTCAACTTTTTGCCTTCTTTTTTTTATTTTATTTTCTTTATTTTTTTGTGTTTTTCAAGAGTTTTACATTTTATATAATTTTTATGCAAAATTATATAGATTTTACAAGGATTATATATTTACAAGTATTTCACATATTGCACATTTTTACAAAATTTATCCACACCATTTATTAAGTAAGTATTATATACATAAAGTACTATACAATATAGTACAATGCAATACATAGCATGTACATAAATGCAACTCATGTCTCCTATACTTGGTTTTTGCTAAATATTAAGGGTGCAAAAGAAGAGAGGAATGGGTAGAAGCATGCTTAGGCTCTGGTCAACCTAACTATCGAAGAGTGAAAATGAGTGATCAGGGGCAAGAAGAGATGATGAGCATATGGCAGGCATCGGTCTCCCCTATACTTAGGCATTTTCCTAAGTATAGAATAAATACAAGGTCACTTATGGGATCGGGGAGAATGCACAGAGGATCAAGGAGGTTTTCGGCAAACCTTCTTACAAGAGTGAGGAGGGAGGGAATGTATAAGTTGAGCGTTGTCATTGGGATAAGGATCTGAATATTGTGAAGAAGATTCCCATCCATAATCAGAGTCATCCTTGAAGAATAGTAGTGTTCGACAGAGTTTCTCCAACTAATTTGTTCTTCAGTTGCTCACTCGAACTGAGCTCACTCACATGGGTATCAGACTCTTCTTTATATGATAAATATTGAATATTCTAGTGAAGAGGTGTCCGATTGGTCATATCTAATTGATCAAGTCATACTATCAGAACATGAGAGGAATCCTCAGAAAGATCCATGTCTATAGTTAAATGCTTAGCCAATTTTGTAGAACCTGAATCAAGGAGAGGAGGAAGAGTGCTTCTCCCCTCCACTAGCAATCCGACTAGAGGATGTGTCTTTTCCTTGGGGTTCTAACGGCTGTGCTCTCTACCACTATTATCTTAATGGAATTGTATGTCGATTGTAGCAATTGATAAAGAGAGAGTAATCAAAACTACATGAAAATAATTATTCAACTAATTCGCTGTGGTGATATGTTTATTTAACTTAGGCAGTTCCAAAGGTTGAATTCAAGGAGGTAATATGATGGTTTAGAATTAATTTAAAACAATGAGGAGTGTTAGGTTTAAAAGATAAATTTTTATAGAATTTGAATTTTGTAAATTTTATGGATTTTTATATAAAAGATGCAAGCATCTTGAAGCAAATCAGATGAATGTGTTTTGTAACATTTTCATGCAAGAAAATGTAATGTGAAAATAAATAATGCAATTTTTAGAATTTTTTATTGATGAAATTGAATGGATGCAAAGATTGTGCAAGAACTCAAGCAGGCCAATCAACCTTATCTCAATTCAATACCTTAGCCCCATAAACTTCAGAGAGTAATTGATAAATAAGTCACAATTTAATTTCCTACGAGATACCCCCAATTCTGCATAGTTTTATGAGTATTGGAATAAATATAAGAAGCGAATGCACTCGCAAATGAATGAATAACTTTGATGAATCTCCATTTCATCACCTTTATTCTTTCATTTTGGCCTTAAATCCCTAGCTAAATGCATGTATATATCATTTATTTTTACAAATTAACATTCATTTGTTGACTAATAAATACTGTATACATATATGTATTTAATTTCAAAACAAAAGAATAAATGAAAGAAAAGAAAAAAAATGAATTGTCAAAGACATTGAATGACCTTAAACCCTGAGACCAGGTCATCATGATGACGTGGTCAACAAGGAATGAAGTAGGGGGAGATAGGGCATATTAGTTGTATACAAATACCAAACAAAATCCTAGTTGTATTTACCAAAAAATGAACATTAGGGCCATACTTTATTTTCCGATTTTTATTTCTCAAATAATAAAACCCTCAACATGAGAGTTGTGCATAAAAATACAAAATTTATTTCACTCAAAAATAATGCACGGTGCACCCAAGACACTCAGAACAAAAAGGCACAAACAAAACTTTCTAGAAATATATCTCCTTCAAACAGACTCAAAATTGACCAAACTCACGTTTATTTCTCATAAATTTTAATTATCAATTTAATGAAGGTAGTTTCATTTAATTTGGAGTTGAGATGCAAAAGTTAGCTTTTGGGTCCCTATTGTGTTATATACATGCATATAATATTCATTCTTTATATTTTTTTCTATTTTATATTCTTATATACTTGTAAATATTATTAAAAATATATAATAAATTTTAGAATAAAAAATGAAAAATATATTAAAATAAATAAAGTAATTAAATATATAGGAAACTATACCTATATAATACATGTACATATTTTTAAGTATATACATAAAATCAGAAAAGATAGTAAAATATGTAAATATTTAATTAAATATGTTATAAATATATAAATTATGTATACACAATAATAAAATATCAAATAAAAAATAAAAATAAAATGTACCAAATACAAGTATATATACCTATGTATATACATGTAAATATTGGTACCTAATAAATTAACTTGTAAAAATAAATAAAAATTATAATAAAACAATACATAAAATAGTAAATGTATTTTAGGTTTTAAACAAAAATTAATAAAATCATTTACTAATTTTAAACAATTTATAAGGGGATTATTACCTTAATTTGCCTGATTGGTCCACGTGGACCAATCAAGGCCTTCTTTTGTTGACCCTCAGGTAAACTGCACATTCCTCGGCACCCCTCCTATCAGAGCTCATGTGAGCCTAACTTTATCCAAATCTTTGGTCTTTATCCACATCGATTCAGACCTCGAGCTTCTCCCATTCTGATTTCCTACATCCCTAACCCTTGCCCTCATCTTAGCGTCCACCAACCACTTGTCTCCTTCACTCAATCTCTGTGCCCCTTCTGCCTTCTAGCTTGTGTTTAAATAAAACCCCCACCGAATTTTTGAATTTTGATCCCTGATTTTACATGTAACCCTAATATGATTCATAAGGTTGAGCGAGTTAGGTGACAACAGCTTTGTCCCCTCCTTGTTGTCATGGAGAAGGTTCGAATTCGATGTGATCCATGTTCACCAGACCTCCTCCAGCGAGCTTACTCTCCTATTTGAGATTATTTATTTCGCTTTTTAGGAAACATTTCGTTCCTACATTGTAGTGTACATGTTGGTTTAGTCAATTAGGCATTAGATTAGCTTGATTTGTATAATCTCTTTAAGCAGGAGCCTTAATCTCCAGCTCCAAATCACGGTTATCCAATCATGCTCAACCCAATTTCAACACCATTTTAGATCCTCTACGCATTCTTCGACTTTCCCTTTCCTTTCCACCCTTGATTATATAAAAATCAAGGTCCCTCGAGCTCTTGCTTCCACCACCCATCATAGCTCCCTCGCCCGGCCATCCCCCTACGCACCCAACTTCAGTTTGTGGTCGAGGATCATCGCCTTGAATCAAGGAATGATTTTGTGCATGTTTTAGGCTTCAAAGAACCACCTAGAGATGAAACCACGTCAAAGTCTGAGCCCTAAGCGGCTTAGAGATCTAGGCCCCGTCCAATGGGGCCTGAAACCCATTGAACCCACCTGCATGTGCGGGAAGACCCCATGAATCGATTGCTGCCATCAGTGAGTAAAGAGGAGACTTGAGGGTAGATATATTGTAGATCAAATCCAACATCCTCGCCAATTCTTCCAAGCTCTTCCATCTACCTCCTCTGCCGTCAGATTGAAGACATGCTCTCGATCTTATATGGGATGTCCAATATTAGGTGAAGCGTTGTAAATCCATAACCAACAGATCGTCAAGTCAACAACATGACAACTCCACGCCTTTGGATCATGCACTAAGCGGTAAATATCACCAATCCCTCGATAACTTTTTATTTTTATTTTTTGATCCTGTATGTATTAGGTAGTGTTTGAATTTTTTTGTAAAATTGCATAAGACCTCCCGAACTTCCTGCTTATTGCATTTAGGTCCTTGTGATATTTGCAAGTTATCCCTGCCATATGTTATTTATTTATTTTAAGTCCTCCCAAACTTCCTCTTATTTTAAGTCTTTAAAATTGTAAATATAGTGTAAACTTTTTGGGTAATTTGCACAATAGCCCTTATCGTTATATATTATTTCGAAAATACCCCTTGAAGTTGTTCATTTTATTTATGCATTTCTAATTTCTATAAATAGCTCTTATGTGATTTAAATGTTGGATTTTTTTTAGAAAATTCTTATCACCTTTCTTGTAAGCACTCACTTTTATTTAGGTATTTATTGTATTTGCATATTTATTAAAAATTCAAAAATTAGATATATATCATTATCTACATATAAAAAAATTTATGAAACTACTTTTAAAAATTACAAAAAATTATACAGTTTATATCTATATATATATCCTAACTCCAGGCCAAAATTACAAAAATATAAAAAGAAAATACTGAAAATTACAAAACCCTAGAAAATCATAAAAATCAGTAAAAAATCTATAAAATCCAAAAACTAGTTTTCTATTTCTTATTTATATTTATATTATATAACGTATATTAAAAATAGCTTTAAAAAAAATTTGACTTAGTAACTATTTTTAAGACCTACAATAATTCTATTTATATAACTCACTATTTCCTATATTTAAATACATTAAAAATACATAAAAATTAGAAAAAAATTATATAAAAATAACAAAAATAGAGAAAAATATAAAAAAACTTGAAAACATTTCATTTTATAAATTTCTCTCTCTATATATATAATTATTAAAACATATATATGCTAGGGATATTTACACTTATAACCCTGAGCGATTTCATAATTATATACATAACCGTGTGTGATTGCAAATTACATGAGAAACCACAAATGGTCATTTTGTCTCACACACATAAGCCCCCATTAGTTGAGTCTGTTAACTCAACACACCATTGTGTTAATCTAGAATATGTTCCATCCATTGGCTATTATTAAATCCAAATAAAAATAAATTAAAAAAACTAATTCCACCTCCTCCTAAGGCATTCTCAACCATCCAACCCTGTCTCTCGATTCCCCCTCTCCTCCAACATCATTGCCTGAAGGCCCCTCTCCTCTAGCCCCCTCTACCCAAAGCTCCCTCTGCTCCACCCATTTATCCACTTGAATCCCCATCTCCTCCATCCCACCTCACTCAAGCCCTCTCTCCAGCTCCTTTATCGGAAGATCCCTCCCCTCCACCCCCTCCTCTACTCAAATCCCCCTCTCCTACATCGCCCTCCTCCTGAGACCCATCCCCTCGAACCCCCTCTACTTGAAGCCCGCTCCCCTCCATCTATTCCTTCGCACGGTAACATAACAGCAATCTTCAAAGGAGAAAACAAGTTTCAAGCATCTTCTTACAGGGGGTTAAACACTTCAACATCTAGACGCACGTATTTACAACAAAGCTTTTGATTAAAACTCACAACCTCAAGCTTCGTACCACATCAGAAAATTCGTGCTAGAGCCCTTCGGACCAACACCTTCCAGTTGTGTTTTTCATTGACCCGCCCTCTTCCCTACTTCGACCTCTCTAGTTTCAGAATCTCGGTAGAATAATCTGTTGCAATGCAAGTATGGGTTGAGCCCTCGACCCTTGTTGCTCAAACCTTCAGTTCCATACTCTCCACCTCTCATGGAAGAATAAAAGGAGCGATAACACCTTTGGAAAGTGTAATTTAGTTAATGGGGAATAATGGTCAAAGTTTGACAGATTCAGTCAAAGATAACTGAGTGAATGGACAGAAGTAAACAAAGGGTCATGTTGCATGAGAGTTAACCATTACCCAAGGTTCCTCATGTAATTCACGATTATGTAGGGTTATGTACATTATTAATAAATACTTAGGATTTTGGGTGTAAATATCCTTATATGCTATATATACCTTATATTACTTATAAACTTATTATTTCTTATAAATATCTATATTATATTATTCACACCTAAAAAAATGAAAATGATTGTTCTTATATATATATACATATATTTCTATATATTTTTGTTATATATCCTTATATATTAATTATAATATCTATTATTATTACTATTATTATATATAGATATATATTGTCTTAAAAACAAACTAAAACAAATCTTGCAAAATTAAAAAGGAAATAAAAATTTAAAAATAAAAAAATCCATAAAACTACATATAAATTAAAAAAACCTACAAAAAATAAAAAAGGTAGAAAATACACAAAAATAATTATTATTGATTTTTATTAATGAATAATAATTATGCATATCTAGTTTTCTCTCAGTGCTTTAACACCTACAGTAAAACCCCAAACAAAAGTCCCACACCGTGGAACACAAAAATTCCCGATTGGGATAAAAAGTGAGGAGGTTACTACCGAACAACCCCGCTTGAGCATTTTGGGGGTGGTTAATCGGGTCCGTATGGGCCCGATCCCAAGAGGTTGTGAGGGTCAGTAATGTTCTGCTAACGGACCGGGGACCTAAGCCCGGGACGTTACACCTACTACTTGTCACTATAGACATTTTGTAGGAAATAACAAATTTCACCACGCATTCATTTATTGTTTTATCTATATCATCGGTTGATTCTCAATGATTTGATTGATTTGAGATTCGAGTGCTGAAAGAGGTGGCGATACATTGATTGTTGGATCTGACTTGTCGGACACCGCATGCCCTCTAAGATGGGATGTTACGATCCTCGATCTCTCACCTCTATCAAATGTCATCGTTGCTGGAGGCTAGGAACCTCTATTCATTTTGTAAATGATTGTTTGTTTGTTTGCATAGATTGAGTTCCGATTACTGTGTGAGCAGCTGCTACAGTGATTGTCGAATGTGATTTGTTAGACACCGCAATCCCTCCAAGATCAGGCATTAGGAATTTCAGTCTTTGCTAACAACAAAATGGTTCCATTGAGGAGGAGAAAATGTTGGATAAGAATGTATATATTATCCATATTTTTATCTATCATTTATACCATTTTATTTTAATAATTGTTTATCTCTAGTCATCTCTCTTTGTTGGCTTTTCTAAGAGGGTCGCTATGTGAGGACGGTCTTTTGGAACCTGAGGCAATGAAGAAGAGTGGAGGTTGATCCCTTCTTTGCAAGCCCATAGGAGAGAGCAGAAGAGAAGATCGAGGAGAAGAGAAAAGCATACTCTTTTAGTATAGTTTCATTTTTTCGATAAAGAGGAACTTTTATAAAATATTCTAATAATACGGGTGAACTCTCTAGACATTTAATTCTTTATTTTACCAAGTGTTTGTTTATTAGGGGCACATGCAGTTTTTACAATTTTTCATTGCCTTCTACCTTTTGTCTTCCCTATTTTCTCCATATTTTATTTTACTGTTTTGAGTTTTTCGCTTTCTTTTTCTTTGTCTCGTGTGCTTGAAGCCCCTAGTTTTAGGATATCATTTGGTGAGCCAAGTTGACTTAGGTCGAAACATCTAAAAGAACTGTGTGCCTATAAATCATTAGACAAAGTCAAATAAACAAAGTTGTGCTTCCCAAGTAGAATTTCTTGCTAGATCGGTTCCTGCTTGCACATATAGAGGTTATATTTTATTTTTATACATGGATCATCTTACATGTAGATTACTGGAGTCAAGTATGCATCCTCATCTCTAGCATCCGCATTTAATAATTTTAGTGCATCGAATTTTCTGTATTCCTTCCCACGTTTTCTTGGACTTGGGCAATAAAAGGAATCATAAAATTTGTTAAACATTTCCTTTCCAAAAAAAGTCTGAAAATGTGATAACAAATATAATTGGGACTACTAATTGAACTCGACCCTAAAACCAAACTTGAAGGACATACATTATTGTTTTGGGAAGAGTAACCTCCTCATTGTCACATGTACATTTCAGACTAGGAGAGACACGTACATACAAGGATTGGAGCCACCATCGATGTACTTGTGCCTTAAGCACTTGGGTCAGCTCTTGGGCCTTGTTACTGCTGAAAGCACTTGCCTCTGACTTTAGACGAAGCAATTGTGGTGGGTGTGCTATGATGACTTGAAAATAACCACTCTAGGAGACCGCATATGTGAGTTTGTAAATGTTACTTTATCACCTAGCTATAAATTAGAAAACATAAAAAAGACCAAACCTTTACGGTCTTCACAGTGTTGAGGAGGTGAATTGAAGGGTTTTTTATTTGTGTTTATTTTATGTGTGCTCGATCACTCTGCGCATTTGTGCCTTTTTCCTTCATATTTTGACTTGACTATCGTGTTCTCCCTGATCCAACTTTTTGAATTTTGAGATGGCTAACTGGAGATAGTTTTATTCGGACTTCGCAGATTCTTCTCAATCTACTCCAGTCGTTGCACCTCCATTATGTCAGGAGTATTACCCATAATGTTTTGTACATATTCACCACACCCACAGTTTCACCCACCGTATTTCGACTATTATCCACAACCACCGTTTTGTAACCCACTATCACCCCCACCGGTACCGAGTTGTTGGATTCACCTCGTATGGAAACGACTCCTGATTATGTGACCCAGTTAATGGAGCAAATGAAAAAGATGATAGATAAACTCACAACAACGAGTAAGAGCCACATTGTCGCCTTGTCGTCTGATGTCATGGATTGATGAGAGGCTACCCATAAGAGACCACTTTCCCAAAAAAACTACCAAACAATAAGTAAAATATAAAAATCCAAAAAGACAATAATGGGAGACACCTAGCCAGGCCAGTTGGTGAGGAGAGGGCACCTTTGCCAACCACTATGCCACATCGACATACACCACAGTTCCTACCCAACCACCCTTCAAGGATGACATTGTACAGGATGATTCTAGTCATCGTTGTGTATACCTTGATTCTGACTTCCACCCTAGTGAGTGAGAAATTAAAAAAATGAAAATATTGTTGACCAATCCATAAGTGGTGGCGGTTATTCAGGATTTTTTTGATACTCGACTTCGTAAGGCCATGAACCTTATGCCTACAGCTACACCCAAGAAAAGAAAGAAGATACGGCGTACGATTGAGCGTCACATTCTAACCATGGCTACTTCCCATGCCATCTCCCATTGTCTGTTGATGAGTGAAAAATTGAGATCGGTTAAGGGAGGAAAATGAATGAGGTGTCGTTGTCCTAAATCAATCTGATCACTCAACAAGAAAAATAAAACCACTCAGAGAAAATCAGTCAACCAAGTATGTAAATAGTTCGGTATTTTTTATTTTCCTGGTATAGCTACCAGGGTCTAACATAAGGAGCACGAGAAAATTACGAAGTAGTCAAATTTTCCAAAATGCAACAATTTTTTAGTGGTTTTTATAAGATTTTTTATTTTTAATAAAATATACAAGCACAAAAAGGAAAGAGAACAAATACAATGATCTCTTTGGATTTTTCGAAATGACCTAAAATAGTCAGAAAATCAAACTAAAAATATTTTTGGGTTTTAAGGGTTTTGAAATATTTTAGATAAATTTTATAGATAAAATGTTTCGTGATTTTATAAAAATAAAAAGGCCCAAAACTCAAAATAGTGCACAGTCAAACTAAATTACAGATTAAAGATAATTAGAATGCCATATAGTCCTGATTATTTTATGATAAAATAGAAATTGAAAGCTATAAATAGAAACTGAAATTGTAATTTTTGGATTTTTCTTTGATTTTATATGTTTTATAGGACTTTGGTTGTTTTGTAATTTTAGTTTTTTATAAAGAGTTTTCAAACAAAATTAAAACTAGAGGCAAAGCTAGAAAAATAACATTCACAGAAATTTTTATAGAATTTTTAAAGCATTTATAGATTTTTTTATAATTTTTATAAGGCAAACATGCGCTTTTTGAATGGTTATTAAATTTTTAAAAATAGAAAATGCAAACAAATCAACCCATTATAATAAATATTACGGATAATAAGAGTCAATGTTAATTTCTATATAATTTTTCGAATTAATATTATTTATTAAGTCCAATAAAAGGCATGCAATTAAACACAGTTAACACGACCTAATTGCAAATATACTAGGTTTCTAGACTAAATAATAACACAATATAAATGTTCATGGCCTAATTAAGCAATTTGTCCAATTAAAACACGTGCAGTATGTGACCCAAGCTCTCAGGATCATTCGTGTAATTTTTCAATACTTCACATTCATATTGCAACAATATAAAGGTCGAGGATGTAGACTGGAAATTACCCAACAAGCACGTGTGAATGCACAAGATTTCAAAACAAAAGGACTAAAATGCAAATATGAGAACGTACGTGGTCTGGGTTGTAATCGTCTTTAACTACAAATTTTATTTACGGGACTAAAGCCAAATATTGAAACATGCAAGGAGAATAGTGAAATATACCCAGTGGCGATGTGCGCGACCCATGGGAGCTTTGACGGTTCTAGTCATTCCTTGGACTGCTCAGACCTGGTCGAGGACGTCCGTGTCAGATGCAATCTGCAAAGCTGATCTAACAGTCTACACGAGCAGCATGTCGGGGGTTGAGATGATGCCAGATCCTGATCAGACCATTGTAAGATGAGCGTGAACGGACGGATGCGATCAAAATTAGGGGTGAAAGTGCATCAAATGGTTCCTGAAGGTGTTGGAGGAACTCTTGTTCGACAATCTTCAATCGAGCATCGAAGGGGCTCCGACGCTCCGATGAATGATCAACGAAGTCCACTTGTATCGTGGGTGTGCTCCGCGTCTCGTGGAGGTCTCCGAAGTAGGAGCTAACGGTCGGATGGTCGTAGAAGTGCTACTCCTCCTCAAGCTGCTCCACCTGAGCGAATGAGGGTCCAAAAGGTGCACCTTGTGCACACAAACACCTACAAAGTGTACGATGCTCGAAGATGAAGCTCCGATGATGGTTTATTGCAGTAGGAAATAAGAGAAGTGTCAAGGATGTGAGGTACGACATCCGACATACATGGAGGTAGGATGTTTAGGATCAATCTTGCTCCGAAGAGAAAGAAACGAGGGGTCAGGTTGCGCTTGGATATGGAGGGTGAGGTGTAGCATCGATCTGAGCAGATAGGTGGTCGAGATGGAGCTCTGACCGGTTGGTCAGAGCAAAGATGATGGTGGCGGAGATAAATGGAAAAGATGGATCAAACCGGGAAATACGGAGGATAAAATGGATACCTGAAGGTTCAAATGAAGTCGTATGCTTTAAGTGAAGGTGGTCATCGAGGTTTTGGCCTCAATCGAGCTGCGGGTGGCTGGGAGGCTTCATGCGGCAAAGCTCCGGCCGTGTTGCGAGCTTTAATCCTCCACACGTCTCCTAAGGATCCTAAGCTGCTCCTCGAGTGGTTGTCACTCCATTAAAGGGGACTAGGGAAGAATGGGAGTGCGAGGGACGATCTCCCAAGCCATGGAGGCGGAAGAAGATGTTATATGGGATGCCAAGGGGTCTAGAAGAATCAGGAAAAGGAGCACAACCCTAAGGTGATCCGATCCTCCCTAGGGATCCGTGAGAATCATGGATCCTAAGAGAGGAATTGGGTGGTGGAATCGAGATGAAAGGTGTCCTGACCCAATCAGGAAATATAGGAGAAGAAGCTCCAGCAAGAAGTGAATCGAGTCGAGTCAGCAGGGAGGAGACGTCGACCTAGGTCAACGTTCTGACATGGCCCTATGAGAATTCAGAATTTACAAAAATGCAAGAAAATTCAATAAAAAATTAAATGATTTTAAATTAAGAAGTGTATAAAATAAAAATCGTTTATTATTTTATAAACTAATTTTCTAGGATTTTTAATTATTATTTTCATAAATAAAATAACATATATATATAGTATATAGTATTGTGTACAGGTATATTATACCTATGTATTATGTATAAGTATTTTTATTTTATTATTTTTACATATATACCTTTATTTTATTATTTGTTTACAACATGATATTAGGGGTATAAAATAATTTTTATTTTATTTTTATAAATTATTTAAGGGCATAAAATAAATAGTGCATGTGATTTGTGCATGTGTATTTTATAAAAAGGTTCGATGATTTTATGTTTATTTTATTTTTCTGATTTTTATTTTATTTTTATAATATTATTAAATCTATATACCAGGGTGTAAAGGAATAAAATAATTTTCTTAATCAAAGTAAATAGATAAATAATATGTGCAAGTATAGGTGATATGTTCAATACATAGTAGACCCTATGTCTCTATACTTATTTTATTTCACGATTTGGTCAAGTCTTGACCTTCTCTTGAGGTTTAGGTCACTTTGTATTTATTCTAAATACCTCATTCTTTTTCTTTTTCCTTTATTCTTTTATTTTCCAAAAACATGCTAGTTATGCAATATTAACACAAGCATGCAGAAAGCTAATTTGTTGAAGTTATAGGTATTTACAAGGTGTTTTGCCAAAAAAGAAGAGCTATATTAAAAGGATAAAGACTGAGAATCACGGATTCATCACCCCCCTATACTTTACCTTTGTTAGTCCCTTAGTAAACACTTCTTTGAAAAAGAAGTGAAAACAAAAAGAAAAAGAAAAGATAAAGAATCAAGGTTGATTATTAAAATTGTCTTCATTAAATTGGAATATGGAGCTCGGTCAGACCTTTGGATTATTAGTTTGGTGGAACCTTATTGAAATATAGGCTTAATACTCAACATCCTTCAAGTTCCACGGTTCTATGGTCAAGACTCCTTAATAAACCAGGTCAGAACAAGTCTAAATACTTAAACTCTAATGACTATGTATCTTTTCTTGTACTGTGTAAGTGATATGTAGATCCCCACCTCAGAAATGACAAAGACACAACCTCCCTAAACATGGTAACTCTAATTCCCTAGTCTAGCAGCTCTTTCCTCGAGGAATGGGGTATTCCCTTCTAAGTTCAAGTACAATCAGCTCAAGAAGAGGGGAAAGAAGAGAATGGACCGTGACCAGTGTTGCCATGTATCCCTGGGAGTTTACCAGTGGAGATAAGTCTCTTGATATAAGCTTCATTAGATGAGGAGTTGTACATAAGCTTTGCTTTATTGATTATCTGCATTCCGACATGCATTTTATTTTTAATAAGGCATGCCCACTTTTTTGGAGTTTTTCTTGATTTTGTACTTTTTTTATGTGCATATGTACAACATATCTACATGGTACATCATATACATAAGGAATTTTTCTTCTTAATCTAGTATACAATCCCTCTTTTGAAGCATTATTGCAACCCACAACTCCTATCTTTAGACCTCAACACCGACATACTAGGTTGAGGTGCACATCCTTCTCCAGAGGAAGACGAGAGGTTTTGTCTATAAGTAATACCCTCATATGCTACCCCATACCAAAGAATTATGCCTCCTCACCACCTCATCCGTGTGGAGCTATGTGTAAGGAGTGTGTCCAAGTCAAGCCATTGCCTCTGAGAGTCATGTGTGCGTTGTTAAGTATTCTACTTAGGCTCATCAAGATGACATGTGAATATAGCCTAGTAGACTCAAAGAATTAAGTCACTAGTGGACCTGAAAAGTCTTAATCCCCAAATCCTATAAGGTTCCTCTGAAGTTATGTGGCTTAAGATCTTAACCAAACTCCATTTATCAATTTAATTCCAGACTAGTTTAAATGTCAACTATGATTCCGAATAATACACAACAAGAATGTAAAAAAAATTCTTTTTAAAAACTTTTTCAAAATATGCAAATTTCTATGGAAAATTTTTGAATGCAAGGAAGAAGGAAAAGTTTTGCAAAATATTTACAAACAATAATTTGCAAACTTTTTCATTTTCAAAAAAAATCAAATTTTTGTATTATATACATAATTTTGATACAAAAATATTTACAAAACTTTACAATCAAAACATTTTTACAAACATTTATACAAAAATAGTTTTATAAAAGGTTTTTCTACAAACATTTATGTAAAAGAAAGATTTTTATATGCAAGAAATTTTTTATTTTTTTTTTGTGATTTTAGTGCTATTATTTTGAGGTTTTTAGCCGTATTATTTATTAACATACTCACACAAAGTACGAGTTATGGCTAAAAATATATATACAAAATATATGACACCCCCTATTCTTAGCTCGAACGATGTCCTCAAAGTGATCAAAGAGCGATGAAAGGAAGACAACTCGTGCTAAGTATTGGGAAGTGAAAAGAATGCTATACTACAGTGACGAATTAAAAGAATGTAATGAATAGAGGTCAGTAATCCCCCTATACTTAGGATCAAATAATCCTAAGTATAGAAGTTTGTATACAAAGGGAAAACCGAGGGTTAGGATGTACAAGGTTTACCTCCCCTATACTTAGGATAAATATCCCTAAGTATAGGCAACAAAATAGAGGTAAAAAGAATCAAATGAATAATCAAATGTATGATACCCACCCTATACTTAGGGTAAAGTGACCCTAAGTATAGCACAATCATAAGATGAAGACGAGGTATTAGACAAACGAATGAATGATATAAACAACTGAGTCTATACAGCTGCGAAGGGAGAGTGAAAATCAGGCATGAAATGCAAATGATGTGAGTTAAAGGATACATTTCATGCAAAATGAATAGGGGCAATGTCAATGATCAACGGATCATGATCAAGATATGGCTTCAAGTGCAGACCATTAACTCGAAAGTGGAATCAGATGACAACTCAGATATGTCGATGCTTCTGTTGTCATGAACCTTTCTAACCAAGTATGGTCCTTTCATTTGCTCTATAACTTCCTTGGAACTAATCTCAACCTAGCATCAAATATACATACTCTCTAGTTTGGCTCAAATTTTTATGGCTGATATGATAATCATGTTGTATATTTACCCTTTCCTTATATTGTAGGCTACTCGAATAGGTTGTCTCTCTCAACTCCTCTAGGGATGATAACTCTGCTTTTCTTTGATCTCCTATACTCTTGGGATCCAATAATAACTCAGTAACTACCCAAAGTGTCTTATGCTTGATCTCCACGGGTAAGTGGCATGGCTTGCCATAAACGAGACGAAAGGGAGATGTACCCAAAGGTGTCTTGAAGGAGGTCCGATAAACCCACAAGACCGAGTCCAAAAGCTATGACAAATCCTTTCGGTATGGGAGAATAACCTTCTGCAATATATTCTTGATCTCCCTATTCTATACTTATGCAATACTATTGGTCTGAGGGTGATATGGAGTGGCAACATGATGGTCAATGTTGAAATCGTTACCAAGGGCCCTTACCTTGTCGTTCATAAAGTTAGTCCCCCCGTTAGATTTCACAACTCTAGGTACCATAAACCGTAAAATGGTATTTTTCCTTAAAAATCTACTAATAGTCTTAGCATCTGCAGTTCGGGTGGGGATGGCCTCAACCCAACGACTCACATAATCTATAGCAAGTATAATGTACTCGAATCCTTGACTCTTAGCGAATGGACCCATGAAATCGATGCCCCGTGCATCAAAAACCTCACAGAAGTAAATGGAATGCATCGGCATCATTTCACAATGTCCACAGGTGCCCATCCTCTGAGTCAGTACACCTCTTCACGAATTCATCAGAATCCTTGAAGAGGGTAGTCCACCATAGGCCGGATTGGAGCACTTTTGGTGTTGTCCTTCTCCCAGAATGATGTCCTCCTGCCTCAAGATTGTGAAAGTATATAAGGATGTTGTGGTGCTCCTCCTGAGGAATATACCGATGCCAGACACTATCCCCCCTTCATGATAAAGGGAGGGATCCTCCCATTGGTACGACTTGTCCTTCGCAAGGAAGATCTCAAGTCGCTGCCGGGGCCAACCTTGTGGCACTTTTTTGGCGACAAGATAGTTCACAATGTTAGCATACCATGGAAGAGAGGTGATAGCAAGGATCGCCTCATCTGGAAAGGTCTCTGTAATAGGTGCAATCTGAAATGTATCCTCAAGGTTCTCTAACGGGGAGAGGTGATCTGCCACCACATTCTTGACTCTAAGCTTATCCTTAATCTCTATGTCAAACTCCTGTAGTAGAAGGATCCATCTGGTCAATCTGGTTTTGGCATCCTTCTTTGCTATGAGATATCGGATGGTGGTGTGATCTGTAAAGATAGTCATTCAGGATCCAAGAATATAAGATGCGAACTTTTCTAAAGTAAAGACTACTACTAGCATCTCCTTCTCCGTAACAGTATAATTCTGTTGAGTGTCTTCCAAATTCTGTCTAGCATAGTGAATGAAATATGGTAATCCATCCCTCCTCTGTCCTAGCACAGTCCTTATGGCAAAATCAGAAGCATTCATCATGATCTCGAATGGGAGAGACCAATCGGGTGGTTGAAGGACATGAGCCTCGAGAACTAATCCCTTGAGAGTCTCAAATGGTGCTAGATACTTATCATCTACAATGAACTCGATGTCTTTCGTTAGAAAATCAGTGAGCGACCGGGCAATATGATTGAAATCCTGAATGAATCATCGGTAGAAACTGGCATGCCCTAGAAAAGTTCGTAATTGTCACAATTTGGATGATGGATTGAGTTTCTCGATGATGCCCACCTTGGAGGGATCGACCTCCATGCCCCTGTTGGAGATGATATGGCCAAGAATCGTCCCCTGAGTCACCATGAAATGATTCTTCTCCTAAGATAATACTGAAGGATATTGAGAATCCTTAAGCGCATCATGGAAGCGTGTCGATCGCATCATATGCTATCGGGGCGACTAGTCGCACTAGTCGCTAGATGCTGCGGAAATTAAAATTTTTTTAACAAGCGATGAAACCACATGATCACGGGAACATTTCTCAGAACGTTTCATCAAACCACAAAGTATAAGGAATACCTCTTGGACTGTGGTTGTAATCGTGAGATCCCAAACAAGAGATCCTCCTGTCATAAGTCCGATCCACGAAGAATGCACTTGCGGGCGCGATGATGAGACGCGATCCTCCCGCAATCCTCGATGAAGATCCAAGCAATCGAATCCCCTGATTTCGTCCAACGAAATCCGTCATATTCCTTTAAAGCAAGCATCCCCAAAGAAGAAGGAGATCCTCGAGTCATCAAAGGTGAAGACGAGAGTCTCCCTTTCTCAACATATAAGATGGACGACCATCTTGAAGAAGAGAGAGAGAGAGAGTAGGCAAGAATGTGAGAGAGAGAGAGAGTAGTAGGCTTCTACAACTCTTAATCATGTACCTTGAAAGGATAGGTTATCCATCCTTTTATATTAGTTTAGGATCCAATGGATCTCAATCCATGGGACACATAGATCCAACGGCCAAGTTGATCTATGTATTAATCAATGGCAATGATTGTTTTGGCTAAAAACCAACAACATTAATTTATATTTAAATCAAATATATGTTGCACCAATATCAACATAATTTAATTTAACATAAATTAACTATTAAGAGATAACAATATAATAAAGGGGAGATAACAAATTACCTCCTAAAAATGAGGGGGCGTCACCTTTGACTATGTCATTGGTGACGCCACCTCATTTAGTGGTTATTATGTCCCTTTTTTATATTATTATTTCTTTATGAATTTGTAATAATCATTATCACAAAATTATTCACCAAATTAATTCCAAATTAATTTGTGAATATTTCAATCATGCCATAGATAAATATGTGAATCATATTCATAACCCAAACTAATTTGTAAATTACATTTCTAATTAATTAATTAATTGAATCCAATCTATAATAATAATTAACAAATGCTATTTACAAAATTCTCTCTCTTTGATACGTATATTATAAATCATATTTATAATATACGAATATCATGGATAGTATTATCCGCACTGTCTAATCTTTGATAATTAAATCCTATTTAATTATCTTCGATAATTATTCTCACAATATGAATCTCATTCATATCATGCTTGATAATTAAATCTCATTTAATCATGAAGTCCTTCTTGCTTGGATATGTAATTCATCAAAATGAATTATTCTTGAACCCCTTCAAGAATAATGTGCTTTCTCCGCAGATACTTGGAGATAAGGACAGGGCGATTGTATTGTTCCACGTATAGCGACTTGGATGTTGAAATCTCATCTCAAATCTAGATCTTACGGACCTCCCACAGATGCTTCATTAAATCAAGACCACAAATCTAATCTTCTCAACGCATCTGAATCACATTCAGACCAATGTCCAACACTTGGACTAAGATCAGATTGCTTCTCTTCTGAGAGGAGTCACTAAAATTCAGACTTGTTTCATCACTCCCTCGGAATGGAAGCGTCATGGTTATACAATCGTTTATGATCACATCACCCTCAGGTATTCCTAATACCTGTACATTCTGCGTACTGGAAGACCCATGATCATCATGAAGATTAAGATCAATTTTACACTGTATTCTTCAGGATTGATCACTAAGTTTCTCAATCTTGGTCATTAGGAGTTGGTATCGATCATATGCTTTCCCAAAGCATATATCATACCTTCAAATTCATGTCATGCTTCCAAAGCACGACGACCATGCATGGAATTTGATCGGTCCCAATACCTCATGAGTGAGCTCATGTCTTCCGGTTCATAAGTGAACCTGTATGATCCCTTTGAGAGATCGTATTACTCATATGCCCTTAAATGCACACCAGCTCGTCGGTGTATAGACCTTGGTTAGGCCATCAACTTATCGGTCTGCCAAATGTGCATACTCAGACATATAGCAATACATCTGTCTTCGGTCAGAGGATGCATGCCTATGTTGTGACAGCTTTCAACATAGGACTTAGGTTATCTCGATCTCGTTAAGTCAACCCATTGACCCAACTAATCTGACACCTCTGAATCACTATTACCATGAAGAGAACCTGCATCAAGAGGTTGGTCAGATATCGGCCTATGTGAGAAAGGATTGCCATCTCCTACTCAAGCTGGAGATCATCTCTTAATAATCATTTGACAGTGCTTGATGAGTCCTCTATCAAACTCCTTAGATATTCATCCAAACACCAGCCTCTATGATTCATTTAATGAATCAACAGCTGTATGATCATCAAGATGGACATGGTACATAACCCTAATTGTACAGAGGCACCTTTTATGCAAATTATCTATTCTTCATTTCAGATCAGGAAATGATATGTGCAATAATATTTATTGCATAATGGCTCGCTGTGGGCTCGCATGTCCAACAAATACAAGATGGACCTCTATACAGCGTTGAAGTATGCGGTCTAGACAGACAAGACAAGCATCAAACAAATCATCATAAACCAAAATGTCATTCATGAAGACCTCCAACTGTTAGCAATGTGAGCCCCTGGCGAACCATATCTACAATAAATGTTATTGTAATGAATAAATTATCAATGAAAGTTATTGATTATTTTTCACTCCCTTTCTAAGATTAAATGAATGAATGCACTATAGGGTCCCTGTGTACAATAAGGGTTATGTACCATGGCCAACTTGATGATCATACAGCTGTTGATTCATTGGATGAATCATAGAGGCTGATGCTTGGATGAATATCTAAGGAGTTAGATAGAGGACTCATCAAGCATCATCAAATGATTGTCAAGTGATGATCTCCAGCCGGAGTAGGAGATGGCAATCCTTTCTCAGATGGCTGATATCTGACTGACCTCTTGATGAAGGTCCTCTGCATAAGAATAGTGATTCAGAGGTGTCAAGTTAGTTGAGTCAATGGGTTGACTGAACGAGATCGAGATAACTAAAGACCTACGTTGAATACTGTCACAACATAGGCATGCATCCTCTGACCGGAGACAGATGTATTGCTATGTGTCTAAGAGTGTACATTTGGTAGACCACTAGGTTGATGACCTAACCAAGGTCTATACACCGGCGAGCTGGTGTTCATGTAAGGATATATGAGTGATACGATCTCTCAAAGGGATCATACAGGTTCACTTGTGAACCGGGAGACATGAGCTCACTCATGAGGTATTGGGACTGAACAAATTCCATGCATGGTCGTCATGCTTTGGAAGCATGACATGAATTTGAAGGTAAGATATATGCTTTGTGAAAGCATATGATCTATACCAAATCCCAAATGACCAAGATTGAGAAACTTAATGATCTAACCCTGAAGATGACAGTATAAAAGTGATCTTTATCTTCAGAATGATCATAAGTCTTCCAGTATGCAGGATGTACAGGTATTGGGACTACTTGAGGGTGATGTGATCATATACGATTGTATAACCATGACGCTTCCATTTCGAGGGAGATATGAAACAGGTTTGGATTTTAGTGACTCGTCTCATTAGAGAAGTGACCTAATCTTTGTCCATGAATTGGACATTGATCTGGAGATTCAGATGCAATGAGAAGATTAGGTCTGCGGTCTTGATTTGATCAAGCATCAGTGGGAGTTCCATGGGATCTGGATTTGAGATATGATCTAAACATCCAAGTCACTATACGTGGAACAATACAATCGCCCTGTCCTTATCTCCAAGTCTCTGCGGAGAGATCGCATTATTCTTGAAGGGTTCGAGAATAATTCCATAAGATCTAAGCAGTGAAGAAATGATGATTAAATGTGATTTAATCATATTGATGTGTGAAGAAATTATCCAATGTAATTAAATGTGATTTAATTATTATGGATAAGAATAATGTGGATAGAAATATCCACTTATTCATAATATATTATAAATGTGATTTATAATGTATTAGAGAGAGCTAATTATAATTTATGTGTGTTGATTAATTATTATGTGTATTGGATACACATTGTGTAATTAATTGACAATGTAAAATATATGTTGTTTTGGGTTGTGAATATGATTCACAATTATCCCATGGCAAGATTGCAATATTCTCAAATATAATTGTGAATTATTTTTGAAGAATAAAACCAACAAAATTTGTTGCAAATAAATAAAGAGAGATTTCCATGGAGATATGCAATCTCATGAATTATCATGAGATTGCCCTCCATTAGGAAAGAGGTGGGCGGCACCCATGTCCTATTTGGAATGGGTGGCCGTCCACCATGTTATACATGGAGATGTAATATCCATGTATATATTCTCTCCTTATTTATTGGTTTAATTTAGGATTGATTTATATTTGATTTTGTCAAATATATTTTAATCCAAATTTGTTGTTTTTGACAACAACAATCTTGACCATTGGATTGACATAAATCAATCTCACCCATTGATTTTATATGTCCCATGGATTGAGATCCATGGATCCCAAAACCCTATAAATAGAGAGGCATACAATGCTCTCTATTTTACATGCAATTTTGGATCTCTCTCTTTCTCTCTTTTTCTTCATACACGACCGCCCTCTCTCCCTCTAATTTTGGTGGTCATCCACCATACCCTAGAGGAGAGATTCGTCGACGCTCTCGCCACCACGCCGCCGCTTCGATATTCTTTAGTTCTCCTTCTTCTTGGAGTGCTACACTCACGAAGGAGACGTTCGATCTCGTGCGACGAGATCAGGAGCAACCACGCTTGGATCAACTTCTTGGATTGCGAGGACAACGCGGTTCATCCCCGCGCTCGCAAGCGGTCTCACTGACGATCGGACTTGAGACAGGAGGTCTCTTTCTTTAGAGACTTGATAAACCACACTTCAAGAGGTATTGCATTATACGTGTTGTGGTTATAGATGAAACGATCCGAGAACTTGGATCATGTGGTTTCATCACATGAAAAATTTTAAATTCTACTGCTCAGAACAACTAGTACGGCTAGTTGTTCTTCGTCGTATCCAATACGACGATCATGCTTCCATCATGCGCTTGAGGATAATTCAATATCCTTCAAGTGGTATCAGAGCCTTAGGTCGACGGTTACAAATATGATTCGCAAACCGAGGACGACTTGGGTTCGTTAAGGTCGCGAAAGTTTTTATCGCCTTTGATTTCGCAGATCTTTTTAGTAAACAATTTCGGCCATGTTTAAAATGTTTAACCACGAAATGTTTACTTAGATTTTGTTTCCCATTAAATAAGGAAACCACAGAATCTTAGTTTGCGTAAATCGGATTTCGTATGCTCTAGATATGGTTGTTTTAATGAACATGTATGCACTGTTGCGGGAACAGTAGATTTTAACATGATTAAAAGATTAATTACTGTTATCATCTACCTCGAAATGCGTGAAACATCAGCTTTAGTTCTGTCCTAAATCAAGTTAGAAATCTTTGAAAATTGAGTTTATCTAATTTGGATTTAAATTGATTGAGATATGTTAATTTTAGTGAGTAGGGGTCACTACTGAAATTACAGTCCTAATCTAGAACCAAGTGATTGTCAATTAGTGAAATTAATTGTTAATTTCGTGAAATAATCATGAAAAATATTTGTGAAATATTGGAAGATGATTATTTACATAATTGACTTGGCCTCAACCAATTAATTGATTAGATTTGATCTAAATCTTAATTGGAAACACAATCATCAAACTTGATGCTTGAATAGGATTGGGAATTTGTGTAGCAAATTTCCTTATAATAAAAAAATTTTTGATTATTATTATATGGTATAATTTCGGTTGAAAAAACGATGATCATCTCAAGTACAAATTGATATATCTGGCATTATGCTTTCCCGAGGTGGATATGGTGTCTAGTCGAAGAGCATTGAGGTTACGAGTTGCAACGTATGTGGTCCGTCCCACTCTCGTCGGTACTGGCCATGATAACGGGTAGGGACTGTATAATACCGAAGAAAATCAAGGTGTATTTTCTAATTATTAAAACTTGAATTAACACGTATTTTGAGATATTACCATATATATTCAAGTAAAATATTCAAGTTTGATTGATTGAATTGATAATTAATTTAATATGATTAAATTGATTATGTCCAATTGAGACACTCTATTATGAATAGAGATGTCACTTCCTTTGGAAGAATTAATTATGAGAATATGATTCATAATAATTAATTAAAAAATTTGAATATGATATGGAGGATCACATAAGTGACATCCATAGTCTTCCGTCAAGGCGAAGGGTTCCGTCGCCAGGGATTGCATGTGGGATACGCCTGTCCGAAGTGACAGCTCCTGTATGCAAGCGCATCTGAATCGGGCTCGTTGCTTCTCGAAAGTGTAAGGATGTATGCATAGTGACCCCAATATCGGGTCCTCATATTATTGGGGCGATATTGGATTGTGCATAGCGAGTTGTATTCCTGTTGACGGTTGGTTCAATTAATGACGGGTCAACACCACCTTAGGGGTGGTGGGCCCCGGTATTAAAGACCGAATTGGGAGATGCAAGTTGGACTTGCAAGGCAGAATGTGTTCCCTCTTCTCTTTATTGGAGTCATAGGTTCTCATATTATTGGGATATGACAAAGATAAGGAGGAGATCCCAGTTCTTGCTTGAGATATATTGGTAAGTATATCTCTTACTTTGAAAGTGATTAAGGGAATAAACTTTCAAGGTTGACAGAGCAAGAACAATTTGATTTAAAATGCCTTAATCAAATATCATAAATAAGAATATATGATTATATGTTCTAATATAGTGCATTCTTAATTTCAGAAAATGAAGTCCTTGGACCCACTTAGTAGGCTTCTTGAGGTCAACCAATTGACCGGCCCAAATTACTCCGATTGGATCCGTAATTTGGAGCTTGTTCTCTCTGCTGAGCGCATAAGTTATGTGCTCTTCGAGGACAAGCATGAGAACCCTAAATCCAAGGAAGAAAAAGCATTCAATGACAAGTATGATGAAGATCATGTCTTGGCTAGATGCTATATCCTGGGTTCACTCTCCAATGTTCTGCAGAAGCAACACGTGGAGATGAGTACTTGCTAGGACATAATGCAGAATCTTAAGGATATGTTTGGTGACATTAACTGCACCCAGCGGTACAATGTTATGAAAGACCTCATTCGTTGTAGGATGCAGGAAGGGACTTCGGTCCGTGAACATGTACTCAAAATGTTTGGGTACTTGTCGGAGCTGGAGACCCTAGGGACAACCATGGATGCAGATATGCAAGCTGACTTCATTCCGCTGTCGTTGCCCAAGTCTTTCAATAACTTTGTTGTGTCATTCCGCATGAACAAGCTGGAATTGACAAGCGCTGCTCTCCTTGCTGCATTAAAGTCTACAGAAGACGTAATGAAGAAGGATGGTCCCACTGGCAGTGCAATGGTTGCACAGGTCAGAGGGAAGCAAGGTTCTCGGAAGGGCCCAGCCCAGAAGAGAAAGAAGAAGGACAAAGTGTTGGCTCTTCTTCCAATGCATCCACTCTTATGGCGTCGAAGAAAACTGACGTCTGTCACCACTGCAAAAAGCCGGGGCATTGGAGGCATAACTGCCCAGAATATCAGAAGTCCTCAGACAAAAGTAAAGCCCCAACGGGTATGAAATCTACTTTCATCATTGAAACTAGCTTTCTCATTGGACGAGAAGGAAGTTGGGTTGTAGATTCTGGTGCTTCTGTTTATGTATGCAATTTGTTGCATTTGTTTCAGGAAACTAGAAGTCTTGAGGAAGGGGAGATAGTCATCCAGATGGGATCTGATGCAAGTGTTGCAGCAGTCGCCGTCGGGACATGTCGACTATCATTATCCAGTGGTAGAGTCCTAGTACTTAAAGAGTGTCTTTATGTACCTGAAGTTAGAAGGAATTTGATATATGTATCTAAGATAGTTAGAAGTGGATATTCATTCCTGTTCTATAATAAATTAGTCATAAATCATTATGATAAATATATTATGGAGGGTATTTTAACTTCTGGAGGACTCTATGAATTGTGCATTAATGAGAATGTCATGAATGTTACAACCACTAATAAAAACCCTAAGATATCCAGGGAGAATAAAAATCATTCGAATATGATTTGGCATCAAAGGCTTGGTCATTTGTCTGTTGATAGGATCAACAGATTGATAAAGGATGGACTTTTAGATTTCCTACAGGTTCAATCTTTGCCTACCTATGAACATTGTATTCGAGGTAAAATGACTAGGATGCCTTTCCGTAACAAGGTTACAACATGCGAAGGTATTATTGACCTAATACATACCGATGTTTGTGGTCCCTTCAGTAACGCGACTCGAAATGGACATCGATATTATTTGACGTTTATTGATGGCCATTCGTGATATGGGTTTACCTTCCTACTATGTCATAAGTCTGAAACCTTTGAAAAGTTCAAAGAATTCAAGGCTTTGGTTGAGAACCAAACTGATAGGAAGATTAAACGGATTCGATCTGATCGAGGTGGCGAGTACCTACCAGATGAATTCAAGGAATACCTTAGGAGAATGGAATTGTTTCCAATCTCACTCCTCCTAGAACTCCCCAACTTAATGGTTTTGCTGAAAGACACAACAGGACCATCATGGACATGGTCCGTTCAATGATGAGTAAAGCACATTTACCTCTTAATTTCTGGGGATATGCAGTAGAGACTGCAATATATATCTTGAATAAGATTCCTAGCAAATATGTACCTACGACTCCTCATGAGCTCTGGTATGGAACCAAACCTAGTGTCAATCACTTGAGGGTTTTGGGTTGCTTGGTTCATGCGAAGAACGTGGACGTAAGTAAGCCAGAATCTCGCTCTCGTGAGTGTTACTTCACTGGGTATGTTAAAGATGGTATTGGATACCAGCTTTATGACCCTGAGACCCAAAAGGTTTTTGTTTCTAGAGATGTGAAGTTTCTGGAGAATGATTTCCTTAAAGGTCAAGACAATAATGAAGTAGAGGAACTCATTGAATCCCCTGAGGATTCTGAGCTTCCTAGACCAGAAACTGAAGAGATAAATAAAGATGAAACACCCATACCTCTTCGAAGGAGTTCGAGGGTGGTTGCACCACCTGAAAGGTATGTATTTCATGTGTCAAGTGAGACTGACATTGATCCTACTTCATTTGATGAAGCACTCACGGATCAAGACATGGATAGATGGATGCTAGTAATGAAGTCAGAGATTGACTCCATGCATAAGAATGGTGTATGGACCCTAGAGGATCCACCTAAAGGGGTAAAACCCATTGGGTGTAAATGGATCTTCAAGAGAAAGAGGGGACCTTATGGGAAAGTAGAGACTTTCAAGGCACGGCTCGTAGCCAAGGGCTACACACAGAGAGAAGGCATCGATTACGATGAGACATTCTCTCCTGTGGCTTATACTTAAATCAATCAGGACACTGCTGGCTATAGCTGCATATCTTGACTACGACATCTGGAAGATGAACGTCAAGATGGCTTTCTTCAATGGATACCTCGAGGAGGATATATACATGGAGAATCCCCATGGCTTCATGACTGAGGATGGCAAAGTATGCAAGCTGAAGAAATCCATCTATGGGCTCAAGCAAGCTTCTCGTAGCTGGAACATCAGATTTGACGAAACCATAAAGAGTTATGATTTTGTGCAGAATCCTTATGAACCTTGTGTATACAAGAAGACTAGTGGGAGCGCCATTGTGTTCATCGTGCTTTACGTAGATGACATCCTCATCATACATGGATGATGACCAGTGTAAATATTTGGCTGTCCCATACCTTTGAGATGAAAGATCTTGGAGAAGCCTCTTACATCTTAGGCCTGAAGTTGTTCAGAAACCGAGAAAAGAGGATTTTGGGATTATCACAACATGGATACATTAAGAAGATTCTTGAACGATTCCGTATGGATAGTTATAAGAAAGGATTCCTACCCTTAAGACATTGTATCCACCTGTCTAAAGGAATGGCTCCTCAAACTGTTGAGGAAAAGAAGGCCATGGTTGGATGTCCTTATGCATCAGCTGTAGGAAGCTTAATGTATGCCATGATGTGTACTAGGCCAGATATCAACCATGCAGTGGGAGTGGTAAGTCATTACCAATCTTGCTATGGAGAGCAACACTGGAATGCAGTAAAGAACATATTCAAATATCTAAGACAGACGCACGATTACATCTTGGTCTATGGAGATGGTGATCTCCAAGTCTTGGGATATACAGCTTTTGACTTCCAATCGGATGTTGATGATTGAAAGTCAACATCAGGGTTCGTGTTCTTGTTCAATGGTGGTGATGTGAGCTGGAGAAGCAAGAAGCAGGACACTACTGCAGATTCAACAATAGAAGTCGAATACATTGCCGCATCGGATGCTACAAAGGAGGCGGTGTGGTTGCGCAAGTTCGTGCTGGTGCTTGGCATAGTTTCCTCTGATACTCCCATTCCGTTACTCTGCGATAACACAGGAGCCATTGCCCAGGCAAAGGAACCCAGATGGCATCAGAAGAGCAAGCACGTGGAAAGGAAATAACACATCATCCGGGAGATACAAAAGCGTTCATCATCACAAAGGTGGCCTCTGCCGACAACGTTGCTGATCCCCTTACCAAACCTATGACACAGAAGGTTTTTGACCAGCATGTAATGAGTATGGGTTTAAGGATTGTACCTGAATGGTTTTGAGGACTAGTGGGAGATTGTTAGCAATGTGAGCCTCGGGCGAACCATTTCTACAATAAATGTTATTGTAATGAATAAATTATCAATGAAAGTTATTGATTATTTTTCACACCCTTTCTGAGATTAAATGAATGAATGCACTATAGGGTCCCTCTGTACAATAAGGGTTATGTACCATGGCCAACTTGATGATCATACAACTGTTGATTCATTGGATGAATCATAGAGGTTGATGCTTGGATGAATATCTAAGGAGTTTGATAGAGGACTCATCAAGCATCATCAAATGATTGTTAAGTGATGATCTCTAGCTTGAGTAGGAGATGGCAATCCTCTCTCAGACGGATGATATATGACTGGCCTCTTGATGCAGGTCCTCTGCATAGGAATAGTGATTCGGAGGTGTCAGGTTAGTTGAGTCAATGGGTTGACTTAACGAGATCGAGATAACCAAAGACCTACGTTGAATACTGTCACAACACAGGCATGCATCCTCTGACCTGAGACAGATGTATTGCTATTTGTCTGGGTGTGTACATTTGGCAGACCAATAGGTTGATGACCTAACAAAGGTCTATACACCAGCGAGTTGGTGTGCATGTAAGGACATATGAGTGATACGATCTCTCAAAGGGATCATACAGGTTCACTTGTGAACCGGGAGACATGAGCTCACTCATGAGGTATTGGGACTAAACAAATTCGATGCATGGTCGTCATGCTTTGGAAGCATGACATGAATTTTAAGGTAAGATATATGCTTTGTGAAAGCATATGATATATACCAAATCCCAAATGACCAAGATTGAGAAACTTAATGATCTAACCCTGAAGATGACAGTATAAAAGTGATCTTTATCTTCAGAATGATCATAAGTCTTCCAGTATGCAGGATGTATAGGTATTGGGAATACCTGAGAAGATGTGATCATATATGATTGTATTACCATGACGCTTCCATTCCGAGGGAGTTATGAAACAAGTTTGGATTTTAGTGACTCGTCTCATTAAAGAAGTGACCTAATCTTTGTCCATGAATTGGACATTGATCTGGAGATTCAGATGCAATGAGAAGATTAGGTCTGCGGTCTTGATTTGATCAAGCATCAGTGGGAGTTCCATGGGATCTGGATTTGAGATATGATCTCAACATCCAAGTCACTATACGTGGAACAATACAATCGCCCTGTCCTTATCTCCAAGTATCTGCGGAGAGATCGCATTATTCTTGAAGGGTTCGAGAATAATTCCATAAGATCTAAGCAGTGAAGAAATGATGATTAAATGTGATTTAATCATATTGATGTGTGAAGAAATTATCCAATGTAATTAAATGTGATTTAATTATTATGGATAAGAATAATGTGGATAGAAATATCCACCTATTCATAATATATTATAAATGTGATTTATAATGTATTAGAGAGAGCTAATTATAATTTATATGTGTTGATTAATTATTATGTGTATTGGATACACATTGTGTAATTAATTGACAATGTAAAATATATGTTGTTTTGGGTTGTGAATATGATTCACAATTATCCCATGGCAAGATTGCAATATTCTCAAATATAATTGTGAATTATTTTTGAAGAATAAAACCAACAAATTTGTTGCAAATAAATAAAGAGAGATTTCCATGGAGATATGCAATCTCATGAATTATTATGAGATTGCCCTCCATTAGGAAAGAGGTGGGCGGCACCCATGTCCTATTTGGAATGGGTGGCCGTCCACCATGTTATACATGGAGATGTAATATATTCTCTCCTTATTTATTGGTTTAATTTAGGATTGATTTATATTTGATTTTGTCAAATATATTTTAATCCAGATTTGTTGTTTTTGACAACAACAATATTGACCATTGGATTGACATAAATCAATCTCACCCATTGATTTTATATGTCCCATGGATTGAGATCCATGGATCCCAAAACCCTATAAATAGAGAGGCATACAATGCTCTCTATTTTACATGCAATTTTGGAGCTCTCTCTCTCTCTCTCTCTCTCTCTCTCTTCTTCTTCATACACGACAGCCCTCTCTCCCTCTAATTTTAGCGGTCGTCCACCATACCCTAGAGGAGAGATTCATCGACGCTCTCGTCACCGCGCCGCCGCTTTGACGTTTTTCGGTTCTTCGTCTTCTTGGAGTGCTACACTCACGAAGGAGACGTTCGATCTCGTGCAACGAGATCAGGAGCAACCACGCTTGGATCAACTTCTTGGAATGAGAGGACAACGTGGTTCATCCCCACGCTCGCAAGCGGTCTCACCGACGATCGGACTTGAGACAGGAGGTCTCTTTCTTTAGAGACTTGATCAACCATGCTTCAAGAGGTACTGCATTATACTTATTGTGGTTATTGATGAAACGATACAGGAATCGTTCTTGGATCATGTGGTTTCATCGCATGAAAAATTTTAAATTCCGCTGCTCAGAACAACTAGTACGACTAGTCATTCTTCGTCGTATCCGATACGACGATCACGCTTCCGTGATGCGCTTGAGGATAATTCAATATCCTTCAGCAACCAATCACCCACCATGTCCAAGAAAATGGATAGCATGCACCTTTATAATGTAGCCGGGACATTACATAAACCAAAGGGCATCCGTCTAAAGGCATACGTCCCAAACGGGCATGTGAATGTCGTTTTCTCCTGGACTTCAGGCGTGATGGCAACCTGATGGTATCTGAAGTACCCATCAACGAAACAATAATGGCTCTTCCCAACTAGCCTGTCGATGATCTGATCAATAAATGATAGTGGATAATGATCCTTCTTGGTGGCATGATTCAATCATTTGTAGTCCACACAAACCCTCCAAACAGTGGATACCTGGGTAGCTATATCCTCTCAAGACTTGCTCACAATTGTAGTGATATCCATCTTCTTGGGTACCACATGTAATGAACTAACCCACTTCAAGTCGGATATGGGGTAGATATATCAGTGTTCCACCACTTTGATATCTCCTTCATGACCACATCTCGAAGATTCGGGTTCATTCGTCGCTGAAACTCACATAATGGCTTGGCATCCTCTTCAAGATAGATGTGGTGGGAGCATAAGGCCGGACTTATCCCCTGGAGGTTAGCTATGCTCCATCCAATTACCTTGTGGTTTCTCTCAAGAACCTCCATCAAACAATATTCTTGATCTCCAGTCAAATCTGCTAACATAATGACTGGGAACATCTATGGCTCACTCGCAAGGAATTCGTACTTCATCAACTATGACAAGGTCTTCAGTTCTAAACATGTGGGAGCTGGAAAATCTAGCTTCTGAAATATCTAAGTGAAAGCTACCATATCTGCGTGTGATAAATCTCACTGCATCTGTGTATCTGACGAAGGCGGCTCTACTGGTGTGTCTATCATCTGAACTGTCTTACTCTCTGCCCTACTTGCCGGATCTAAAGGAATCAAGCATGGAAAATAATCATCAAAGTCATTGACGAGTCGCTAAATACGATAATTAATTCGGACATGTTGTAGTACGTGTACTTAGCGATTCAGTCAGAACCGATAGAAGATCTCCGTGAAGAGTGTCTCAGCTTAATTTATATCCCGGGCAAGTCCAGGGTCGAACACAGGGAGGCAAAGGAACAACTTCGGGGGTAATTTGAAAATTAAGTTTTAGATTTCCAATGCAGTTTTTTTATAATTTTTTATGCAAAAATAAATGCAAATGCAAATATGGATGAATTAAGACACTAAGAAAACACGTAAAAAGGCCAAATTAAGTTGAATAGAAAATAAGTCATATTCAGCCAAATTATATTTTTTCTAGAATCCTAATCCAGTGGTGAATGTAAGGCATATTTTTTGTATTTTTAGGAATTAAAATGCAACAATTAAAAATGCATACTTTTTATGGGTATTTTCGTAATTTTTCACACAAACAGTAAGGAAAAATCATGAAAATTTTACTGGAATTAAAACATGATGAAATTAGACTACAGTATTTTTTTGAATTTTTTGACAAAATGTGAATTTTTTTATGGATTTTTTTAGTGAAAACATAGTTACTGTGAGTAATTAAATCCTAATAAATTCACAATGTCAAATTAGCCAAAGAGAGAATTATCTCCAAAAGCTATTTTTATATTCAATCCATGAGATTTGAAATTTCGTAAAATTGGTGTACGTGGATTTAATTAAAAATCAAATGTCCAAATCACTCTATAATTTATTTTAGGCACAAGACAATTCCAATGGCAATGAAATTTGGACAGTAATTAGATAATACATTAACGCATCATTCCTGACTTTTGAAGACATTGTGGAGCAACCGTGAGTTAGATATGAATTTAAGAGCACTGATTGGGTAAAATATAGAATTTTGTAGCAAAATAATTTTAATTAATTACTTATAACTCACAAAAATACAATAAATATTCAAATGGTAGACAATTTGTTGCTGAATATCATGCTATTTTTTATTGAATTAAATGATACATTATTGATGTCCAAATTGATATACAAATATAAGGTTATATGTGCATATACAGAGAACGAACAAAACATACAAACAAATATATACATGGACTAAATATGAATATATACAAAAGGGAGAAAAAATGGTAGAGGGGAGTGATGAAGAAGATGAAGATGGTGGTGATGGTGATGGTATGATGATATATTAGTGTGATGTAAAAAATAAGGAAAAACAAATGTTAGATAAAATAAATAACAAGCGAAATATGAAGGAATACTTACCTGATGTTCGCCAGATTTGCGGAGCAGCTATGCTGGACTCCTGTCACCGCCTCAATAGATTGGCGAAATAAAAATCGGAGAAGCAACGCGAGCTTGATGGGGAACTCGTGACGCGGAGCGGAGCTCCACGGATCTCGCCAGAAGGAGGTCGTCGCTTGAGGAAGATGCCTCACCGCTGCCACCAACAAAACACTCCAAGCTATCTCCTTTTTCTATTAGAATGGCGGATGAGAAAAAATGAGGATGTACAAATGAATATAAAGAGAATAGAAAGGGAAATATAGAATGGTGGTGGTGTTGAATAGGAGGTTAGATTATTGGTGGAGTTGAATGGGAGGTTGGATGAAGAATATGGAGTGGAATGGAGGTTGGTGGTAGAATAGAAGTTATTGTAGAGAATGAAAAATAAATAATAAATAAATAAAGTAGGTTACTAAAAAAGAATAAAATAAAGAGAGAAAGAGTTGAGAATTTACAAAGGAAGACAAATAACATGTACATTTTTTGTTTGCTTTTCTAATTTATATTTTTTTTGTCTTTTTAATAAGAGATATTTACAACGGAAAAAATACAATAAAATATAAAAATACAACACAACAATGATTTTTTTGTAGTTTTAGTAATTAAGAAAGATAAAATAAAAAATGAAGAAAGAATGAATATATAGATAATATACAATGTACATCTAGGTCCCAAAACCTAACTTTTTGCAAATGAGCTCCGATTTTAATGAAACCACTTCCATAGGATAGGTAATTTTCTAACTTGAACTTAAAAGTGAGTTTGGTGAATTTGGAGTTCATACGGAGTGGGAATTTGGCCGGGAAGTTGGACTTTATGGCCTTTTGTCTTTAGGATCTCGGAGCATTTATTTAAGCTGAAATTTGTTTTGTATTTTTGTATTTTATATACATTTTTATGACAAGTTAGAGAAAGAATTAGCCAAAAAGGAGTTGAAATAAAATTATTAAAAATACATGAAGTTTTGGGCTATTTACATGTATAAAACTCTTTTATTTTGCGGCTTTTTATTGTTAATTTATTTTGTACAATCCACTATACAATAATTAGTGTGTTTTACTTACAGGAGTTATTTTGTTAATTAATTTATTTTATATACATTAATTTGAGAATTTTCTTAGGGATTTTGCTAAGATCAAGATATTGACATGATGAATCGCGGATTCATCAGTCATCCCAATCAATGCATGAACTCGAGGGATCTGAATCAGAAGAACATGAGATATACTCTACTTCGCTATCTTGTCCACGGTCATCATCTTCAAATGTATCCAGTGACAAGAATGTGCTCTCCGAACTCTTGTCTGCCAAAATCTATAAATATACAATATCAAAAGGTGTGACAGGGGCTCGTGCTGTTGGGTCTGACCAAACTACCACGTTGTTTGTGATCACAAAATCGCACTCCTGGTGGACGTCTCGCTCTGCGTCTGTCATCTGCTATGTATCGCTCGACTACTCTGAGCATGATGAATCTCCCGCTCAAGTCTCCTCGATCGTCTCTATTTGTATACTTTCGCCCTCGACACGAAAGTATACCTTTCCGTTATCATGATCGGATGCCGCCTTGGCTATGGCCAAGAATGGGCATACTAATATGATAGGGTTATCTATCACGGACTCAGGGATCTCCATGTCTAATACAACAATGTCCATGGGGAATTTCATGCCCTAAATTATGATGACCACGTCCTTCAATAACCCCTTCGGCCTCTTAATAGATCTATCAACAAATTGAATGACTATCTTGCTCTATCAAAAAGGGCCAAACTCGAATCGATCGAGTAAGGCTCTTGGAAGAAGGTTAATAGAAGAACTGTTGTTTAATATAGTACGATCGAACTGCTGCTCATGGATATGGCATATGACATATGGAGCTCATGCATCTGGTCGTTAAGTCGGCAATCGGTTCTGAATGGCAAAGCAAGTGGCACGAGTAATCACATGGATCTCTGCATTGCAATTCCTTCTCTTCTTGCAGATGGTAGTACTCTATCTCAAGTTCTTTTGGAAGAGGGGGTGTGCTCTAGCGCCTCCTGTAGAGTTAAACGAATCTAGAATCGATCAATCATCTGTTGGTTGAACTCTAGCTGGTGTCTCTTTTTGTTATTTTCTGATTTACTGCCCTTCGCTAAGCGGAGTGCCTGAGGGAAGGGGATGGAGGGACCCTCTCCAAAGAGATGAGGGTCATGAATAGGTTCCTGAGAATGTAATAGAGTAGAATATACAAGATCATCATGCAAAACAGATGGACTCATAGGGGATACAGAAACCTTTCCTTTATTCATATTTTTATTCTTTTTCTATTTTTCTATTTTTTGTATTTTTGTCTTGAGATATAACATGAGGTAACACGACTGAAGGAGAAATGGTGGCGTCAGCACCATCGACTGCATCTGATCTTGCGACATCAGTACCTCACTCTGGCTCAGCAACTAGAATACATGTGGCATCAGTACCACTGTGTGCATTAGTAATCACGACGACCTCAGTACCGTCAGCTGGATCTTCATCCTAGGTGGCTTCAGCACCACCGCCATCATCATCTTGCTGGAAGGATGCCTGTTGGTCAGAAAGTAAGTGGGCGAGGTGATCAAGAGGGTTGGATTCTCATGCACAGGTGCATGAGAAACAGACGGTTTGCCTCGATGGAAATGAGGCTGAGACTAGTGTTGATAATGAGGGAGAGGTTGGGAATACTGCTGATGTTATTGTTGTTGCCTTCATTGTTGTCCCTGGTATGAGGGACGAGGACCTTGCTGGTGGTGATTCTACTGGAAATGATGGGGCTGCTGCTGCTAGCTGCTCTGCTCTGCTTGAGCTGGAGGCTGCTACTGGGACGAGGTATCTCCGGTGGACCATCTGAACTCGAGATGACCACGACTGATCCTAGCCTGTTGCTGGTACCGGTCCTCCCAAATCCCGTTGACTTCTGTTAACTACTCATGCATGTAGTGTGGAGTGGGAAGGATTGCTAGGGGATGATCCGACTAGTATACCACCATCATAATGTGGAGATCGGCCAACGAGATTTCTAAATCGATCCCAAGCCTCGTGAAACTGCTCATTTGGGATCATGGTGAAGTTGCTGATCATTGCTTGCATTGCGTTGGTCCGGTCGAGTGGATAGTACTTATTCATGTACTCGAATCAGAGCTGCTCTTAGGTAGTGACATACCTCCCTAAATGACTCTGCTAATAGGTTGCACTGTCAACTAGGGAGAATGGGAAGGAGATCATCTTGATAGTCTCCTTGTCTACGAATCGATCGTGGACAGTGCTGCAAATCATCTCAAATTCCTGCATATGGAGGTGCGGCTCCTCGGTTGGGCAAAAGCTAGATAGTCTGTGGGCGAAGCTCGAAGTCACACAGGATCTCCAGTAGTTGTATCCATTGGTGGGTGAGAGTTGCACCAGGGTTGTACACCTGTCTCATCATGTGTGGTTGTCTCGGGGGCTCCTGTTGATCCTTGGGTTGTCTGTATCCACCGCCAGCTACTGGTATCTCTCCACCGACTAGTCTCTGTGGCTCTACACTACCAGCTTGCATTTGCATCATCTCTCATCGAACCTCAGCAATAAATGCTATATTTTCTCTAATCTATCGTTGCATGGTCTCTAAGATGGCTAAGAGTGTGTTGTTGACGGTGGCTTGTTCAAGTACGTATGCTTATCCATGAGGCTGCTCATCGGTGCGTCCCTCACTATAGGCCATCTCTTGGGTCTCTACAAAGGCAAAAGACCCCAACTCAGGTGCCATCAAATGAACATATAATTGTGCTGACCTCTACCATTGAACCCCAGTATTGGTAGAAGGGTGGTCAAGGGGGAACCGGGTGGTAGCGAACGCGGGTTCAAAGAGCTGGTCTGAGCTCTCCAAAGATGCCCTATATGAATAGAGAGGAGTGCTCGAAAGAAGTGATGTCAAAGGCCGCCTAAGGGACCTCCTTCCATCATTGTGATATGAGGATTTATGAAGATGAGATCTGGAATGCAAATGGGATGAGAAATAAAACCCCAAATTCACCTACTCAACACTCGAGCTGATGACTATGAATGATCGGTCGTTGATCTTGTCAAATTTTATTTAGGTGATCAATCAATCTATCAGAGTGATTAAGCAAGCTTTTGGGAACCCGATGCTCCCAAGAGATTGGTCCAATCCCAAAGCTAGTTTTTCCCAGCCAGTATGGATCATGAACCATTTACCAACTACCCGATCTATCCACTCTGCTAAGGAAGTCCCGGACCGATTACTGGCTACCTGGTGAAGTCCTTACTAGAGAACAACCGCCCACAAGACCAGTAATCTGAAAGTAGTTTAGGTGTGGCTCTACCTAGTGTGTGGGTCACTCTCTCGTTGCAGATAAATCGATCAATGAGGGGTGACTCTTCCCAAAACAATAATTTTTAAGGGAAGTATATTTTAGGGTCAAGTTCACATTAGCAATCCCAAATTTATTTGGTTTCCTATTTTTAGGTATTTTTCCGAAATAAAGCAACGCCTAACAAAAATTTTTGATTTCCTTGATTATTTTGAGTCTAATAAAATAGGGGGAGGAAGTCGAAAAAGCAAATGTGTGATAAACACGATGATGCATGCAGAGATAGAAATGTGTACCTGACTCCAGCACTCTACATGCAAGGTAGTCCACGCATAAAATTAAAAACAGGAAACAAACTACCTATATGATGCACAAGGAAATCGGCTTTAGATGAGAAACTTCTATTAATCGTGAAGAACAATAGTTAGCTAATCAAATAAAGACCTGAGTCTGATCTTGGGAGCCACTCGGTGCCCTCCACAACGGGTCCTGTTAGTGTTGTATATGACTCCTCACGAAGCGTGGTCTATATCTAATAAAAGTAAATTTTTCAATTTTATTTTAGTTAAGTCCAGTTACGATCTACAGGAACAGATAAGCAATTAGGTGTGGGGCCTTATCTAATTTTGTCACAATCAATAGAAATTCCTAAGTCTAGGTGCTAAAACCTCGAGAATCAAAAAGAAATAAAATGTAATAAAAACAAAACCATGAAAATCTGTGGTGAGGTCCCCCGAGTGCACCGGCACTTGGTGAAACTTACCCCAAAGTCTAAGTGTCCAAGCAAGTGTCCAAGAGTCTACAATTATTACAATAAAAAATAGTGCGAAAGTAAACTATGTATATGCTATAACTACTCTCTCCCTCTCTCCGCTCCTCCTCGAATGTGAGCTCCTCCAACATAAAGCAGAAACATCCCTTGGGTGGTTCCTCGCACAAAAAGTGAAACAAAGAGATGTCAGAGACAAATATAACAAAAAGGTAAGAAAATAAAGCAAAACTAAAAACTGACTACTAAGTTGTGCTCCACGGCAAAGGCGTCGTTCTGATGAGCGAAAATCAAGATTGACTAAGGAAGGAAAATGTATGAGGTGTCATTGTCCTCAATCAATCCGATCACTCAACAAGAAAAAAAACCATTCAGAAAAAATCAATCAATCAAGTATGTAAGTTGTTCACTATTTTTTATTTACCTGGTATAACTACCATGGTCGAACACAAGGAGCATGAGAAAAATATGAAATAGTCAAATTTCCCAAAAAGCAACAATTTTTAGTGGTTTTTAATTTTTAGATTTTTTATTTTAATAAAACATACAAGCATAAAAATGAAAGAAAACAAATACAATGAACTTTTTCGATTTTTCCAAATGACCTAAAAAGTAAAAAAATCAACTAAGAAAAATTTGGGTTTTAAGGGTTTTGAAATGTTTTTGATAATTTTTTAAGATTTTTCTAATATTTTTGTGTTTATAAAAATCAAATAAGGCCTAAAACCCAAAATAGTGCACAGTCAGGACTAAATTACAGATTAAAAATAACTAAAATGCCCTAAATTCCATATTAGCAATTTTATGATAAAATAGAAGTTAAAGCTACAAACATAAATGGAAATTGCAATTTCAAGATTTTTCTTTGATTTTATGTGATTTTTATAAGACTTTGGTTGTTTTGTAATTTTTGGGTTTTTGTAAAGAGTTTTCAAACAAAATTAAAACTGTAGGCAAAGCAAGCAAAAAGGCGATGTATATAGAATTTTTAAAGTATTTTTGAAGTTTTATAATTTTTATAGGGAAAGCAGGGACTTTTTGAAGGGTTATTGAATTTTAAAAATAGAAAATGCAAATAAATCAACCCAACAAAATTACAGTAAATATTACATACTAACAGGAGCTAATGTCAATTTTTATGTAATTTTTCGAATTAGTTTATTATTTATTAATTATAATAAAAAGAATGCAATTAAAAACACTTAAGAGGGACTATTCGCTAATATACTAAGTTTCTGGATTAAATAATAACGCAATATAAAATTTCAAGGACAAATTAAGCAATTTGTCCAATCAAAACTCATGCAACACGTGATCCAGGCTCCTAGGGGCATCGATGTAATTTTTCAAAACTTCACATTCATATTGCAACAATATAAAGGTCCAGGATGTATACTGCAAATGACCCAAAAAGCACGTGGGACGCATGTGATTTCAAATTAAAAGGAATAAAATACAAATACGAGAAAGTATGAGGTCCAAGTTGTAATTGTCTTTAACTACAAATTTTGTTCACGGGACTAAAGCAAAATAGTGAAACATGCAAGGAGAATAGTGAAATATACCCAGTGGGGATGTGCGGGGTGCATGGGAGCTTAGACAGTTTTGATCATTCCCTAGAAAGCATATGACAACTCAGACTTGGTCAGGGACTTGCGTGTCAGATGCAGTCAACAAAGATGATCTAACGGTTTGTAGGAGCTACATGTCGGGAGGCTGAGATGATGCTAGATCATGATCAAACCGTTGGAAGATGGATGTAAATGGATGAATATGATCAGATTTGGGGATGAAAGTGCATCAAATGGTTCCTGAAGGTGCTGGAGGAACTTGTGTCTGGTGAACTTCAACCGAGCATCGAAGGGGCTCTAACGCTCTGATGAAGGATCAACGAAGTCCAGCTGTATCGTGGGTGTGCTCCGCATCTCGTAGAGGTCTCTGAAGGAGGAGCTAATGGTCGGATGGTCGTAGAAGTGTAACTCCTCCTCCAGTTGCTCCACCTGAGCCGATGAGGGTCCAAAAGGTGCTCCTTGCGCATACGGACACCTGCAAAGGGTACAACGCTCGAAGATGAAACTTCGACGATGGTTTATTGCATAAGGAAATAAGAGAAGCGACGGGGATGTGAGGTATGAAGTCCGACATACGTGGAGGTAGGATGTCTGGGCTCAATCTTGCTCCGAAGAGCAAGAACCAAGGGGTCAGGTTGTGCTTGGAGATGGAGGGCGAGGTGTAGCGTCGATCTGAGCGGATAGGTGGTCGAGATGGATCTCCGACCAGCTATCCATAGCAAAGAAGATGGTAGAGGAGCTAAATGGAAAAGATGGATCGAACCAGGAAATACAGATGATAAAATGGATACTGAAGGTTCCTATGAAGTCCTATGCTTTAGACGAAGGTGGTTGTCGAGGTGTTGGACTCAACCGAGCTGCGGCTGGCTAGGAGGCTTCACATGGCGGAGCTCCGGCCATGTTGCGAGCTTCAAGCCTCTATGCATCTCCTAAGGATCCTAAACTGCTCCTCGAGTGGTTCTCACTCCCCTAAAGTGACTAGGGAAGAATGAGGGTGCGAGGGATGAGCTCTCGAGCCATGGAGGCGGAAGAATATGTTATATAGGATTCCCAAGGGTCTAGAAGAATCGGTAAAAGGAGCACAACCCTAAGGCAATCCGATCCTCCCTAGGGATCCGCGAGAATCACAGATCGTAAGAGAGGAATCGGGAAGTGGAATCAAGGAGAAAGGGGCCTGACCAAATCAGAAAAAATAGGAGAAGAAGATCCAGCAAGAAGGGAATCGAGTCGAGTTAGCAGGGAGGAGACGTTGACCTCGGTCAACGTTCTGACATGGCCCTATGAGAATTGAGAATTTACAAAAAATACAAGAAAATTCAATAAAAAATAGTAAGTCAATTTAAATTAAGAAGTGTATAAAATAAAAATCATTTTTTATTTATAAAATATTTTTCTGTGATTTTTAATTATTTTATAAAAATAAAATAACATATATCAGTATATAGTATTGTATATAGGTATATTATACCTATGTATTATGTTCAAGTATTTTTTTAATATTTTTACATAAATACCTTTATTTTATTATTTGTTTACAACATATTATTAGGGGTACAAAATAATTTTATTTTATTTTTATAAATTATTTGTGGGAATAAAATAAATAGTGGATGTGATATGTGCATGTGTATTTTATACAAAGTTTTGATGATTTTATTTTTATATTTTTGTTTTTATTTTATTTTTATAATATTATTAAAGCTATATACCGGGATGTAAAGGAATAAAATAATTTGGTTTTATCCAAATTAAATAGATAAATAATGTGTGTAAGTATAGGTGATATGTTCAATACATAGTAGACCCTATATCTCTCTACTTATTTTATTTCGTGATCAGGTCAAGTCTTGACCTTCTCTTGAGGTTTGGCTCACTCTGTAATTATTCTAAATAACTCATTCTTTTTCTTGTTCCTTTATTGTTTTTATTTTGCTAAAAACATGCTAGTTATGCAATATTAACACAAGCATGTAGAAAGATAATTCGTTGAAGTTATATGTATTTACAAGGTGTTTTGCTAAAAAGAAGAGCTGAAATAAAAGAATAAAGATTAAGAATAATGGATTCATCATCTGTCCAATAAGAAAAGGGACACGGGTTCATCTTTCTTAGATGTACCATTTCTGACCATCATTTGACCATGCTCTCCTTGACAGTGGCACTTCAAGCAATATAATACCCTTCTCACTTGTTGAGATACTCAATCTCGGGCCTTCGAGCAATAAATAGATGGAAGGGTATTTTTGGAAATGTTGCCATTCAAATCCAAGGCATAAGTTACACTATAGATTTTGTTGTATTGTCCATGGAGATCTCCACCTCCAAGGAGCAAACTTCAATCATCATAGGTCAGCCTTTCCTCGCTACCATGAAGGTCGTTATTGATTATGGATTTGGAGAGATATGCTTTCATTCCCAAAGTGAGTGTGTTGATTGTGACGATCACTGCACCCAATTTCAGTCAGAAACACACATCTAATGAAAGTGTGCATGTGTCAGTATACTCAGAGGACTATGACCTAGCTATCAAGATAATATATGCTTGTTATACCATGGACGATATCGAAACCCAAGAATTCCTCTTCAAGGGGGAAGACTCGGAAAGCATAGACCTTTGTGTTCTTTATTCTAGTGTGTGGTGATGTTTTGATGCGATCACATCATTTACACCATAGATATCTTACCGTGGAGGGAGGAAAAAGAAGAAACTTCCTAGGTCGAACCTGACCGTACTTCTTCCCCTAATGAGTTCATGCCTTTTTGTTTTGAGTCCATTGAGGATTTCGATCATGTCTGTCATGATGGGGTTGTGTCAGCTATTGACCCCGATATCGACTTGCACCTTGTCATATCCATTCCTCAGCAAACGCGCTAGAAGTTACAGTTTCTACCTTCTTGATCATTGTACATTCATTGCCTTGTATATTATCACTTTCATTTCTTTCTTGCCATCTACCATTTCTCACATCCACCTCAATCCATGTATTTTACTTGCTTACAATGTGCTTTATCCTAGTTATAGGGGAGGTGGAGGAGTTGAGTGATTCATTCTTCATTCTCTTTCATCACTCTTATCGTTGCTTATGCTTAGGGATCTCTTACCCTAAGTATAGGAGGAGTGATGTTGTTTATTTTTCATCCTTATTTTCTTTAAATATGTTTCATCTTTTTCGGTCCCCTCGCTTGTCTCCTCACTTGTTTTATTCTACATTATACATAGGGATACTTTACCCTAAGTATAGGGGGAGACATACCAAGCTGTTGATTTGTTGATCCTCACCCTTGATCATCCACATTTTTGTGAACAGTCTATTATACCTTGGATTAGTTAATCCTAAGTATAGGGGAATGGTTGATTTCTCACTCTTTTATTTTAGTCATTATAGTAGAAACTTTCCTATACTCAGCACGAGTTTATCTTCTTTTTTCTCTTTGATCACTATCAGGACATAACTCAAGCTAAGAATAAGGAGAGTCATATACGTTGTATATACTTTAGCTATAACTCATACTTTCAGATTTTTGAACAATATGGCTAATATACTATACAAGGTAAGGGTATACCGATAATCAATTGTAAAGAATACATAATGTATACATTAACATTTTCAGAATTCTTTGCAAATATGATTAATAAGCTGGTTGAAAAATGATTTGCACAATAATTTGAAAAATGGTTGTAAATGACTTGAAATATTTTGAAAATCATTTGGAAAACTATTGTAAAACATTTTCAATTGTTGTAAAATTATTTTGTAAATAATTATAAAATTTTATTTCATTTATTTGAATAAAATGTTTTGAAAATTCAATTTGCAAATGATTTAGAAAATGTTTGTAAAAATATTTTGAAAAATCTATTTATATCTTTGAAATATCATTGCAAATGATTTTCAAATTTTGTAAATGTTTGCAGATTATTTATGAAAATTACTTTCAAAATAAAGTTTTCAAAATGTTTGCAAAAATGTTTTCAAACTATTTTAAGAACCTTATATAGAATTGCATAAAATAAAATTCCTAATATAAATCCATAATAAACCTTGTATACACATGTAAATAACAACTAACTCATGTACAAATTTCCTGTGTAAATTCAACAGCTAATTCTTGTAAATATGAGCACACTTCCATGTAAATATCTGTATATACTTCTTTCACTAACCTTTATCAAAAATCCCTAAAATTTTCATAATTTTCTAAAATCCCATAAAAATTTGCAAAATGTTTTTCAAAATGTGCATAAAAGCTTTCAAAACTTTTGAAATTCCATAAAAAGTTCAAAAATAAAAAATAGTTCCACAAATATATTTTTCTTTTCTTGCATTTGCATTTGCATTTTACGTATTGATAATGACAATTGAATAAAATCTAAAGATTGGAGCTTGGTTGGACCTTAATCCACTTAATCACAGGAACCTTATAGAAATTGGAATTGAGCTACTTCAGGTCTTCTAGACTTAAATCATTGAGACCACAAGACTAGGTTCATAGGTCATCTTGACTGCCTAAGTAGAATATTTCAAAACACATGCATGACTCTTATCGACAGTGACCTAACTTGGACATCTGCACCTTACCCTTAGTTCAACCCAATTGAAGCGGTAGAGGGATGGATTTGCCTACATGAGACACAAGAGAATGGAAACATATGAAGTCACAATCTGTGGCCATTGTGCCCCAACCCGATCTAGTAGCGATGAGGTCCAAGGACAAGAAGTTGTGGTTGTATTAATAATTCAAAAGAGGGATAGTCTACTTGCTCAAGAGGAAAAGGTCCTTATTAAATGTTGTTGTTAATAGTATACAAAAAATTCAAAATCCAAAAATCCAAAAAGAATAGACAGGCAAAAATCAAAGAAAAATTAATTCTCATCAGAGTATGCATGTATATATATTCAATAAGAAAGCTTGTGCTTCAAAGTCAAAGATTCATGTGATCCTACAACCGGATGACTTGGTTGCACTAGACAAGCATCCTAGGATAGGTAGCTACACAGCTACCGTCCATTCTCTTCTCCACCTCCACTTTTTGAGCCAATTGCACTCTAACTTAGAAAGGAATACCCCACTCCTTGAGGGAAGAGTTGTTGGATTGGGGAAATAGGCTCACCATGTTGGAGAAGATTATCTCTTTACCGCTTCAGCCGAGAGGATCTACATATCACTTACAATGTACGAGATATGCTCATAGTCATACAGGATTGTGTATGATATAGACTTGTTCTGACCTGCCTTTTGAGGAGACTTGGATAGAGTCTTGTGGTTCTTAGAGGCTGTTGAGTTTCAAGTCAGATTCCCAATAAGGTTCTAACCAAAACTAAAATCCGAAGGTCTAACTGAGCTCGAGACTTTCATTTTATATAGATAAGTTTAAAAATCAAAATCAATCCAAGTTCTTTCTTGTTTGTTTCTTTATTTTCTTTTTCATACATTAATATCATAAGTGTTTGCTAAGGACTAGCTAAGGCATGTATAGGGGTGTGATGAATCTCCATTTCATCACCTTTATTCTTTCATTTTGGCCTTAAATCCCTAGCTAAATGCATGTATTAGCATTTATTTGTACAAATTAACATTCATTTATTGACTAATAAAGAGTGTATAAGTATATGTATTTAATTCCAAAACAAAAGAATAAAGGAAAGAAAGAAAAAGAATGAAGTGTCAAAGATATTGAGACCCTGTGACACGATTATCATGATGACTTGGTTGATAAGGAATAAAGTAAGGGGAGATGGAGAAGATCAACTGTACATAAATATCACACGAAACACTAATTCTATTTACCAATAAATGGCACATGGGCCCTATTTTATTTTCGTATTTTTATAACTCAAATAATGAAACCCTCAATATGAGAGTTGTACGTAAAGATACAAAGAAAAATACAAATTTTATTTCACTCAAAAAATGTACAGTGCACCTGGGACAGTCATAACAAAAAGCCGTAAACAAAACTTCCCAGACTTATATCTCCTCCATACATAATCAAAATTGACCAAACTTACCTTTATTATTGATTAAGTTTTATTACCTATTTAGTGAAGGTAGTTTTATTTAATTTGGAGTTGAGATACATGTATTGTATACATGTATATCATATTCATTATATTTATTCTTTATATTTTTAACTTTCTTATATTTTTATATACTTGTAAATATTATTCAAAATACATGTAAATAATAAACATGAATAAAATATTGAAAAATACATTAAAATAAATAAAGTAATAAATATATAGGTAAACTATACATATATAATATATGTACATATTTATTTAAGTATAAAATAAAATCAAAAAAGATAATAAGATATGTAAATATATATAATTAAATAATTGATCAATATATAAATTATGTATACATAATAATAAAATATCAAATACAAAATAAAAATAAAAAGTACCAAATAGAAGTATATATGCCTATGTATATACATGCAAATATTAGCATTTATTAAATTAACTTGTAAGAATAAATAAAAATCATAAAAAAATACTACATAGAAATAATAAACATTTTTTTGTTTTTACCAAAAATTAATAAAATCATCTACTGAATTTAAATGATTTGACAATGAGATTATTCCACGAATTTCCTTGATTGGTCCGCGTGGACCAATCAAGCGTCGTCTTTTATTGATCCTAGGGTCAACTATACGTTCCTCGTTGCCCATCCTATTAGAGCTCATAGGAGCCCAAATTTCTTCAAATTTTTGGTCTTTATCCACACCGATTCAAACCTCGAGCACCTCCCACTTTGATATTTCCACATCCCCAACCCTTGCCATCATCCTAGCTTCCATCAACCACTCATCTCCTTCACGCAATCTACATGCCCCTTCTTCCTTGCAGCTTGTTTATAAATAAAACCTTCACCTTACTTTTTTATTTTTGATCTTCGATTTTGCACGTAACCCAAAGAAGATTCATAAGGCCGTGTGAGCTTGGTGACAACATCTTCTTCCCATCCTTGTTGGCATAGAGAAAGGTCAAATTCGACGTGATCCAGGTTCACTAGACCTCCTACGGTAAGCTTCATCTTCTCTAGGCATGTGCACTTGTTTGAGTTGATTTCCTTTTGCTTTTTAGGTAACATTTAGTATCTGCATTGTAGTATAATAGTTAGTTTAGTAAATTAGGCATTAGATTTGCTTAATTTGTAGAATATTTATAAGTTAGATCCTTAAGCTCCAGTTCGAATTCGCTCTTATCCAACCGTTCTCAATCCATTTTCCACACCATTTTCAATCCTTATGCATTATCCACCTTTTCCCCACATTTCCACCCAGGTCCCTCGAGTTATTTCTTCTACCACCCATCAGAGCTCCATCGCCGACCACCCCCCTATAGACACAGCTTCACTTTGTTGTCGAGGATTGTTTCCTCGAGCCAAGAACAATTTTGTGCAGGTTTTAGGCTTAAAAGAACCCCTTGGAGATGGAACCAAGGCAAAGTCAGAGCCCCGAGTGACTTAGAGCTCTAGGCTCCTTTTGATGGGGCCGAGAGCCTATTGAACCTACCTGCAGGCACAGGATACCCTAGGAGTCGATTGCACCCATCGACGAGGAAGGAGGAGTCCTGAGGACAGAGATATTGCAAATCAAATCCAGCATCCACATGTGTTCTTCCGAGTTCTTCCATATAACTCCCTCGTCGTCGGATTAAAGACACGACCCGGACCTAATCTGGGCCATCAATATTAGGCGAAGCGCTGCGGGTCCACAGTCACCTGATTGTCAAGTCAGCCATGTGGCAAGCTCTGTGCCTTTGGATCTCTTATTAAGGGAAAAATACCATCGAACCCCCATTGACTTTTTGTTTTTATATTTTGATTTTGTAAGTATTTTGTAACATTTAGGATCTTTTGTAAAAATTGCATAGGATCTCCCAAACTTCATGCTTATTGCGTTTAGGTCCTCGCACCTCACGTGTTATGCCATGTGAGGCAGTTTGATATTTGCAAGTTAGCACTAGCATATTTTTTGTAATATTTACAATTGTAAATATAGTTTAAACTTTTGGGATAATTTGCACGCTAGCCCTTGTCTTTATTTATTATTGAAAAAATACCCCTTTGATGTTGTTTTATTTTATTTATCCATTTCTAATTTATAAAAATAGCTCTTATGTGATTTAAATGCTGGGAAAATTGTAGCAAATGCATATCACCTTGCTTGTACACGCATGAACTTTTATTTAGGTGTTTATTTTATTTTCCCATATATTAAAATTCAAATAGGAGCTGTTTATCTCTAACCTACATATCAAAATACAAAAAACTATTAAACTACTTTTAAAATTCATTACAAAAATTTATAAATTTATATAGTATATACTACTATATATCCTGACTCCAGATCAAAAATCACAAAAATATAAAAAGAAAACACTAAAAATTACAAAATCCTAAAAAACTCATAAAATCAGTAAAACTTCTATAAAAAAACTATAAAAATAGTTTTTGTTTCTTATTTGTTTTTTTATTATATAATATAAATTTAAAATATTTTTAGGAAATTTTTGAGTGATTGTATATTTTTAATTCCTAAAACAATTTGTCCTATGTATATAACTCATTGTTTTGCTTATTTAAATACACTAAAAATACATAAAAACTGGCCAAAATTATATAAAAATTCAGGAAAAATGGAAGAAGATATCAAAAACATAAAACCATTTTATTTTGTAGATTTTAACTATATATATATTTTTAAAATTATAAAACCTGCATATACTATATATACCTTATATTACTTACATACTTATTATTATTATTTATAAATATCTATATGTTATATTTATCACCTAAAAAATAAAAATGATTGTTCTTTTATATATTTCCCTATATTTCTAATTATTTATTTATTATACATTCTTATATATTATTTATAATATCTATTATTATTATTATATATAGATATATACATATATTTTTTTAAACAAAAGGAAACTAAAAAACCATACAAGTAAAAAGAAAATAAAAAGTAAAAATATAAAATAATAAATAAACCAATTATTAAATGCATACAAATTAAATATAATAAAAACCCACAAAAATAAAGTACAAAATATACAATACCAACTATCTATCCAGTTTGCCCCCAGTGGTTCGACCCCTACTCCTTTTCACTATACACATTTTTTAGGGTATAATAAATTTCACCCTGCATTCATTTATTATTTTATCTATATTGTGGGTTATTTGTTGATGGTTTGATTGATTCAAGATCTGAATGTCGAGAGAGGTGATGATACAACGATTGTCAGATCTGGCTTGTCAAACACTACAGACCCTCCAAGATCGAACATTAGGATCATCACCCTCTTACCACTATCAAACATCATTGAATTTATTAATTCTTAAAAATGTCTTAAAATGAATGATTAAATATAACTGATGGTAGACAATTAAAATACCTTCAAAACGGCACCAAGTTCATCAAAATCAGATGTACAATTCACAAGATATAATCAAAGAAGTTCATGGGCATAAATGAAATAAAAATAAATACAAATATTTCAAATTGGACCTTCTGAGGGACTAGAATACAATTTGTAGAATGCACGTGGGAATCCTCTATAATTTACTCTAGGTGGGGTCCTCTGCTTGAATTTTAGGAGTAGCGGGGGGCATTGGTGCAAATTTTGCCCAGGTCACATGTGTCATGTAACTGGGGCCTGGATCGAGTGGCAGTCCTCTACATGGCTTACGATGTTGTCTTCAATTCTTTGAGGCTCTTGTCTCAGATCTCTTTGATGAGCAGTTGAGATGAAGGGCACGACTCTTGATCAAACGACTACGTGATGGGTGTAGATCAATGAACGGATGATGGATCCATTTTGTTCCTCTAGCCAGAGACGATAGAACACATGTACCACCTGATCAACATTGAGTGGTTCCTGTAGCGTACTAAAGTGTATTGTCTCCTTCTTTAGATGAAGCCCCAAGGCTCGATGACCCCGATCCTATTGGCTAACGCACGACTAGGGGACGTCGTTAGAGATGTTGAATTTCATTCAAAGGTCGATGTTGATGTCACTTGATGGTGGAGGAGAGGGAGAGGCCTTGACTCCTGTGACTATTTCGATCCTCAGCGTAAGGAGAAGCTATGCTGCATCGACTTGGTCTACAACAACACAAAGTTGGTGTTCCATTATGGATCACACATCGATGAGGGTATAATTCCAGAGGTTGGATTGGTTTATGTTACCACCCAACTCCACTCAACTCTCTCTCTCTCTTGTTGGGGAACATAATGGCGATGGTTGATGGAACCCACCAACTCCGCTCAACTCTCTCTCTCTCATTAGGGAAGACGATGACGATGATCGATGGAACCCACTCGCTCGGGTCATGAGTTAACCGGAGATGATGTGTTCTGGAAGGTAGAAAGGAAGTTGGGGGTAACAAAAGAGAGGGAGGTTTTTGGTGATCAGAATTACATGAATAAGATGATTTGGGACCTTTGTAATTTATTTTCTCCGGATGGGTGGAGGTCTTAAATCACCTCAACTCTTGTTTTCACCGTCAAGCATGGGAGAGACACGAGGAGGCTTTGCTATTCGTCATTGGGAAAAGAAAAGAGACATGTGTGTTTAGGAACATAGATCTCGCATGTAGAAGGTGGTCATCATCGGAGAACAAGGTGCTACTAACACCATCACCATCATCTCTAACTCTCTTCCTCTCTCTCGTTGTTTACAAGTGAAGAATGACTGAGGCGACATATGAAGTCAGTCAATGAGGGAGTAGGGGTGTTTAAATAAGGAGGGAGAGATATGAAGAGATGGTGATGGGTTCTATGATGGCGGTCGATCTGGATGGGATATAGTTGGTTGAGGAAAGTTGTTTCAGGTGACCTATAGATAGGTTATGATTTGAGAGGATAAGGGGATTGGGTTGCAAGGCCCGACGTTGGGAGGCTTGATCTCATGAATAAGGTTGATATAGGATTAGGAATAGGGTAATGGCTGGTTTTGGAGTTTAGGACTAAGAAGAGGATAGAATCGAGAATGAAGGGGATAGATCTGGTTCAGTCCTTCATCCATAAGTGGTTGGATTTCGATGGTTAGCAACGTGGATCGGAGAGGATGAGGTGGAGCAAATGTAGTCGGAGACTCGACCGGGGAAGGTTGGAGGAAGGGGGTGCTTAGGTAAAGTGGAGAGTTGCCATGTGCATGACATGTAAGGGAGATTGGGTAGATGGCGAAAATGATGGCAATCGTTAGATCAAACTATTGGACTTGTAATCCCTTTGTGACTCATTAATGCAATAAAAGTTATTGTTTTATCATACCCGTCTGAAATTAAATGAATCACTTTACTATTATGGTCTCTTTGTATAATTAAGGTTATTACCATGGCCATATTGAATACCATGTAGTTGGGAGGACATGACTAATTTCAAATATGTGATATTCAATAAAGATCTCCAATCTGAGAAAGAGATGGCGTTCTTTCTCTAAAGACTAATTTCCAAATGATTTTTTAATGTATGTCTTCTGCATAGAAATAGAGATTCGAAAGTGTTGGAACAATCAAGTCAAAGAGTCAACTTTATGAGGTTGAGATAAACTAAACTTGGATCGTAATTGTCATGATCTGACGTACATCCTTTGACTTGAGATTGATATGATCTATATGCCTGAGTATGCACATTTGACAGACCAATAGATTGGTGACCTCGCCAAGGTCAGTATACCGGCGTGTCGGTGTGCATATTAAGACATATGAGATGTATGCTCTCTCAAAGGAATCATACATGTTCATAGTCGATAAATCGAGAGACAAAGCTCACTCATGAGATAATTTTGGGGTCATAATGAATTCTATGCATGTTCATCTTGTTTATGAAATAAGATACGAAATTTGAGATATTAATATATGATTTTGAAAAGTATATGATTAATATTATCACCCAAAATCAAATGGCAAATATATTGATTTATTCCAAAGAAGAAAGTCAAACCAGGGTTTGAACTTCAAATTTATCAAAGTCTTCCAATGTGAAGGATGTATGAGTATTGGGAATACTCAGGGTTAAATCTATCATAATAGATCATCTACCATGACACTTCCATTCTGCAAGAGTGATGAAACAAGATGGGTTTTATTGGCACCATTTAGCTAGATGAGATTTAATTGGATTAAATCACAATTCATTTCAATCTAGTTTCCAATTCCAATTCTAATTTCGATTTCCAATGTTCTAAACAGAAATTGTCATAGAAATGAAAATATACATCTCCTTAAGCTCATTTCTAAGATCCAAATGATTTGGACTATGATTATAAATGGTCAAGGAAGTAGTGTTTAGCTCATCGATATTTCTCGAGCTCACATAGATTGGCTTGCATTTCATTAATCTCACTTAGAGTGTGAAGTATTCCACTCGAGTAAAATTGATAAAAGTGTAACAATTTTGAGCTAAAATGTTATAAATCCTAAAATTGTATTGATATCCAGATTTCAAGTCATTATACATGGACAGCATGGTCTCCTCGACATTGACTCCAAGTATATGCATTTGTATCTCATGAGACCCAATTAGATTAGGACTCATACTATTTGATGTTAATATTAAGACAATAATCTTTGTTATCATATTCTTGAGGGTAGTTTTGTTAGTATGGTTTATAAATATAATACATTAATTAATATGAATAATTATTCATAATAATTAATGTTTATATGAATGTGCTTCATATAATTAATATTTGTGTGAATATGATTCACATATTTATTTCAAGTTGCATGTGTGAATGTGATTCACATTAGAATAATTAGTGTAAATTGAATTTACACTATTTAGATTTATGAATATAATTCATGATCTACGGGGATTAATCTCATAAAATTTTCTATTTTAATAATTGGATTATTAAATTAATAAATAAAGAAACAATTCCAAAATATATTTGAAATATGAGAGGTGTGTGTTGAGAGAGACACATGGCTCTCTATCTCTCACTGTGAGGGTCCTAATTGGATTAGGCTCTTAATTTGTTACTTAATTAATTCACTAATTAATTAGTTTATGATTAGAAGGATATAGTTCTAGTCATAATCCTTATTGAATAAGGACTAAATCATATACCTTTATCCATGATCCAAGTGACACCATGGAGGATGTCTACCATGAAGAGAAGACTCCTCGTATACGCCCCCTGTGGTTATAAAAGAGAAGGCATTTCCTCTCTTTCATAGTATGATTGTTCCTCCTAATAATTCCAAGTTGCCTTAGTCACTGAGAGATAAGTTAAGAGAGTAGAAGACTCTCTAATACATGTCCCCCCTTGATGTATCTGATGATCATCCTTGTTAGTTTGATTAATCCGTCATGTTTGTTGTAGTCGGGCAATCAGGATCGATAAAAAAATAACTGCATGAATTGAATAATCAACAAATTAGCTAATATGTGGTTTAATGTTTTGTTAACCTGGGCAAGCCCCAAGGTCGACTCAGGAAGGCAAAGGAACAACTTCGGATCAGATTAGAGAAATTAGCGCACGATTTTCAAAGTAGATTTTTTTAAAAAAAGTTATGCTATAAAAATGCCAAGGCACGATCTCGCATGAATTAGGTTATTAAGAAAATAAACAGCTTAGCCAAATTTATTTTAATGCAAAAATAAGTCAAATTAGCCAAGTTATATTTTCCTTGGAAACCAAATCCAATGATGAATGCAAAATGTATTTTTTTTTTGAATTATTGGAGTTAAGATGGAACAATAAAAAATACAATACAAACTTTTTTGGGGTTTTTATGCAATTTTTTATGCAAATGAAATGTAAAAATTTCGAAAAAATTATTGGAAGTGAAATATGGTGGAATGAAGCTACACTAAGTTTTCTGGAATTTTCTAACACTTTATTATTTTTATTAATTTTTTACTGAAAACAGAGTGACTATTAGTATTTAATTCCTAATTAATCCACGAAATAAATTTATTTAGTAGAAAATTTATCGCAAAAAGCTATTTTAATAAGGAATCCAGGAGAATTGAAATTTCTAAAAAATGATCTTCTTGGATTTAATTAAAAATCATTTATTGAAATCACTAAGGAATTTATTTTTATGCAAAAGACAACTCCAATTTTGATAAAATTTGGACTTAATTAAAGTATAACTAGAGGAATCATAAACGATTTTTTCACAATTTTTGGAGGAAGAAATATGTATGTGCAAATTTCAGAGCTTAAATGGGCAAAATATCGCTGAATTTCAAAGTCTGATTTTTAATAAATTATCCAATGCTCACAAAAATTTAAATAGATAGCAAAAAGATAAAGAATTAGTTTTCTTAACAATATGTTATTTTTCATTAAAATAAGTGATGTAAGAAAGATGTCCAAATTCAAGCATAAACATAAGGGTGCACTTGCAATATAAAAATAGAAATGAATGAACTGAAATTGTGTCTAAGGGGATTTTTACAAATATCTAATTATGTAGGGAACAGATTGCAATTGTCACGGTGAAAATAATAAAACACAAAATAAAGACTTGGAAACGTGGGTTCTCCACCGACTTAGGGCACGTATGTGTGAGGAAGCGCGTGGGCGCGGGCGACTGGCGGCACGCACCGGAGCGGCATGGTGCAAATGACCGCTCGTGGTGGGGTGATGGCGGTGCAGCGTTATAGACGTGCATAGGGAGGAGGCGGAGGCGCGTGCTAGCTGCGCTATAGAGGACGGTGTTGGCCGGACGTACCTATAGTGGCTAGAGCGAGGGGTGCGAGTGGCAATTGCACGCAGGGTCGCGTGGAGGCGGGCAGGGACCTCACGGCTGGGGGTTGCAGAGGCACACGATGGGTGGCGCACCATAGACATAGGTAGTCCTTGTAGGCTTACGTGCAGCTGGAGTGGCTGGCGGCCGCGAGTCTGTGACTAGGGCAGCGGCTGGAGGCCCGCGCAGCCGCAGGTGTTGGAGCAGCGACGAACGGAGGTCCACGGGCGGCATAAGGCGGCGACTAGCTTGAATTCTCGTGGGCAGAGGGACCGGTGACGTTGTTGTGGGCGACACGTATGAATCTCCCCCACGAGGTAGCTGTAGAGGCGTGGTTGCACACGACTGCACGCATGAGAAGAGGGAGATTGCATCCAGGGCCACTTGGAGGCACAAGGCCAGGAAGCATGTACAGGCGCTCGATGGTGAAGGGCTTCGTGATGTTCCTTTGAATATTAGCAGCGAACTACGGTTGCAATACGTGTACGTGTAGATGTAAGTTGCGTGTGATACTCGACAAGAAATGTTCCAGTGTAAAAAAATGACTCGAGCAAACAAGTCTCGACCTTTGACATTAAGCGCGTAAAAGGAAATGTGGATGATGATCCGGTAGAGGTGATGGAGAGGAGCAAATGGGCGGAAGGTTGTGTAGAGGTAGAAATGAAATGAATAGGGGAAAAAAGGAGGATGACAATTTTCGACGAGGTTGATTTTTTTTTACTTTTCTTGTGAATCTAGTGTACGATGGAACAAGGAAAAGAGAAGAAATGACTATAAAAAAATAGGTGAAGAGAAGAAAAGATACTTTACCTGTGTCGGGTGGAGGTTCTCGCTAGTGGGGGAGGAGATAAACATCAACTTTGATGATCGTAGCTTCAAGGAGACGGCGAGAAGCTCCAAATCTCAACAAGCATTGTGGAGCTCATGACGGTAGTGCAGATTACCAGATCTCTCCTTGACAAGATAAAGTCATCGTCACTTCGATACGGATCCTAACTACCGTCACCGGGAAGGAGGTTGGGTTGAGCTTCTTTTCTCTAGCTTGGTGGATGATGAAAAATGGAGAAGGGGATGTGAATAAAAATGAGGAGAGCGGAAGTTAGAGAAGTGGTGGAGAATGTGGAGGAGTGGTGGAGGAAGTGGAATGGTGACTTGGAGTGGAAGACAAGTAGAGGGAGAAGAAGTAAAAGGGGAAAAGTAATAAAATAATAAAATAAGTAGGCTACTAAAAATAATAAAGAGAAAATAAATAAATAAATATGTAAATAAATAATATTAAATAAATAATAGAATATAATACGAAATTAATAAAATAATAAAAAATAGGGTGACACGTGACCGCTCCTAGAGCCGCCACGTGTCACACCTAGAAATATCAAAAATTAAATGTAAATAAAATAAAAAAGAAAATAATAGAAGGGGATAAATCTAAAAGTGATCAACATGAAATTGCTCATCTCGACGAGATCTACAACTTTCATTAAGGATCGAAAATCAAGTGAAATCATATGTACAAAAAATATTTTTGGGAGTACCTTATAGATATAAAATACCGCTTTTTTATCTTTTGTAATTTTTTTGTCATTTTTAATTCAAGAAAAATCATAATAAAGTTAGCAAAAATATGAATGAAATATTTACAACTTAATCTTTTTTTATTTTTAATAATTAAGAACATAAAAAGATAAAATGTAGGGTGTTGTGGTCAATATGTATAATATACAATAGGGGCCCAAAACTCAAGTTTCACATACAATCTCTGATTTGATGAAATTGGTCTTGTTTTGCAGATATTTGAATGTATATTACTTTAAATGTGAGAAGACCTAAATCAAACACTGTATGAGAGAGATATGTGTATTTTATTGGACAATTTTACAAGTTTGTATTTTTCTGATATTTTTCCTTTATTAGTGTTAGTAATACATACACTAAGGAGTTGGTTGTATTGGATTTGGAGTTAGTATAAAATATATACATATAGGTGAATTTGGCTAATATACAGGTGAATATTTACACGCGAATCTAGCTCCTTATTTAATGCAAATATGAATGCTAAAATGGAAATATTATTTACACATGCATGAATGCTAATTATGCAATATAAGTGATGAAATGCAGCTAATTACTCGAGAACAAATGTCTATTTTCAACTTTTAGAGTGATAAATCACATATTCATCAACCCCTTATACTAAAACCTTGCTCGTCCCCGAGCAACTAAAATGAAATTCAAAAGTGAAATGATTTTGGGTTCTAATGACTCAAGTTTTGCGAGGGTCTAAAGTAATCCACACAAGGTGGAATCACAATTAGGGATGGCTATCGAGTCACGGCTCGATGAGCCAGGCTCGGGCTCGGCTCGATAAGGGCTCGTGAGCCTGGCTCATTAGGCTATTGAGCCGAGCTCGAGCCAGAATTGTGGGCTCGATAGCTTAACGAGCTGAGCCCAAGCCGAGCCTCGCTCGGCTCGATAACTCAATAAGGGGCTCGATAAGAAATATATATACATAAAATATTTATATATAATACAAATAAAATAAAAGTAACCCTTAACGAGCCTTCCTTGGGCTCGGGCCTAGATCGGGCTCGATAAGGACTAATTCTCTTGCATGGTGAATAGAACCTTTGATATTATCCATTGTAATAATTACATCAAGATATGCCCACGTGAATTCCTTATCGATATAAAACTCATAAAAATTTTATATACTTGAACACAATTTGCAATCACACGTCATATTCCTTTCCCTCTTAATCTGCTTTTACAAAAGGTTTGTAATTCCATCATTTTATTTGTATTCCCATATTACGGTACATTAGTTCTACATAAGGTTTGTGATTCTTGGCCCTTTATTATCTTCAACAATACCCATATTTTCGATCATTACGACATATTACCGATTTGCAAGAGAAATTATCTTCAATATGTTTGTAATTCCCATCATTACAATATGTAGATAAATAATTAACCATTCGAGGGAAGAGAGATATAGGGCACGGACCGAATCAAATTGTTTGAAGGTTAATCTCAATCCACATGCAATTAAATTTATGAAATTATGTGGCTCACCGCCACGTCTTTACCTTTTTGTATAAACAATATAGCCAGCTTAACACTCCTCTTTAGTACCACATCGTGCAGCTCTAAGAAGCCGAGTGCTGGGATTTCCTATAAGAGGGGGGAGTGGGCAGCATTCATCCATACTTACCTGGACGGGGTCAATTAAGGGGCTCAGCTCGAGCCCGAGCCAGCTCGATAAGGGCTCGAGCTCATCAAGCCCGAGCCCGAGCCAGCTTGGTTGGGCTCGAACGAGCCTGAGCTCGAGCCCGAGTTCAGTTGGGCTTAATGAGTCCGAGCTTGAGCTAGGGGTTGGCTCGGCTCGTTGGGCTCTATAGCCAGCTCTAATCACAATGTCGCTGAGGCGACCGCTCATAAAACCCGGGTTAATCAACAATTAACCCACAACAATCATCAAGTAATAAAAAGGGAAGATGTGGAATTAAAATTTATTATAACTCTACAATGAATATGTATAGTGTGAAATTATGTAGAGGTCGAACATAGGGAACAAGCAGGACAGATCGGGAAAAATCAATGCTCAAGAATGAAAGTGATCAAATGTCTATACAAGTGTTATTTTTGTGAGTTTTAAATTTTATACTTTTTTATTTTTTCTATTTTATATTTTTATATTTTGATTTTTAATTTTCTGATTTTGTATTTTCTTTTTACATTTTATGTTTTTATATTTTCTTTTTCTTTTAAAAGGATATAAAACTATATAAGGAATATATAATATAGATACGAGAGAGATAAAATAAGTAAAAATACTCAAAAAAACAGGAAATAAAGAGTTTTGTGCTTTTTATGTTTTTCTAATATTTTTGTGATTTTTCTATGTTTTTGCTAATTTTTTGGTATTTTTAAAGCCAAAAAATACTTAAAATTGTGAGTAAAATTACTATCTGAAATTAAAGTGGAGATGAAAAATATCAAACAATGTCAAAAATTCTCCAAATTAATTTTAAACTACAGATAATACAATAAAGAAAATTCAGGAATATAAAAAGCAATTTTTAGATTTTTATGGATTTTATAAATTTTTATGAAGATTTTTAGAGTTTTTCTATTTTTATGAGTTTTCTTTTGTATTTTTTAGTGGTTTTTGGTCTGAAGTTAAAAGATTCAAAAACACACAAAAAATAATTTTTTTGGAATTTTTCAAAAACGTTTTATAATTTTTATGTATTTTCTAATGCAAACGGTGAAGAAAATGCATGTTTTTTAATTCTTTTAAATAATAAAATGCAATAAAAATGCAAAATAAAAATATGTCATGGAAATTCAATGCAAGAGGAAGCTAGGGTAATTTTTTTGTTTTTTAGAGATTTATAGATGCATGAAATAAATAAAGACAACAAAGAGAAACTACACTACTAACAAGGGCATCTATGTAAATAGGCAAAAGTGAAAGGGCCACAATGCATTTTTTCCACAAAATCTATAATGCAATGAATAATTTTTGGATAAAATATAATTTGCCAAAGCCGCGAGGGCGTTCCTGCAGAAAATCCTAGAACACACGTGCGTAAGTACGCGCGCCTAGTAATGACGAATTTGTAATTCCCAAAAAGCTAGGGGCTTAAATGCAAAAGTGCCAGAAAGTTTACAACTTCATATGAAAGGTTTTGCACTAAAACTGAATAAGAAAATGTCTGCAGAATTGGCCTTAATGGCTACGACGCTTCCTGCAGGGTTTCTCTTGATGCTGGAGGCTCAAGAATTGGACGACGGCCATAGGAGGTGGCTGGGGAAGGAGGAGGAGCGGAGAGGATCCAAGTTGCTCCGACGAGGGTCCAGTACGCTCCAGGTGTGCGTTATACTCCAGAGACCTGCGCAACAGTGGTTAAACCCTCAAGGGAAAAATGCCTTGAAGGTTGGCAGAGCGTTCAGTGGTGGGCAAAGCGAAATGATGTCTTGTCGGCGCTAGCTCCGGTGAAGGGGTGGACTAGGCGATCGAACGAATGTAACACGAAAGGGAGATGGAGATTTTGATCCTATGACTATCGCGAGTACAAAAATGCAAAGAAAATAAGGGAAATAAGAGCCTTGAAGGTGGGATCACCTGAGGAAAGACCTCGACGCCGAAGCTTCGTCGGAGGTGGGGGAGACAGCCTAACGACCCGTCAATGACCTCGCATGATGGCTGGAACTAATGATGTCACCTCCAGCTAGTCACCGTGCAAGGTAGAGGTGGATGAACTGGGAAAAATAGGGTTCAAAGGTGGAAGGACGGATCGAGTGATCTTTTGAATGGTTTGATGGGAGGCTGGCAAGATCGAGGCAGATCGAGCAAATCGATGGTCCACTGCCCAAGGAGAGGCTTCGGCGTGTAAGACCAATATACGAGGAACAAAAGTCAAGAAGACTAAAATGATAGAATAAGAGTATTTACATGCATGAATGCTAGAATGCACTATTTACACATACATGCATGAATGCTAAGAAGACCAATATTTTGGCTTTAAAACCATATTTTATATACTATTTACACATACATGCATAAATGCTAAAATGCATGAATTAAGAGTATTTACATGCATTTACGAGGGTTTTTGAGGCCAAAACAGTAGAATAAACATGATGAAATGGAGGTTCATCATCCCCCTATACTTGCCTTTGCTAGTCCCTAGCAAACATGTATGCAATAAGTGCAGAAAAAGAAAAACAAAGAGAAGAAAAAGAAGAAAGACGGATTGAATTTAATTATCAAACTTGTCACAAAATCAAAGTTTGGAGCTTGAGTCGGACCTTTGGAATTTTTGTGCGGGCGGAACCTTAATGAGAACCGGATTTGAAATCCAACGGCCTCTGAGAATCCCAAAACTCTGCTCAAGTCTCCTCAATATCCAGGTCAGAATACTTCAACTCATACGCAAACCCTTATGACTATGAATCTGACTCGTACAATGTAAGTGACGGTGGCTCTCCCCAAGTGAAATGACAAAGAGACTGACTTCTCCAATATGACAACCCAATGATACCCCAATCCAACAATTCATTCCTCGAGGAGCAGGGTATTCCCTTATAACTTCAAGTGACAACAAGCTCAAGAGAAGGGGGATGAAGAGAAGAATGGACGGTAGCCAGTGTAGCTACCTATCCTAGGATGCAAGACTAGTGTAGTCAAGTCATCCTGCTGCAGGCTCTCATGATTTGACTTTGAAGCTCAAGCTTGCTTATTGGCTATACAAATATATAAACTCCAGTAGACATTTTTATTTTTATACCGGCCTGTCCACTTTTTTGGAGTTTTTGCTTTTGCTTTTTCTTTGAAATAATATATACAGTAGCATTTACATAAGGAGTTTTTACTTTTGAGCTAGTATACTATCCCTCTTTTGAAGCTTTATTGCAACCCACAATCTCCTGTTCTCAAAACTCATCATCACCAGACGGGTTGGGGTGCACTTCCCTCCCTAGAGGAGGATAAGTGTTTCCACTTGTATGCGTCTCATACCGGCAAATCCAACCCCCTCACCACTCCAAATGAGTTGAGACATGTGAAAGGTGTAGGTGTCCAAGTTAGGTCATTATCAACAAGAGTCGTATGTGTACTCCGAAATACTCTACTTAGGTAGTCAAGAATCCATTGAACCAAGTCTCGTGATCCTCAAAGAATTAAGTCAACTAGACCTGAAGTACCTCAATTCCAGCTCCTATAAGGTTCCTGTTAATTAGGTAGATTTAAGGTCCAATCAAGCTCCAATCTTCGGATTTTACTTAGACTTGTTCAACCATAAAACTCAATCCGAAAAACGCTCATGTTTTGGAAATGTTATGCAGAATGCAGAAAACATTTTTGTAATCTAATTTTTCAAAGATTTTAAACTTTTTATGGATTTTTGAAAAGGTCACGCACATGCATTTTTTAGATTTTTCAAAAAGATTTTTCAAATGTTTTGATAATTTAATTTTGCAAATGTTTTTGGGATTTTTAAAAAAAATATTTTGGCCAAAAACTAGGTACAAATATTTACACGGGGATGCATTTTATATTTACAAGAAGTAGATTTTAAGAATTCACAAGGGGTAAGTGCTCGATTTTATAGATATATATATATAATGAATTTTAGGTGTGATGTATATATTCCTCAAACTTATTTGAAAATCATTATACAAACAATTTTAAAAAACTATAGTCCAAAATAATTTTTACAAAATTTTTACAAACATGTACACACATTTGAAAATTATTTTGCAAAGGTTTTTGAAAAAGTATATATATATATATATATATATATATATTTCAAAATATTTTTGAAACTATTTTCAAACCATTTGCAAAGCATTTTTCAATCATTTTATTTCACACAAAGGAAATAAAATTTTCAAAGCAAAATGTTTTTACAAAGATTTGGAGACATGTAACAAAACATTTTCCAAATAGTTATCAAAAGATTTTTCACAAAGATTTTCAAACTCTTTTTCAAACATTTTGCAAAAAATATTTTCACCTGATTTATTAATCAGTATATACAGAAAGAAGTTGAGGAATAATCACATCTTTTTATTAAAAGTTTTTAATGAATTTAATTGTATTAATTACCAATGATTATTGAGAAAATACGAAAGTACGATTTATGGCTAAAGTATATACACAATATATACGACTCCCCTATACTTAGCTCGAGGTATGTCCTTATAGATTAGAGAGAAAAAGAGAACACATAACTCGTACTTAGTATGGACAAGTCTAAAGAATAAATGAACAAGAAATGAATGAATAAGAGTTGGTTGTCCCCCCTACTTAGGATCAAATAATCCTAAGTATAGCAGACTCTACACAAAGCAAGGAGGGTCAAGGGTGGGAATGAACAGATTGTACTCAGACTATCTCCCCCTATACTTAGGGTAAGATATCCCTAAGTATAGACAAGAAGAGGAGACAATGGAGAGGATCAAAGAATAGAAGATACTCGGGGTACATACCCCCCCTATACTTAGGACAAAGTACATCCTAAGTATAGAAGACTGACAAAAAGAGGCGACACCTTTTCGGTAGATAAAGAAGATAGAAAAGGAAAAGAAGAAATCAAGAAAACAAGAAAAGAGAATAAACAGAGCACAACTCAGTCTATCTCCCACTATACTTAGGGTAAAATACCCTGAGTATAAACAAGAAGAAGAGACAGAAGAGGGGATCATAGAATAGTACAACTCAGTGTGTGCACCCCCTATACTTAGGACAAGGTGTGTCCTAAGTATAGCAAAATCATAAGATGACGACGGGGTGGCAGACATAACGAATGAATGAATGAATGATGTGGACATATGGATCTATACATTGGAAGATGGAAGTAATAACCATGTATGAGATGCAGGTGATGTGAGTCAAAGAGCACATCTCATACCAGATGAATAGGGCCAACATCAACAGTCGGCGGATTATTATCTAGATATAGTTTCAGGCACTGACCGTTAACTCGAAAGGTAGAGGAAGATGACAACTCGGATATATTAATATTGCCATTGTCATGTACCTTTCTGACCACAGTAGGTGAGGACGCTATCCTGCTTTCTTGAGGAATACACCTCCTCCAAATACTATCCCCTCCTTTATGATAAAAGGATGGGATCCTCCCAATGGTATGACTTGGCCTTCACAAGGAAGGTCTCAAGTCGCTTCCTGGGCCAATCTTGTGGAACCTTCTTGGCGACAAGATATTTCACAATGTTGGTGTACCATAGAAGCGATGCCATGGCAAGGATCGCCTCATCTGGAAATGGCTCAGTAATAGGTGCAATGGGCTCAGATTCCTCAAGGTTCTCTAATCGGGAGAGGTGATCCGCCACCACATTCTTAACTCCAAGTTTATCATTAATCTCAATATCAAACTCCTGGAGTAGAAGGATCCATCTGGTAAGTCGAGCTTTGGCATCCTTCTTTGCCATGAGGTATTAGATGGCGGTGTGGTCTGTAAAGATAGTCACTTTGGATACCAGAATATATGATATGTATTTATCCAAAGCAAAGACTACGGCTAGCATCTCCTTCTCAGTCATAGTGTAATTCCTCTGAATGGCATCCAAAGTCCGACTAGCGTAGTGAATGGCATACGGCAATCCATCCCTCCTCTGTCCAAGCACAATCCATACAGCAAAATCAGAAGCATCCGTCAAGATCTCGAATGGGTGGCTGAAGGATAGGAGCCTTAACAACAAGATTCTTGAGAGTCTCGAAGGACGCAAGACACTTATCATCTACAATGAACTCGGTGTCTTTTGTCAGCAAATTAGTGAGCGGTCGGGCAATAAAGTCCTGAATGAACCGTCGACAGAAACTGACATGCCCCAGAAAAGACCGCAACTGTCGCAGATTGGACGGTGGACTGAGCTTTATAATGGTATCCACCTTGGCTGGATCAACCTTCATGCCCCTGTTGGAGATGATATGGCCAAGGACCGTCCCTTGAGTCACCATGAAGTGACTCTTCTCCCAATATAGGACAAGATTGACCTCTATGCAGCGCTGAAGTATACGGTCTAGGAAGTCAAGACAAGCATCAAACCCATCACTGTAAATCGAGAAATCATACATGAAGACCTCTAAACAGTCACCCATCATGTTTGAGAAGATAGACAACATGCACCTTTGGAATGTCGCTGGGGCGTTACACAAAACAAAAGGCATCCGTCTAAAAGCATATATCCCAAATGAACAGGTGAATGTCGTCTTGTCCTGGTCTTCGGGCGCAATGGACACTTGGTTATAGACGGAGTACCCGTCAAGAAAACAGTAGTGAATCTTCCCCGCTAGCCTCTCGATAATCTGATCAATAAATGGTAGTGGGAAATGATCCTTCTTGGTGGCCTGATTCAATCGTCTGTAGTCCACACAGACCCTCCAAGAAGTGGGTAATCGGGTAGCTATCTTTTCTCCAGACCGGCTCACAATTGTAGTGATACTTATCTTCTTGGGTACCACATGTAATGTACTAACCCACTTGGAGTCGGAGATGGGGTAGATAAAATCGATGCTCCACCATTTTGATATTTCTTTCATGATCACATCTCGAAGGTTCGGGTTCAGCTGTCGCTGGAACTCACGTGAGGGATTGGAGTCCTCTTCGAGGTAGATATGGTGGGAGCATAGAGCTGGACTAATCCCCTGGAGATGAGCTATACTCCATCCTATCTCCTTGCGGTTTCTTTCAAGAACCTCCATCAAACGAGATTCTTGCTCTCCAGTCAAATCTACTGAGATAATGGTTGGGTGCATGTCTGGCTCACCTGTAAGGAATCTGTACTTCAACGACTGTGGCAAGGGCTTCAATTTCAGGCAACTGGGAGCTGGCAAATCTGGCTTCTGATATGTCTGAGTGAAAGCTACTAGGTCTGCATGTGATAACTCTCGCTGATCGTGAAAATCTGATGAAGGGAACCCTGCTGGAATATTTGTAAATTGTGTTGGCTTGCACTACGTCCTAGATGTCGGCTCAGAAGGAATCAGACATGGCAAATACTCATCAAAGTCATCCCAATAAATGTCTGAATTTGAGGGATCTGAATCAGAAGAATATGAATGAAACTCCGCTTCACCACTCAACTCGCAACTATCGGCCTCTACTGTGTCCTATGTCAGGGGTGTGCTCTCCAAACTCTTGATTGCCATAAGTTGTGCATATGCTGAATCTGTTGGCAAGGCAAGGGCTCGTGCTACTGGATCTGCCCAAATTGCTTCATCATCGGTCATCACAAAGTCACACTCCTGGTGGACGTCTCGCTCAGCCTTTGTCATCTGCTCAGTGTCACTGAACTGCTCTGAGCAGGCTGAATCTCTTGCTCTGGTCTCATTGGTCGTCTCTATTTGTATACTTTCACCCTCTACGTGAAAGTACACCTTCCCACTATCATGATCGGATACCACTTTGGTAGTGGCCAAGAATAGGTGTCCTAGTATGATGGGGGGAATCTGTCACCGACTTAGGGATCTCCATGTCTAATACAACAAAGTCCACGGGGAATTTCAGGCCCTGAATGGTGATGACCACATCTCTCAACAACCCCTTTGGCCTCGTAGTAGACCTATCAACAAACTGAAGGATTGTCCTACTCTGATAGAGAGGGCCAAACTCGAATCGGTCAAGTAAGGCTGTCGAAAGGAGGTTGATTGAAGAGACATTGTCTAATAGAGTACGACCGAACTGCTGCTCTTGGATCTTGCATCTGACATAGGGAGCTCCTGCATCAGGTCTCTTGGCAAGCAATCGGTTCTGAATGGCAAAGCATGTGGCACGGGTGAGCACATGGATCTCTTCTTTGTGGTTCCTCCTCTTCCTGTGTACGGTTGTATTCTCTCTCAAGTTCTTCTGGAAATGGGGGATGTGCTCTAGTGCCTCCTGTAGAGTCAGTTGAATCTAGAATCTATCAATCATCTGATGGCTGAACTCTAACGAGTGTGTCTTTTTTTGATGGATCAGCCATTGGCAATTCTTCCTCCACCACCCTTCGAGCAGGAGCCATTAATGGAAGTCAATGGGATATGGTACGATCGATACCCACAACAGGCCGGGATTCATCGCGATCATCACGGATTCTGTTGGACCACCGAAGGCACCTCATCCCAATAATAGTCTCCCGCTCAGGGCAACCAGAACAGCCAGCTGCAGCGGCCCTATCACTCCCACCAGTAGTACCAGCTGGGTCCTCATCCCTCTTATTAGGGACAACAGTGGAGGCAGCGTCAGCACCCTTACCAGCCATACTCCTAGCCTCCCCCTCACCATTCACAGCAAGAGCGGCCTCATGTCCAACATGGGAACACTTATGACTCTTTGGCACCTGCCTTCGAGAACCCAGCTCTTGATGACTTCGCCCGCTTGCTCTCCGAACATCAGACATCCTTTTGGCAAGAAATGGATGAGTTCCGGCAGGAGATGAGAGATATCATCAAGGGAAAGGCCACCGTACCAGCTCAGATCGAACCCAACCCGAACAGTTTGAAGAGGAAATATGATCATGTATAGTCTATAGGATACCACTTCTAGTGACTCTTTGCATTACATGTCTTCTTATATGTTTTATGCTGATTTCGTGACAACTAAGAGCGGTAGGATGCCAGCCGGCGGCGTCTCGTCTGAACGACAACCACACGAGGAATCAAGAGCGCCATATGAGGAGAATAACGGTGTTGATGCCGCTAATGATGTTGATGACAGTGGTGATGATGCCACCAAGGATAGAGAACCAATTGATCGTACTGAGGTCATCGTGACTCCAAATGCAGGCGGTGGTGCTGATGCCACGATTTTACTTGATGCTGAGCCAGAGCGCGGTGCTGATGCTGCGAAGACAGATTTTGTGGGTGGTACTGGTGCCACCACTTCGACTCTAGTTGTGTTTCCATCTATTGTGTTGCCGCCTTTTGTATCTCAGGACTGCGGTAACAAGAAATAAACCTAAAATATGAATAAAGAGAAGGTTTCTTCATATACTTCATGTTCATATGTGTTGCATGATGATCGTGCTTACATTCCTTCACAGGCACAGGAACCTCTTCTTAGTCCTCCATCTGAGAAGGGCCCAGCCATCCCCTTCCATCAAGCACTCCGCTTGGCGAAGGGGAATAAAAAAGAGCTGGTAAACCACCATTTGAGTGTCCTGAAATAATGGCAGAGATGGGTAGTGTTGTAGCTGATGAACTGGCACTGCCTGGATATGGTGAACATGTCGGTGTGTGGTAGAGGACTTGGTGGAGCTGCTACTGTTGGAATCATCACATGACTTGGGAGGTTGTTGTGTGGACATATGTGCCTCCTGAATGCATAGGATTTGGGTCTTTAGGTCACTCATTGTCTTCGTCAAATGGTCCATCTGTGTAAGCCATTGGATCTGCTTCTTCTCAAGGATCTCGATGCGGTCCAACTTATCGCTGATAATCCCCATGTCAGCAGCGGTGGATTCAGCCTGAGCTGTTGCAGCTGAGTGTGGGAACCGACATTGATTCGTGCAATTCTCTGATATGAAACTTCCTGCTGGGGGGCCTTTGACTGTGTGTAGACCCGGGCTTGGGACATCACTATCGAGTTCTCTGCCATCTCCTTATAGATGGCCTAGACCTGGTCTTCACCCTTAGAAAATTAGGACCCACTACAAGAGGCATTCACAAGCCCCTATAGCTCTGGTGTCAACACACAAAAGAAACTTTGAACCAGGTTGGGCTTTGATATATCGTGATGTGGACACCGATCAATGAGATTTCTAAATCGATCCCAAGCCTCATGGAACTGCTCATTCGGGATCATAGTGAAGTTACTGATCAGAGATCGTGTTGCATTGGTCCGGTCGAGTGGATAGTACTTATTCAAGTACTCGGTCCGAAGCTGCTCCAATGATGTGACATACCTTCCTAAACGCTTCAGACAATAGGTTGCTCTATCAACCAATGAGAACGGGAAGACAATCATCTTTATCGTGGCCTCGTCCACCAGTCTATCGTGGACAGTGCTACAAATCATCTCGAACTCCTGTAGATGGAGATGAGGCTCCTCGGTGGCCGTCCCATGAAACTTGGGCAACAACTGAATGGTCTGGGGGAGAATCTCGAAGTTTCCATCAATGGGAGGAAGCTGGATCCATCGGTGAGTGAGAGTTACACCAGGGTTGTGCAACTGTCTCATGGTCCTCGGTGGTTGGTCCTCCTGTTGTTGTTCTCCTCCTGCTACATGTCTCTCTTCACCGCACTCAGATCTGTCTCATCTGTCCTCTCGCATCTGCACCAGCTCTCTCATGATGTCAGCCATGAAAGCTCCCTGATCTCTGATCTATCTCTTCATAGTATCCAGGGAAGCTAACAATGAATTATTGATGGCATTCTGGTCATACACATATGAAGGTTGTCCCTGCTCATCCGGGCGTCCCTCACTGCTGGCCATATCTTGGGTCTCTGCAAAGGTAAAGGTACCCATCTCAGGGGTCGTCAAATGTCCAGAAATCTATGTTGTACTATACTTGACACCACAGGACTGACATAAGAAGAAGGGTGATCAAGAGGGAACAGGGTGGACGTAAACTCAGGCTCTAAGAGTGGGTCTAAACTCCCCGAAGCCGACCTAGATGAATAGGTACGAGTGATCCATAGCGGTTCCACCAGACATGGCCTAAGGGATATCCTTCCTATCATTGTCATCTGTAGATAAGGGCGAATGAGATCTGGAATGCAAACAAGATTGGCCATCAAACCCCCAATTCACCTACGCAACTCTGAGCTGATGACCGTGAAGGCTCGGTCCTTTATCTTGTCAATTTTATTTAGGTGATCAATCAATCTATCAGAGCGATTAAGCGAGATGTTAGGAACCCAACTCTATTAGCCAACTGTCCCGATCCCAAATTAGATCTTCCCCAACCAGTATAAATTGCGAACCGTTTACCGGCTACCCGATCAATCCACTCTATTAAGGACTCGCGGTCCGCATTACCGATTACCAGAGAGATCCTCACTGGAGAACGACTAACCAAGACCAATAGTCAACTAGAATTTTGAGCATAGCTCTATCCTAGTGTTCGGGTTACTCTCTCGTTGTAGATAAATCAACCAATGAGGGGGTTACTCTCCCCAAGACAAAAATTTTGAGTGAGGTAAGATTTAAGGTCAAGTTTGCATTAGCAGACCCAATTTGATTTGGTTATCTATTTTTAGTATTTTTCTGATAAAAACAATGCCTAACAAATATTTTGATTCCCTTGATTATTTTGAGTCCAATAAAACAGGGGAGGAAGTCGGAAAAGCCGATGCGCGATCAAATACAATGATGCATGCAAAGTTAGAAATGTGTACCTTGCTCCAGCACTCTACATGTAGGGTGATTCGCTCATAAATTTGAAGATAATAATAAACTACCTATATGATGTACGACGAAATCGTCCCTAGATGAGAAATTTCTATTAATCATGAAGCACAAGTAGCTATTACTAAGAAGAGAGACCGGAGTCCGGTCTTGGAAGCCAATCAGTGTCGACCACAATGGATCCTGTAAGCACTGTATACGACCTCTCCCAGCACGTGGTCTCTAATCCAAGTCAAATAGCTTTTAAAATGAATTATTAGACAAGTCCAATTACAATATATAGGTGCAGGAAAGATATAAGGTGTGGGGCTTTAGCTAATTACGTCACAATCAACAAAAACTCCTAAGTCTATGAGCTAAATCCGCGTGAATCAAGTAGATTTTAAAATCGAGAAAACGGTGAAAAACCGCGTAAAAACCAATGAGGCCCCTAAGGGAACAATCCCTCGGGCAATGGACCTCGTGAAGTGTCAAAGTGTCCAAGTCCAAGTTATTACAAATATAAGAGTCACTCTCTCACTTCAAATTACACAAATATTTGCAATGAAAAAAATAAAGCTAAATCTACAAAAATCTCCAAGTGTCCTTGGTGCAAAGGTAGCAAGCGTGAAGCCAGTTTCACGTGGGTGCGTAAGCGCCTAGAGTAGAGCGCCTCCCTCGATACACGGTACCTTGCACAAAGTCAAATAAGAGAGGAGGTTAGATAGCTCAACAAGATATGTCAATAAATGAGAGAATAAGTGGACAAAAACATAGACAAATAATCACAATCAATCACAAATAACTCGCATCTATATATTGTTACTCCCCGGCAACGGCGCCAATTGATGACTCGGGTCTTGCGAGGGTCTAAAGTAATCCACACAAGGCGGGATCACAATGTCGCTGAGGTGACCGCTCACAAAACCCGGGTCAATCAACAATTAACCCACAACAATGATCAAGTAATGAAAAGTAAGTGTTGAGTTAAAATTTATTATAACTCTACAATGAATGTGTATAGTGTGCAAGCATGTAGAGGTCGAACACAGGGAACAACAAGGACAGATCGGGAAAAATCAATGCACAAGAATGAAAGTGATCAAATGTCTACAAGTGCTATTTTGTGATTTTTGAATTTTATATTTTTTATTTAATTTTTCGATTTTTAATTTTTAAATTTTTATTTTTAATTTTACGATTTTGTATTTTCTTTTTATATTCTATGTTTTTATATTTTCTTTTTCTTTTAAAAGGATATAAAAATATATAAGGAGTATATTATATAGATAAGAGAGAGAAAAAATAGGTAAAAATACTTAAAATACAGGAAATAAAGTGTTTTCGTGCTTTTTATGTTTTTCTAATATTTTTGAGATTTTTCTATGTTTTTGCTATTTTTTTTGGAATTTGTCAAAAATATTTAAAAAGTGAGTAAAATTACTAGCCGAAATTAAAATGGAGATGAAAAATATGAAACAGTGTTAAAAATACTCCTAATTAATTTAAACTACATATATTACAATAAAGAAAATTCAGAAATAGAAAGCACAAATTTTAGATTTTTTATGGATTTTATATATTTTTATTGAGGTTTTTAGAGTTTTTCTAATTTTATGGGTTTTCTTTTTGTATTTTTTAGTGGTTTTTGGTCTTAAGTTAAAATAGGCAAAAACACATAAAATATAATTTTTTTAGAATTTTAAAAACATCTTATAATTTTTATGTGTTTTCTAATGCAAACAGTGAATAAAATGCATGTTTTTGAATTTTATAAATAATAAAATGCAACAAAAATGCAAAATAAAACTATGGCGTGCAATTGCAATGCAATAGGAAGGTAGGGTAATTGTTCGGGTTTTTTTATAGATTTATAGATGCATGAAATAAATAAAGACAACAAAGAGAAACTACACTACTGACAAGGGCAATTATGTAAATAAGAAAAAGTTAAAGGGCCATAGTCCCACAAAATATATAATGCAATGAAAAATTTTTGGATAAAATATAATTCGCTAAAGCCGCGAGGGCGTTCCTACAAAAAATCCTATAACTCACGTGCATAAGCACGCACGCCTGGTAGGGACGAATATGTAATTCCCAAAAAGCCAGGGGCTTAAATGCAAAAGTGCCAGAAAGTTTACAACTGCATATGAAAGTTTTTGCACTAAAACTGAATAAGAAAATGTCCAAGGGTCTGGCCATAAAATCGTTGCCTCACGTGTGCAGGTCACGTGAGGTGACGTGGCCAGGGCCAAGAGTGTAATTAAAGGAACTATAGGGATTTAGTTGCAAAAGTTACAAAATATTTTCGCTGCTTGTGAAAGCTTATGTCTTGATTATTAAATACAAAATTGGCGAGGGTATAATGCAAAATTACCCACACCTGGGGCACATCGGACAACGGCAGATCTTTCACTTATGCCATGTGTCACGCTTGCACGCCACGATACCCCTTCGCTATGTACGACCACGATCAGATCAGCGGGGGAAGATCAACGGCTAAGGGTGAGGCAGATCCGACGGCAATTGTCTGCCTGGAGCGTCGGCCTTCATCCAACGGCGGCAGAGGCAGGAGGAGGAACCAGGAAGAAGGTCCGGTTCGGCGAACTTCTCCAGGCTGAACCTCCGACTTCTGTCGGTCTTGAAGCTTCCAAAACGGTTGTAGCGCTTCCTGTAGGGTTTCTCTTGACGTTGGAGGATCAAGAAGTAGACGACGGCTCCAGAGGTGACTGGGGAAGGTGAAGGAGCGGAGAGGCTCCAGGTAGCTCCGGCGAGGATCCAATGCGCTCTAGGTGTATGTTATACTCCAGAGACCTACGCAACAGTGGTTAAAACCCTCGAGGGCAAAATGCCTCGAAAGTTGGCGAAGCGTTCGGTGGTGGGTGAAGCGAAATGGTGTCTCGCTGGAGCTAGCTCTAGCGAAGGGGTGGACTAGGCGATCGAACGGATGAAACACGAAAATGAGACAGGGATTTTGATAATACGACTATCGAGAGTACAAAAATGCAAATAAAATAAGGGAAATAAGAGCCTCGAAGGTGGGATCACCTGAGTAAAGTCCTTGATGGTGAAGCTTCGTCGGAGGTGGTGGAGAACGCCAAACGACCAGTCAAGGACCTCGCATGATGGCTGGAACTGATGTTGTCACCACCAGCTAGTCACCGCGCAAGGTAGAGGTGGATGAACTGGGCAAAATGGGGTTCAAAGGTGGAAGGAAGGATCGGGTGATCTTTTGAATGGTTTGATGCGCGACTGGGAAGATCGAGATGGATCGAGCAAATCGATGGTCCAGTGCCCAAGGAGAGGCTTGGGCGTGTAAGACCAATATACGAGAAACAAAAGTCAAGAATACCTTGTCATGAAATGGTGAAAGATGAAGTCTCAAAAAATATGAGAAGTTGGGTCAAAACTTGTTCTGACACAAAGCCATTCCTCGATCAGAGAGTTGACCGAGTCAACCAAAGAAAGAACATGGTTGGTCCACATGGACCAACCAGAAGAATCCTTGGAAAAAAACTTTAGAAAATCAATTAAAATATTAATTGAATTTATTATTTTTTGTTTTTAAATAGAAAATGTTTATTATTTTATTATGATTTTTATTTATTTTTTCGAGATTAAAAATTACAAGTTTCCTTTTATAGGTTTTATACATGTATATTCATCTATATGTTTTAATATTTTTTTATTTTTATTTATCATTTTATAAATTTATAACTTATTTTTATGGACTTATATATATATATATTATTTTTCTCATGTGTTTTGTATACTTAAATAAATATATGTATTACTTATATAGGTATAGTTATAGGTATTTCATCTACGTAATATATACAAGTATTTTTTTGTATTTTCTTTATGTTTTTTATTCATGTTTTAATAGACACATATACTATAAATAATATTAAACAATAATTATAAATATATAAAAGTAATAAATAATGAATAATGAATATTTTAATCGGAACAAGTATACAATAGGGGTCTAAAACACAACTTTCAAATCGTAACTCCGAAAATATGAAACCAGCTTCATTAAATAGATTATTAAGAGTTATATACAATTAAAGGTGATTTTGATATATTTCAAGTTTTTACTTGAGAGATACAGGTCTAGGAAGTTGGGATTTTGGAATCTTATTCAGATCGTAACTTTTTATATGTACATTATTTTTGTATGAAATCAATTTTATATTTCTATATATATTTAACTATCAACAACTTTCATGTTCAAATTTTCTTTATTTGAAGTATAAAAAGTGAAATTAAAAATTGGTACCAAAGTAAATAAAGAATGAATTAAATAAAAGGTTTTTTATGGGATTTTGACCCTTATCTCCCCCTACTTTATTCCTTATCGACCTATTCATTTAGATGCCTAGGTCTCGGAGTTTCGGGTCATAAAATATTTACAATATTTTATTCTTTTTCTTTTCTTTATTCTATAATTTTTGCTTTAGAACCGTATTTTATACACTATTTACACATACATGCACGAATGCTAAAATGCATAAATTAAGAGTATTTACATGCATTTCCAGGGTTTTTGAGGCCAAAATGATTGAATAAAGATGATGAAATGGAGGTTCATCATCCCCCTATACTTTCTTTTGCTAGTCCCTAGCAAACACTTATGCAATAAGTGCAAAAAAAAGAAAAACAAAGAAAAGAAAAAGAAGAAAATGGATTGAATTTAATTATCAAACTTGTCTTTACAAAATTAAAGTTTGGAGCTTAAGTCGGACCTTTGGAATTTTTGTGCGGGCAGAATCTTAATGAGAACCGGATTTGAAATCAAACAGCCTTCGAGAATCCCAAAACTCTGCTCAAGTCTCCTCAATAGCCAGGTCAGAATACTTCAACTCATACGCAAACCCTTATTACTATTAATCTGACTCGTACAGTGTAAGTGATGGTGGCTCTCCCCAACTGAAATGACAAAGAGACTTCTCAAATATGACAACCAATGATTCCCCAATCCAACAACTCATTCCTCGAGGAGCGGGGTATTCCCTTCTAAGTTCAAGTGACAACCAGCTCAAGAGGAGGGGGTGAAGAGAAGAATGGACGGTAGCCAGTGTAGCTACCTATCCTAGGATGCAAGACCAATGTAGTCAAGCCATCCAGCTGCATGCTCTCATCATTTGACTTTGAAGCTCAAGCTTGCTTATTGGCTATACCAATATATATACTCCGGCAGGCATTTTTATATTTCTACCGGCCTATCCGCTTTTTTGGAGTTTTTGCTTTTTGCTTTTTTTTGAAATACTATATACAACAACATTTACATAAGGAGTTTTTCCTCTTGAGCCAATAGACTATCCCTCTTTTTAAGCTTTATTGAAACCCACAATTTCCTATCCTCAAAACTCATCATCACCGGACGGGTTGGGGTGCACTTCCCTCCCTAGAGGAGGACAAGTGTTTCCACATGTGTGCGTCTCATACCGACAAATCCAACCCCCTCACCACTCCAACTGAGTTGAGCCATGTGAAAGATGCAGGTGTCCAAGTTAGGTCATTATCAACAAGAGTCGTGCGTATGCTCTGAAATACTCTACTTAGGCAGTCAAGAATCCATTGAACCAAGTGTTGTGATCCTCAAAGAATTAAGTCAACTAGACCTTAAGTACCTCAATTCCAGCTCCTATAAGGTTCATGTTAATTATGTAGATTTAAGGTCCAATCAAGCTCCAATCTTTGGATTTTACTTAGACTTGTTCAACCATCAAACTCAATCCGAAAAATGCTCATGTTATTGATGAAACCCGATTTCATCATCACAATTCTCCATTATTAACCCCCTGTGCTTAAATATATGTCAATAAAATCTAGATAAAGTCCTGTAATTATTAGAGTCTTGAATAAATTAAAAATCACAAAAAATGGCAAAAGCAAAATTTGTGGTATTTTTAACCTTAAAAATACCTTCAAAAATATTTTGTATCTACAGATGGCCTCATCTCCAATTTTGGTCAACATGAAACTTGTAGATTTCATCGAGATCTACAACTTTCATGTTTTGAGTTTTCTCAAATTCGGTCATTTAACCCCTCAAAAAAATATTTCGTGTGCAATAATCTGATTGGGCCACGTGGCCCGTTCTGGGTGAGCCACGTGGCCCGCCCTCCTTGCAGCATCCGCCCGCACCCTCAGTTGTTGAATCTCCTTCTGATCCAATGGCTACACGCTCTCCACGCATGCCTCTCTTCCTAGCCATTGGATCAGATCCCATCTCTAATCTGGTCCGCCCATTCGCGCCTTAACCATAAACTGCCACGTGGTGCCTCTTGCGCCATACGATCGAGCCTTCATCCATCCATCACCACTGTTCATTCCCGCTGAGTCCCCCACCGTTCGATCTAACCTCCCAATTTCATCTCCATTGTCCGTCGACGCTTTGATATTCGCTTGCCACGTAGCGCCGTGTACGCCATCAGATCAAGCCGTAATCTTTCCATCTGAGCCGCTATCTCCGCAACTCTCGCCAACCACACGATCAGCATCTCTGTCGCATCGGGCCCGTTCGCTTGTGCTTCCTCTTCAAGGCAACACGTGGCGCATCACTCGCCCTTCGATCATGTCTTCCGAGATCTCATCACATTCGTTCTTTCGTGCCCAATCGTCAGTCGTTGGATCTCTAGATCCAACGGTTGAGCTTCATCGTCAACCTCACGCAGCTCCTCTCTCCCACGATCGCATCTCGTCTACCACCTTCCCCCTTCCCTTTTTCTCCGCGATTCCAGCGACCACCTCCACTAAGAAATCCCTCCACGACGTTAACCCATCTCCCCTCTTCCTCGCGGGCACGTCCACCATCCACGATCTGCTTCCAGTCGCTCCACCTTTCCCTCGACACCCACGTCTTCACCAGCCAACCACCGATTCCCCTCCTTCAAATACCCCCTATCCTCCTTCGATTGCCTTCGTCCACCTTTACGTAGTGGATCGCCCAGCCCTCCTCCACCTCCTTGTGACAGGAGGAGTTGGCCGGATAGAGCAATGATGACGAGTCCTCCGGTGTTGACCGACCGCCAATCTCGGTGGTGATGCGGTGGCTCAGGCCCGCTCGAGCTCGCTGGGATGGCCGCCCATCACGTGCGAAGACCCAGGCATCCCTCCCCGATGCCCAGCCCAGGCCATCCGCTCTGCCAGTCCTCAGGTAAGTCCTCTTTACCTTTTTGTATTTTTATTCTCTTTTTGCCCTATTAATTAGGCTTCTCCCATCATTTTCACCATCCATTGACCGCTCCTAGAGCTCCGTCAACACTCCACCATCCACGCACAACCTTCCGATCATCCCTCCTCCCTTCTCCACCTCTGATCATCTCTGACCCACCTCCTCCGCCCTCTCCGGTGGAGGAGCTCCAGTCCCGCCATTCTCTTCACTCGCCTGGGACTCCACCTCATTCCCCCTCACGCAACTCTATGCTTCGGCTATAAAATAACAATGCAGGTTCTCTGTACTTCAATGGTCAAGATCTTCATCAGAGGGAATTTGCACAGCCCTGCCTCCGTCTTTCGAGCGTGATCAACCACGTCCAGGATGATCGGAAGATCCCCTTTAGCTCCAGCGACATCGCCAACCTTCCATGGAGCTTTGGGGACTCTCATCGAGCTAGTTAGGAGGTGGCGGAGTTCAGGCTCCTTCGCCGGATCTCTGAACCCGCCGCCCGCTGAAGATGGGGGAGAAAGCATAGCGACTGTCGGATGGTCTTATCCCAGTGACCGTCAGATGGTCCAGATGAGGCCATGCCATCGACTTCAGACACCGTTGGATCTTCGAAGATCTGACGGTGTACAGCCAGCCACGTGTCAGAGCCAGAGCACCTCCGAGCCTCAGCGTCCGAGCCATTATGCTTGGAGCTCCCGAGCCTAGTCGAAGCTACATCGAGCCCGAGTCAGCACCCAAGGCTCGCCGAAGCAGTCCGAGCCTCTGTCGCGCCCGAGCCTTCGTCCCAACCTGGATGGCGCGTGCATAGCACGTGCCATTCTGGGTAATTTACGCAGAAGCCCTCCGAAGTTCTTCAATTTGCAACCAGGTCCTGGATCACGTGAAGCTTACTCGTATCTTGGGTATTTTGCAATCATACCCTCACGGGTTTCCAAGATTGCAAAACTGCCCCTGTGCGTGTGGGAATTTTACAGGGAAGTTCCCGAACGTTCTCCTATTTACATTTTAGTCCCTCCCAGGGACCTGTTTGTATTTATCTTTTCATGTTTTCTTTCAGTTATGCTTATGTCTTCTTTATTGCATATCTTGAGCACCGTAACTCTAATTAAGTTGATTTCAGTTTCATTTCGAAGCTTGTTTGATGAATTTTCTAATGGCATGATCATTTCTCATTTTTGGACACATTAATTTTAATGTATTATTTTCGCCATGTGTCTCTTAGAGCTTTAACTTATGCCTTGTTTAAATTGTTCATCAGATCTGACTCCTTTATTGAACTTGAAATTGACTCTTGTTAATTGTGCTCACCATATCTATTCTGACCTAGGGCATATTTTCATTCATCTCATTACGTTTATTTGCATGATAAAATAAAATAAAAAAATGAGTGTTTCTTCATTTCTTTAATGCATTGTGGTGTCTTCTTGCATGATTTGACCTATATGCTTCTTTAATTCAACACTTAGTTAAAGAGATAAAAATCTGGATAATACGAGAGAGGCTCGTGTCCCTGAGTTCGACCTTGGCTTCTTGCCAAGTAAAATAACAAAATTTTGACCATCAGATTCTTATTGAAATATCAATTAGATGGTCTTTGATAGACCAAATTCGGCCCGACTGCAATGATACATGAAGTGTTAAAACGACACTTTTAAAGGGCCGAATTTGTGGTTTATCAAATGGCGCCGTTGCCGCGGACACGGCTCATTTCTTATATTATTTGGAATTTTGTTTATTTAATGATGTGTTTCATTTTATAGGTCAAATTGTTCATCTATTTTGAATTATAAAAGTTTTTCTTTTCGATTGATATCTAACCATGGCTTTTGTGGCAGGGCCCTTGGTGTTCAAGGAGGTGAGGAGCCATTGCTTCCTGCTGCGAGGAGCCTTAGAAGTTGCTTGGAGCAAGTCAAAAAGAGAAAACAAAAAAATGTTTTTCATTTTTGCATTGCATGTTGTAATAACCGTATTTACAGTGGTCTTCGATCGAAGGCTCGCGGTTGTAAAAGAACGACTATATGTGGTTGTGTGGGGATCATCCCCACTTGAGTGTCGACCTAGGACCAGGCACGCGGCTCTCCGAGCTTATTTTATTTTTCATCTTTTACGTGTTTGCTCGTAGGTTGGACACACATTAATCAAAGATGCACCTAGGCTCGCTTCACTTAGCCAAATTTAAAAGATATTCCTCCTCGCTAATAGAAGCATAATAGGTGCGGCTTTTATCGACTTGGATACATATCATGTTGGTTTTCAAACAGCCCAAATTTTCATGGATTTTTGTCAAGTCACTACATGATTTCTCTCTTAGCTTAGATCATGGTTTTATCGAATACGGGGTTTTTCTCAATTTCCCCTCCTAGCTTGATCACCTAGGTTAATGGAAAATGGGAATGAATGGTAGACGATGATTTCTTGATTTTGTGCTAACCTTAATTCAGTGATAACCTTAAATAATAACTGGGACTGTTAATTGCAAGTCAACCAAAAAAATGGAGTAAAATTTTGTTTTGGGAGAGCAACACCATCGTCTACGCATTGATTTTTCACTTAAACATTTTTCTTCGCGTAAATATCTAATGTTTTAATCACCAATAAAACCGACAAGATAATAAATCAACTTCGGTTGGTTTCATGTGTGAGTTGGTGTTGTATGCTTGATTGAACCATGTTTGATTCGATACACTCCCCATAGCCTTCAGCACTCCATTCATCTCCGCAGATTCATCAGCTCACTCGTAAATCCACCCTTCTTCTTCGTTTACCTTGGATCCCTCCCAACATCAAATCTACATCTTTATACTTAGGCTAATCTCATCCTAAGTATAGGAGGGACCCGAGTCCCTGTGATTTTCTCCACTCATCTTTCCTTGCCTTTGTACTTAGGTTATTTCTAACCAAAGTATAGGGGGAGCCCCTCTTAGCTCCCGTATATTTCTATATACTTAAATGGACCTATGGACTTGTATCATCTAGTGATATGAGGACATAGCAAAGTTTAAGGATAGGGGGTATACCGTATTTACAGCATACTTACTTTAGCAAAAATCTGAAAAAATTTAAAAATTTAAAACTTTTTGGCTAAAGTAAAATCCTTTGAACTAAGTGGACTCAAATATTTTTCACGGTTTTTTCTATACTATGTTACACTATTTTGATAAAAATATTTTCAAAAATGATTTGAAAAATGAGATTTTCTTGTTTTGAGATATCTTTTGAAAAATGTTTTGAAAATTTTTATTTGTGTGACATGGTTTGGAAAATTTTCTCTTTTCAAGGAAAGCTGAGTCTAACCATTGTTTTAACCTTTAAATTAAAACCCATAAAAATGAGAAAAATTCAAAAATCCTTTAGGAGTCATTAGTGACTACTAAGCCCAATTAATTCAAGGAGACTTAGTTTTATGAGGTCTTGAGATTTTGGGATAACCAGCCTTAGCCATTAGGGTCTTAGACTTAATCATCCACATTTCCCTAGATTTCTAGATTCGCATGCTATATTTCATGCTTAGTCTCGGACCATTAAGAATATGATCAGCACATCACATGCATGACTGCGGTTTTGATGAGATGAGTTGACTTTTCACCTGAGGGATTGGGATGAGGGATTTGAGTCTGTACTTGATCTAATGATGCTCAAGGATGGGATAAAGTCTTTGAAGGATTCATGAATCCTGAGTGTCAGAAATTTTAGCCAGTATGAGAACTTGGTTCTTATACTAATCTCTTGACATTGACTTAAGTGCCAGGGTGTGAAATAAATAAAAAAATGTTGATCAGTGTGCGCCAACTCTTGGTAAAAGTAGAGGAGCTAGCCAAAAATATTACAAAGCAATGAAATTCCAAAGAAAAGCTCATTCCACAAAGTTACATATCAAATAGCTTCCACCAAAGGCGAGCACTCCCAACCATTTCAAAGTGTCTACTTGGACCACCGGTATTAGGACCAGGAGTCGGGCTTGCATCAAAAAAGGGTTCTGCATCGTAAATGCTACAAATCTGGGTGTCGAAGGTACGATAGGTACTCAAAAGAGACACACCCCGATGTACTCCCAGGAAAACAAGTGCATACGACTCCAACTTCTCTTAATGGACGCACTGATCGAGACCAAAAAAATGTGTTGCGTAAAAAAGGCACTAGAGATAATCCTTGTTCCAATGAGAGGGAGAGAAGAAATGACACAATCCCATGTCCTCCATTACTGGCCTTTCATCTACATTTTCTAAGTCTGACAACTAAAGAGACAGTGGAATGGATGCAAGATTTGATTTATTCCCTAGTGTTGAGGATTGGGTCCTTAGGAGAATTTCTTGGACCGAGACTTTGGGTGACGATTTGACTCTACTCTCAGAATCGCAGTCAACACTAAATGTCATATCCTTAGTATATATGTACATCAGAGAGAGTCTGGAAGATTAGAGGAATTGGGTGCCTCTTGATTAAGGTTGGGTTGAACTCGAGAATTTTGGACCTCGAAAGTTGAGTAGACTTGAACGGATTGGATCCTGAACTCACATGCACAAGGGGGTTAATCCAGCTTATTCATTTTCTTTGATGCTCGAGGACGAGCATAGTTTAAGTATAGGGGGGTGATGAAACCTGATTTCATCATCACAATTCTCCAATGTTAACCCCCTGTGCTTAAATATATGTCAATAAAATCCAGATAAAGTCTTGTAATTATTAGAGTCTTGAATAAATAAAAATCACAATAAAATGGCAAAAGCAAAATTCGTGGTATTTTTAACCTTAAAAATACCTTCAAAAATATTTTGTATCTACAGATGACCTCATCTCCAGTTTTCGTCAACATAAAACTTGTAGATTTCATCGAGATTTACAATTTCATGTTTTGCATTTTCTCAAGTTCGGCCATTTAACCCCTCAAAAATAAATATTTTGTGTGCAATAATATGATTGGGACACTCCTCTTGATGATTTGGAACTAGGCGTAGGACTGCATACCTAGCTTGTGTGAAACTAACTGATCCAACACTTGAAAGTTGAGGTCACAGTAGAGTAGGACGAGAGAAAGAGAAGATATTCTACTGACCACATGTTACGTACTACCCGGAAGAAGAGTCAAAAACCCCACTCCACAGATCTCTTTCGAAGAAGAATAGGGTTGTATAGCTCGGTAAGGTAACCACAACTACACAAACCAAGCACGATGAAGACATGTGAAGTAAATAGGCTGCGAACCCATTTATCATTGCTTAAAAAGAACCGTGAATAGCTTCATATAGATTATGTGGCCCGTTCTAGGTGAGCCACGTGGCCCGCCCTCCTTGCAGCATCCGCCCGCGCCCACGGCCGTCGGATCTCCTTCTGATCCAACGGCTACACGCTCTCCATGCACGTCTCTCTTCCTAGCCATCGGATCAGATCCCATCCCTAATATGGTCCGCCCATTCGCGCCTTAACCACAAACTGACATGTGGCGCCTCTTGCGCCATACGATCGAGCCTTCATCCATCCATCACCGTTGTTCATTCCCGCTGAGTCCTCCACCGTTTGATCTAACCTCCCAATTTCATCTCCACCGTCCGTTGGCGCTTTGATATCTGCTTGCCACGTGGCACCGTGTACGCCATCAGATCAAGCCGTAATCTTTCCATCTGAGTCGCTAGCTCCGCAACTCTCGCCAACCACACGATCAGCATCTCCATCGCATCGCGCCCGTTCGCTCACGCTTCATCTTCAAGGCAACACGTGGCGCATCACTCACCCTTCGATCATGTCTTCCGAGATCTCATCACATCCGTTCTTTCGCGCCCAATTGTCAGCCGTTGGATCTCCAGATCCAACGGCTGAGCTTCATCGTCAACCTCACGCAGCTCCTCTCTCCCACGATCGCATCTCGTCTACCACCTTACCCCTTCCCTTTTTCTCCACGACTCCAGCGACCACCTCCACTAAGAAAACCCTCCATGACGTTAACCCATCTCCCCTCTTCCTCGCGGGCACGTCCACCATCCATGATCTACTTCTAGTCGCTCCACCTTTCCCTCGAAACCCACGTCTTCACCAGCCAACCACCGATTCCCATCCTTCAAATACCCCCTATCCTCCTCCGATAGCCTTCGTCCACCTTTACGTAGGGGATCGCCCAGCCCTCCTCCACCTCCTTGTGACAGGAGGAGGTGGCCGGATAGAGCAATGATGACGAGTCCTCCGGTGTTGACCCACCGCCAATCTCGGTGGCGATGCGGTGGCTCAGCCCCGCTTGAGCTCGCTGGGACGGCTGCCCAGCACGTGCGAAGACCTGGGCATCCTCCCTGATGCCCAGCCCAGGCCATCCGCTCCGCCATAAGTCCTCTTGACCTTCTTTGTATTTTTCTTCTCTTTTTGTCCAATTAATTAGGCCTCTACTGTCGTTTTCACCTTCCATTGACCGCTCCTAGAGCTCCGTCAACACTCCACCATCCACGCACAACCTTCCAATCATCCCTCCTCCCTTCTCCACCTCTGATCATCTCTGACCCACCTCCTCCGCCCTCTCCAGTGGAGGAGCTCCAGTCCCACCATTCTCTTTACTCGCATGGGACTCCGCCTCATTCCCCTTCACATAACTCTATGCTTCAGCTATAAAATAACGATGCAGGTTTTCTGTACTTCAATGGTCGAGATCTTCGCTGGAGGTAATTTGCACAGCCCTGCCTCTGTCTTTCGAGCGTGATCAACCACGTCCAGGATGATTGGAAGATCCCCTTGAGTTCTAGCGACATCGCTAATCTTCCATGGAGCTCTGGGTTCTCTCATCGAGCAAGTTAGGAGGTGGCGGAGTTTGGGCTCCTTCGCCGGAACTCTGGACCTGCCGTCCGCTGAAGATGGGGGAGAAAGCACAACAACCGTCGGATGGTCTTATCCCAGTGACCATCTGACGGTCCAGATGAGGCCATGCCATCGACTTTAGATACTATTGGATCTTCGAAGATTTGACAGTGTACAGCTAGCCACGTGTCAGAGCCAGAGCACCTCCGAGCCTCAACGTCCGAGCCATTAGGGTTGGAGCTCCCGAGCCTAGCCGAAGTTACATCGAGCCCGAGCCAGCACCCAAGGCTCGTTGAAACAGTCCGAGCCTCTGTCGCGCCCGAGCCTTCGTCCGAACCTGGATGGCCCGTGCATAACACGTGCCATTCTGGGTAATTTGCGCAGAAGCCCTTCAAAGTTCTTCAATTTGCAACCAGGTCCTAGATCACGTGCAACTCATGCGTATCTTGGGTATTTTGCAATCATACCCTCGCGGGTTTCTAAGATTGCAAAAATGCCATTGTGCATGTGGGTATTTTACAGGGAAGGTCCCGAACATTCTCCTATTTATATTTTAGTCCCTCCAGGGACCTGTTTGTATTTATCTTTTCATGTTTTCTTTCAGTTATGCCCATGTCTTCTTTATTGCATATCTTGAGCACCGTAGCTCCGATTAAATTGATTTCAGTTTCATTTCGAAGCTTGTTTGATGAATTTTCTAATGTCTTGATCATTTCTCATTTTGGGACACATTAATTTTGATGTATTATTTTCACCATGTATCTCTTATAGCTTTAACTTATGCCTTGTTTAAATTGTTCATCAGATCTGTCTCCTTAATTGAACTTGAAATTGACTCTTGTTAATTGTGCTCACCATATCTATTCTGACCTAGGGCATATTTTCATTGCATCTCATTGCATTTATTTGCATGATAAAATATAATAAAATAAATGCATGTTTCTTCTTTTCTTTAATGCATTGTGGTGTCTTCTTGCATGATTTGACATATATGTTTCTTTAATTCAACACTCAGTTAAAGAGATAAAAATATGGATAATACGAGAGAGGCTCATGTCCCTGAGTTCGACCTTGGTTTCTTGCCATGTAAAATAACAAAATTTTGACCATCTGATTCTTATTGAAATATCAATTAGATGGTCTTTGATAGACCAAATTCGACCCGACTCCAATGATACATGAAGTGTTAAAACAACACTTTTAAAGGGCTGAATTCGTGGTTTATCAGTTATGCAAATGATATGCAGAATGCAGAAAATATTTTTGTGATGCAATTTTTCAAAGATTTTGAACTTTTTATGGATTTTCGAAAAGATGTTGCACATACATTTTTTTGATTTTTCAAAAATATTTTTCAAATGTTTTTGATATTTTAATTTTGAAAATATTTTTGGGATTTTTGAAAACAAAATATTTTGGCCAAAAACTAGGTACAAATATTTACACGGGGATGCATCTTATATTTACAAGAAGTAGATTTTAAGAATTCGCCTGGGGTAAGTGCTCGATTTTATAGGTATATATATAATGAGATTTAGGTGTGATGTATATTTTCCTCAAACTTATTTAAAAATCATTTTACAAACAATTTTGAAAAACTATAGTCCAAAATAATTTTTACCAACATGTACACACATTTGAAAATTATTTTGCAAAGGTTTTTCAAACATTATATATAGATTTTTCAAATATTTTTACAACTATTTTCAAACCATTTGTAAATTATTTTTCAATCATTTTATTTCACACAAAGAAAATAAAATTTTCAAAACAAAATATTTTTACAAAGGTTTGGAAACATGTAACAAAACATTTTTAAAATAATTTTAAAAAGATTTTTCACAAAGATTTTCAAACATTTTGCAAAAAAAATCACCTTATTTATTTAATCAGTATATACAGAAAGAAGTTGAGGAATAATCACATCTTTTTATTAAAGTTTTTTAATGAATTTACTTGTATTAAGTAGCCATGATTATTAAGAAAATATGAATGTACGAGTTATGGCTAAAGTGTATATGCAGTATAGACGACTCCCCTATACATAGCTTGAGCTATGTCCTCATTGATCAGAGAGAAAAAGAGAAGACATAACTCGTACTGAGTATGGACTAGTCTAAAAAATAAATGAATAAGAAATGAATGAATAAGAAGTTGACCATCCCCCCTATACTTAGGATCAAATAATCCTAAGTATAGTAGACTATACATAAAGCAAGGAGGGTCAAGGGTGGGAATGAACAGATCGTACTCAAACTGTCTCCCCCTATACTTAGGGGCATATATCCCTAAGTATAGACAAGAAGAGGAGACAATGGAGAGGATCAAAGAATAGAAGATAATTGGGGTGCATACACCCCTTCCCCCCATACTTAGGACAAAGTACATCCTAAGTATAGAAAACTGACAAAAAGGGGCAACACCTTTTCGGTAGATAAAGAAGATAGAAAAGGAAAAGAAGAAAAGAAGAAAACATTAAAAGAGAATAAGTAGATCACAGCTCAGTCTGTCTCCCCCTATACTTAGTGTAAAATACCATGGGTATAGACAAGAAGAAGAGACATAAGAGGGGTTCATAGCACAGTATAACTCAGTATGTGCACCCCCCTATAGCAAAATCATACGATGACGACGGGGTGGCAGACATAACGAATAAATGAATGAATGATATGGAAATATGGATATATACAATGGAAGATGGAACTGATAATCATGTATGAGATGCAGGTGTTGTGAGTCAAAGAGCACATCTCATACCAGATAAATAGAGGCAATGTCAATAGTCGACGGATCATGATATAGATATAGTTTCAGGCATTTACCGTTAACTCGAAAGGTAGAGGAAGATGACAACTCGGATATATAAATATTGCCATTGTCATGTACCTTTCTGACCACATAAGGACCTTTCCACTTACTCTATAATTTCCTTGGAAATAATTTCAGCCTAGAATCAAACAACCATACACGCTGATCTAGCTCAAACTATTTATGGATGATATGAGAATCGTGCCATATCTTCACTTTTTCCTTGTACTGTAGGCTACTCGAAAAGGCAATATCTCTCAGTTCCTTTAGGGCTGCCAACTCTGCTTTCCTCTATTCTCCTATACTCTCATGATCCAATAATAACTCTGTAACTACCCGTAGTGACTTGTGCTTGATTTCCACTGGAAAATGGCATGGCTTGCCATAGACGAGACGAAAGGGAGATGTCCCTAATGATGTCTTGAAGGAAGTCCGATAGGCCCACAAGATCGAGTCCAAAAGTTGTGAACAATCCTTTCATTCTAGGCAGACTATCTTCTATAAAATATTCTTGATCTCCTTGTTCGATACTTCAGCAAGACCATTAGTCTGAGGGTGATATGGAGTGGCAACATGATGGTCAATGCTGAATTCATCCGCAAGGGCCCTTACCTTGTCGTATTAAAGTAAGTCCCCCCGTCTCAAATCAGAACTCTAGGTACACAAATCGTGAAATGATATTTTTCCTCAAAAATCGACACATAGTCTTAGCATCTGTGGTTCGGTCGGGGATGGCCTCAACCCAACGACTCACATAATCTACAGCAAGAAGAATGTACTCAAATCCCTGACTCCTAGGAAATGGGCCCACAAAATCAATCTCCCATGCATCAAAAATATCACAAAAGTGAATGGGTTGCATGGGCATCATATCTCCCTGTCCGCAAGTACCCATTTTCTGACAGTCAGTACACCTCTTCACGAATTCGTCGGAATCCTTGAAGAGAGTAGGCTACAAAAGGCCAGATTAGAGCACCTTAGGCGGTGTCCGTCTACCAAAATGATGTCCTCCTGCCTCAAGCTTGTGGCAGTAGGTGAGGACGCTATGCTGCTCTTCTTGAGGAATACACCTCCTCCAGATACTATCCCCTCCTTTATGATAAAGGATGGGATCCTCCCAATGGTATGACTTGGCCTTCGCAAGGAAGGTCTCAAGATGCTGCATGGGCCAATCTTGTGGAACCGTCTTGGCGACAAGATAGTTCACAATGTCAGCGTACCATAGACGCGAAGCGTTGGCAAGGATCGCCTCATCTGGAAATGTCTCAGTAATAGGTGCAATGGTCTCAGATTCCTCAAGGTTCTCTAATCGAAAGAGGTGATCTGCCACCACGTTCTTAACTCCAGGTTTATCCTTAATCTCAATATCAAACTCCTGGAGCAGAAGGATCCATCTAGCAAGTCGAGCTTTTGCATCCTTCTTTGACATGAGGTATTGGAAGGCAGTGTGGTCTATAAAGATAGTCACTTTTGATCCCAGAATATATGATCTGTATTTGTCCAAAGCAAAGACTATGGCTAGCATCTCCTTCTCAGTCATAGTGTAATTCCACTGAGCGGCATCCAAAGTCTGGCAAGCGTAGTGAATGGCATACGGCAATCCATCCCTCCTCTGTCTAAGCACAACCCCTACGGCAAAATCTGAAGCATCCTTCATGATCTCGAATGGGAGAGACCAATCGGGTGGCTGAAGGATAAGAGCCTTAACAACTAGAATCTTGAGAATCTTGAAGGACGCAAGACACTTATCATCTACAATGAACTCGGTGTCTTTTGTCAGTAAATCAATGAGCGATTGGGCAATACGACTGAAGTCCTAAATGAACTGTCAATAGAAATCGACATGCCCCAGAAAAGACCGCAACTATCGCAGATTGGACGGTGGATTGAGCTTTCTAATGATATCCACCTTGGCCTGATCAACCTCCATGCCCCTGTTGGAGATGTTATGGCCAAGGACTGTCCCTTGAGTCACCATGAAGTGACTCTTCTCCCAAGATAGGACAAGATTGACCTCTATGCAGCGCTGAAGTACATTGTCTAGGCAGTCAAGAAAAGCATCAAATCCATCGTCGTATACCGAGAAATCATCCATGAAGACCTCTAATCAGTCACCCACCATGTTTGAGAAGATGGACAACATGCACCTTTGGAATGTCGCTGGGGCGTTAAACAAACAAAAGGCATCCATCTAACAGCATATGTCCCAAATGAACAGGTGAATGTCATCTGATCCTGATATTCGGGTACAATGGCCACTTGGTTAAAGATGGAGTATCGGCAACTGTCAGCCTCTACTCTTTCCTCTGCCAGGGGTGTGCTCTCCAAACTCTCGATTGCCATAAGCTCTACGTACGCTGAATCTGTTAACAAGGCAAGGGCTCGTGCTACTAGATCTTCCCAAATTGCTTCATCATCGGTTATCACAAAGTCACACTCCTGGTGGATGTCTCGCTCAGCCTCTGTCATCTGCTCGGAGTCACTGAACTGCTATGAGCAGGCTAAATCTCACACTCTGGTCTCGTCGGTCGTCTCTATTTGTATACTTTCACCCTCTATGCAAAAGTACATACTCCCACTATCATGATTGGATACCGCCTTGGTAGTTTCTAAGAATGGGCGTCCTAATATAATGGGGGTATCTGTCACCGACTCAAGTATCTCCATGTCCAATACAAAAAGTCCACGGGGAATTTTAGGCTCTGAATGGTGACAACCACGTCTCTCAACAACCCTTTCGGCCTCTTAATAGACTTGTCAGCAAACTTAAGGAATGTCCTACTCCGATGGAGAGGGCCAAACTTGAATCGATCAAGTAAGGCTGTTGGATGGAGGTTGATTCAAGAGTCGTTGTCTAATAGAGTACGATTGAACTGCTGCTCTTGAATCTTGCATCTGACATAGGGAGCTCCTGCATCAGGTCTCTTGGCTAGCAGTCAGTTTTGAATGGCAAAGCATGTGGCAAGGGTGAGCACATGGATCTCTCCTATTTGGTTCCTCCTAATCCTGCGTACGGTAGTCTTCTATCTCAAGTTCTTTTGGAAAAGGGGGATGTGCTCTAGTGCCTCGTGTAGAGTCAATTGAATCTAGAATCTATCAATCATTTGTTGTCTGAACTCTAACTGATGTTTCTTTTTTGGATATTCTTTTTTATTCCCCTTCGCCAAGTGGAGTTCTTGAGGGAAGGGGATGGTTGGGCCCTTCATAGATGGAGGGCTAGGTAGAGGTTCCCGTGCCTGTAAAGGAATGGAATCCATACGAAGATCATCATGCAACACATATGGAGTCGAAGCAGATGAAGAAACCTTTCCTTTATTCATATTTTTGGTTTTTTTCTTGTTACCATAGTCCTGAGATACAAAAGTTGGCAACACAATAGATGGAAGCACAACTAGAGTCGAAGTGGAGGCATCAGTACCACCCATGGCATCTGTCTTCGCAGCATCAGCACCGCGCTCTGGCTCAGCATCAAGTAAAATGGTGGCATCAGCACCACCGCCTGCATATGGAGTCACGATGGCCTCAATACCGTCAACTAGATCTCTATCCTTGGTGGCATCAGCACCACCGTCATCAACATCATTAGCAGCATCAACACCGCTATTCTCCTCGTGAGGCGCTCTTGATTCCTCATGCGGTTGTCGCTGAGACGCGGTGCCGCCAGCTGGCATCCTACCGCTCTTAGTTGTCACGAAATCATCATCAAACATACAAGAAGACATGTGATAACATGGCGAGGGTCTAAATATGTCTCACACAAGGCGGAGACAAAGTCGTTATGGCGACCGCTCACGAAACCCGGGTCAATCAACAATTAACCCACAACAGATAAATCAAGCAATGAAAGTAAATTAGCAGAGTTAAAATTTATTATATATCTACAACAACGATGTGTATAGGTGCAAATATGTGTAGAGTGTCGAACACAGGGAACAAGCAGGATAGATCGGCAAAATAAATGCTCAAGACCGAATGTGATCAAATGTCTATGCAAGTGCTATTTTTGTGGGTTTTCAATTTTATATTTTTTATTTAATTTTTATTTTATATTTTTATATTTTGATTTTTAATTCTCTAATTTTATATTTTCCTTTTCTATTTTATATTTTTATCTTTTCTTTTCTTTTAACAAGAATAAAAAAATAAATAGGATATCTATATAGAAGAGAGATGAGAGAGACATATAAATAGGGGGCAATCTTCAAAATAAGGTAAATGAAATATTTTTGTGTTTTTTTATATTTTTCTAATGTTTTTGTGATTTTCCTAAATTTTTTTGGTATTTTTAAAGTCAAAAATACTGAAAACAGTGTACAAGATAAAAGCTGAAACTAAAATGGATAGATAAAATATCAAACAGAAGTCAAAATCCTCCAAAATAATTTTAAAATAAAGAGAATACAATAAAGAAAATTAGGGAATAGAAATTAGATTTTTAGGAATTTTTAATATCTTTATGAAGATTTTTAGGTTTTTGCTATTTTTTAGAGTTTTCTTTTTTTGTATTTTTTATGATTTTTATCTGAAGTTAAACTATGCAAAAACATACAAAATATAATTTTTTCGAATTTTTCAAAAATGTTTCATAATTTTGATATATTTTCTAGTGCAAATACTAAAGAAAATGCATGTTTTTGAATTTTTATAAATAATAAAATGCAACAAAAATGCAAATTAAAAATATAACATGGTAGAGCAATGCAACAGACACATAATGATATTTTTTGGGAATTTTTAGTGTTTTATAGTTGCATGAAACAATCAGAGACAACAAAAAGAAACTAAGTACTAGCAAGGGCATTTTTGTAAATATCTAGAACATCATAGCCAAAGTGCAATTTTTCCACAAAATAATCAACTTATTAACAAATTTTTTGAGTTAATAACAAATGACCAAAATACCAGGGGCATGCGTGCAAAATTTCCAAGGTCTCGTGCACAAGGCACATGACTAGTAGGGACCTAAATGCAATTAACAAAAATACGGTGGCTTGCTTGCAATTTTTCCAAAATATTACACTTAATATGAAAATTTCAGTACTTAATGGAAATAATCAAACCCGCAAGGGGTCCCCTACAAAATATCCAGCCCCCTCATGCGTATAGGCACGTGAGGTGATGTGGACAGGGACTTGTTCACAAATATGAAAAGTCTAGGGGTCTGGGTGCAATTAGTACAAAAATTTAAAGTTACAGTTGAATGTTTATATCCAAATTAATAAATAAAAAAACGGTCGAGGTTAAAAGTGCAAAATACCCCAGGCCTGCATATCCGACGGCTGATACTCCTTCACTTGCCACGTGCCGACGATCCAACGGCGGGTACCGGCTCGCGTAGGGACAACTGAGATTAGATCTTCTATGAAGATCCGACAGCTGAGGCGTTGCACAATCCAAAGGCGGCTGTACACTTGGGCGGTCCGGCCTGATCCAACGGCGGAGAGCCTCGAACGAAGAACAGGGAAGAGTCGTCGGCAGAGCGACCTTCCCTGACCTTGATCTCATCTCCCGGTGATGCTTCGATGAAGGATATGGAATTATCCTCAAGCGCATCACGGAAGCGTGATCGTTGTATCGGATACGACGAAGAACGACTAGTCGTACTAGTTGTTCGGTGCAGCGGAATTTAAAATTTTTATTCGATGAAACCACATGATCCGAGAACCATTCTCAGTTGGTTCATCTATAACCACAACAAGTATAATGCAATACCTCTTGAAGCGTGGTTGATCAAGTCTCTAAAGAAAGAGACCTCCTGTCTCAAGTCCGATCGTCGGCGAGACCGCTTGCGAGCGCGGGGATGAACCGCGTTGTCCTCGCAATCCAAGAAGTTGATCCAAGCGTGGTTGCTCCTGATCTCGTGAGTGCAGCACTCCAAGAAGACGGAGAACCGAAGAATGTCGAAGCGGTGGCGAAGGCGACGACGGTTCTCTCCTCTAGGGTTTGGTGGTCGGCCACCAATTAGAGGGAGAGAGGGTAGACGTGTATGAAGAAAGAGGAAGAGAGAGAGCCTACAATATTACATGTTCAGAGAGAGCATGGTATGCCTCTCTATTTATAGGGTTTTGGGATCCGTGGATCTCAATCCATGGGACACATAAAATCAATGGGTGAGATTGATTTATGTTAATCCAATGGTCAAGATTGTTGTTGGTAAAACCAACAAATTTAGGTTAAAATATATTTGACAAAATCAAATATAAATTACTCCTAAATCAAATCAACAAATAAGGAGAGAAGATACATGGAGATTCCATCTCCATATACCTTCCTTGTGGACGACCCCCCTTTCCTACTTGGAATAGGGTGCCGCCCACTTATTTTCATGGGGAGAGCAATCTCATGAATTTCATGAGATTGCATATCTCCATGGAAATATCTCTTTATTTATTTGTTGGATTATTCTTCAAAAATATTTCACAATTATATTTGAGAATATTGCAATCTTGCCATGAAAAAATTGTGAATCATATTCACAACCCAAAACAACATATAATTTACATTGTCAATTAATTACACAATTTGTATCCAATACACATAATAATTTATCAACATATATAAATTATAATTAGCTCTCTCTAATACATTATAAATCACATTTATAATATATTGTGAATAATTGGATATTTCTATCCACATTATTCTTATCCACGTTAATTAAATCACATTTAATTAAATTGGATAATTTCTTCACACATCAATATGATTAAATCACATTTAATCATCATCTCTTCATTGCTTAGATCTTATGGAATTATTCTTGAACCCTTCAAGAATAATGCAATCTCTCCGCAGATACTTGGAGATAAGGACAGGGCGATTGTATTGTTCCACGTATAGTGACATGGATATTGAGATCATATTTCAAATCCAGATCGCGGGCCTTCCATAGATGCTTGATTAAATCAAGACCGTAAATCTAATCTTCTCATTGTATCCGAATCACATTCAGATCAATGTCCAACACTTGGACCAAGATCAGATCACTTCTCTACCGAGAGGAGTCACTAAAATCCAGACCCGTTTCATCACTCCCTAGGAATGGAAGCGTCATGGTTATACAATCGTTTATGATCAAATCACCCTCAGGTATTCCCAATACTTGTACATCCTGCATACTGGAAGACTAAGATTAAACCCGAAGTATTGGATAAACTTTATACTGTCTACTTCATGGTTTTATCAGTAAGTTTCTCATTCGATCATTGGGAGTTGGTATCAATCATACACTTTCCAGAAGCGTATATCATACCTAGGTCTTGATCATATACTAAAAGTATATATCAAACCAACAAATTCAGTCAAGCTTCCAAAGCGAGACGACCATGCGCATGGAATTTGATTCTTCCTAATATCTCATGAGTGAGCTCATGTCTTCCGGTTCAGTAACTGAACCTGTATGATCCCTTTGAGAGATCGTATTACTCATATGCCCTTATATGCACACCAGCGCGCCGGTAAATAGACCTTGATTAGGTCATCAACCTATTGGTCTGCCAAATGTACATACTTAGGCATATAGTAACACATCTGTCTCCGGTCAGAGGATGCGTGCCTGTATCGTGACAGCATATGATATAGGACTTTGGTTATCTCGATCTCGTTAAGTCAACTCTTTGACCTAACTAATCTGACACCTCCGAATCTCTATTCCTATGCAGAGGACCTGCGTCAAGAGGTCAGTCAGATATCAGCCTTCAGAGATAAGGATTGCCATCTCCTACTCAGGCTGGAGATCATCTCTTAACAATCATTTGACAGTGCTTGATGAGTCCTCAATCTAACCCTTTAGATATTCATCCAAGCACCAGCCTCTATGATTCAATAGTTGAATCAACAGCTATATTATTATTAAGATGGCCATGGTACATAACCCTAATTGTACTAAGGGACCTATTATGCAAATTATTCATTCTTCATTTCAGACCAGGGAATGATATTTGCAATAACATTTATTGCATAATGGCTCGCCATGGGCTCGCATTTCCAACAATCTCCCACTTGCCCAAAGAGCCATTAAGGGCTAATCATTTAAACTCGCACTCATGTGACAATCATAGGCTATTTAGAAAATAGCTAGGTAAGCTGATCAGTCACTCTATTCCTACGAGTCTACGCCAAGTCTTTTTATGGCACTTGCATATCCCCAGTAACAGTGCTCGCATCTAATGCGAATGTTGCATCTTATGCAATCAATACTCAATCTTGTTAAAAACTATAGTGTCCTTGACACTACGGCTTAACAATTATCATAGCCAGTATTTCCATAATCCTTATTAGAATACCCTTAATCCTGAAGATCACTATCTCTTAAGGTATCTACAGTTAAGACCTTTTAGATCTCTATCTATAAAGTCTTAAGCTTTGAAGATAAGACTTTGAGATCACTATCTCAAGAATCTTGTCATATATGAAGATTTTGTTATTACTGCAACCAAGTGTTTTATTTCCATAGTAGGATTAGTAACAATTTACCACTCCCACTGCATGGCAGCTATCTGGCTTTTGTACACATCTAGCACACACCCAGCTTCTCAGAACTGATGCCCAAGGGCAAGTAGTTCTAGCATTCACTTCCTCAACTCTTTGAGGTGCTATCCCTTTAGATAGGTCAGTACCATATCTTAAGGGATAGAAGCCTTTTCTTGGAATTTCTATGAATATAATATGTCCAAGATGTACTTTTAATGTGACAGTCCCAATACCCTCTTCTCTTTGCTCCTGAACAACTTCAGAACTAAGATCTAAGAGGTATCTTTGAAATCATATTTCAAGATATGGAATAGCCAGTCCATAAAACACTTATTATCATCCTTATATCATTCTAAATGATAAGGATATCATCTAATTTTATGATGAACGCAATGACACTCCCACTAAGCTTCACATGGTTTGTCAAGATCTATCTAAAATCATAACATTTATGATTTCATAAAATCTGAAGTTCCAACTTCAAGAAGCTTATTTGAGTCCACAGATGGATTCCTTAGCTTGCACACCTTGCTTTCCTCAACCATGAAGCCCTGGGGCTACTTCATGTGAATATCCTCAAAGAGGTATTCGTAGAGGAATGCAATATTGACTTACATCTTGAAGATGCAATAGTCAAGTTGTGTAGCTAAGGTTAGCAACATTCTGATGGTTTTAAGCATGGTCACCGAAGAGCAAGTCTTATTGCAAGCAATGTCTTATCTTCCAGTGTGTAGCTCATGGCTACAAACCGTGCTTTGAAGGTCTCTACCTTCTCATCAGGTTCCCTTTCTCTTGAAGATCCATTTACACCTTTACAGGTCTTACCCATATAGGTGGATCCACGAGGGTCCATATACAACACTGGCATATGAAGTCTACATTAGACTTTTATTGCTATCCATCTATCCATGCTATGATCTTCAGAAGCTTCATCACATGAAGTTCGATCATTGTCAGATTTCTCTAACACATGGAATCCATCCTCAGACTCATTTGAAGAGGTTATTAGTGTTTCATCTTTAATTGTCCTTTTAGTTTCCAATTTCAGGAGTCTCATTATCTTCTCATGATTAAATGAGTTCCTACACTTCATTTTCATCTTGATTCTCAAGAGTCTCAACCTCTAAGAATCACATTCTCAGAGATGAGATACTTAAGAATCTCAAGGTCATAAAGTAGGTATCTGATGAATACCCATTCATCACTCTTTATTCTTATATTTTAGCTACAAAAACCTATGCAAATGCATGTAGATATGTGTAAATAGGACTAATTAGCAAAAGCATGCATCTTGTAAAAACATATAATTAGCATGTTTTTGTGCAAAAATAAAAGAATAAAGATGAAAAAGAAAAAGAGGGAAATATTGAGAATAAATATTGAGCAACCTAACCCAAGGGAGGGCTCAGCATGGCCTGACCGCATAAAAACCAAAGTAGAGGGAGATAGGGGCTCTAGTGTAAATATTTATGTAAATAAGCAAAACTATATTTTCCTCACCCAAAAATATGTTTGTACATATTTTGTATATATTTAGAAACTCTTAAAAACAAAATAAAAATTTAAAAATCAAAAATGCAAAAATATCCCTCCACCATGTACATAGACCATCATCCTTTATTTATTTAACCCTATAAATAAATGTATTTATTTTCAAAACTTTTTGTGAATATTCTATGGTATATTTTGTAAATAAAATAAATAAAAAGAAACAAAACAAAAATCAAATAAAAATAACCAAATTAAAAACACAAAAACATGTTGTACATACTATTTATTTCACCTATGTATATTTCCAAAAATTAATTAAAAATCACCAAAAAATAGAGAAAAATAAAATAAAAATATTTTATGTTTTACGTTTTTGCTAATTCCATCATTTTCTAGCCTAAAATAAAGAAACAAAAATAAAAATACGTGGCTTCTCCTGATTGGTCCACGGGGGATGTTGACCCCCGGTCAACTCCCCCCGCGGACCTTCCTCTTTCGCGGATCGGGTTGTCGACCCGAGTTCTCTGATTTTTCCCAGCCTGATCCGCATGCCATTCGCGCAAACCCCGGGTCCTAATCCTTCTGCGTGCACCCGAGATCATCGCCCGGAGGTTTGCATGGGGATCCGCGCTCCAAGCTTCACGCCCGACTCCCTTCTAGCCGGACCCCTAGTGATATAAAATCCCAGCTCCGCCGCATTCATTTGCCATCTTTGGCTCTCCACTCTCACTCCCGTGACCTCCATAGCGATCCCTGAGGTGACAGCTCGCGATTGCCCTTGTAGCAGTGAGGAGGAGGTGGCCGGACCACTGATCCGGCGACGTTGTGCCGCCGTGCTCCGCCCCGTGCAGGAGCTCGAGCCTCAGGCCTTGGGGACCTTCGAGGCAACGACCAGGAGCTGCCTTAGCTCCAGCAAAGTCTTCCACTCCACCCAGGTAGCATTCTAGCTCGCCTATTTAGCGTAATTTCTTGTTTCCCCCAAATCTTAGTTCCGCCGAGTTCCTTTGATTCCGACCATATCGCGTATCTTCTCGGTCATCGGGACACACTGTCACCTTCGCCATCCCTCGACGCACCTTCTCCACCCCTTCGTTCAACCCAGCTCGCACAGGAGCTGGGGTTCGAGCTCCAACGTCCTCCGCTCGCCGGAGCTCGCTCGCCCCGACCCACAGCTCACCTTCACCCCACCTAACCGGGTCGAGGCACTTTGCCCTCGACCCGCGAAGCTCTTGAGCTACTTTGCAGGTCAAGAGGAGGCCATCTGAGGCCTCCCGACATCCAGGCCAGGAGCTCCCCTCCGTCGACCTCGCCGGAGCCCCTCCAGGGCTCGGCTGGACCATCGGAGGGCACCACCAGCTGCGGGACGACATCGCCGACCTTCTCCGATCATCAGAGGCAGCTGAGGAGGACCACAGTACGCGCACGAGGCCGGCGAAGCTCGCCGGCTGAGTGTTCTTCCAGTATCCTCCACCGCCGTCCGATCGCCCGCAAGCTCCAGGTTTCATCTTGATCGTCCATCCGCGAAGGAGCAGCCACCGCCCGATCATCCAGAGGGGCGATCTGGACCGTTAGAGCAGAGGAGAGAACCACCAGCACCCGAGGCCGTTCGATCACCCACGTGTCCTCCTCTACGCCGTCGATCAGGCTCACGTGCGGACGCAGAGAAGCGCCAGCCATCCGAGACCGTCAGATCAGCTACGTGGCGCTCATCCAGCCGTCGACGTAATAAAGGGGTAATTTACCTTAGGCCCCCTCGTAGTTTATGCTTTACGTTTCAGTCCTGTAAATATTTTGAGTACTTTATTTACGTTGGGTTATTTGCACATTGGACCTTATCCTTTCGTTTATTTGCATTTATGCCCCTGTTTGTGTGAGCCACGTGCATCGTCACGTGTATATTTGGTGTATTTGCGACATTAGCCCTGTAGTTCTGGATGTTCCTTAATGAATGAAAACTTTTTGATAATTGCATTTATGCCCCTGTGAGTGTTTTATTTGCACATGTGCGTCTTTTAGTGGGATATTTGCATAACAGCCCCTGGACTTTTTGGTACGAGTTACCAAAAGGTCCTCGGACTTGTTTTTCTTACATATAGGTCCCTGAGTGCCCCAGGCACGCGCCTCGCGCGTGATTTCTTGGGTATTTTGCACCAGGACCCCCAGAACTTTGGGTATTTGCACTTTTGTCCCTGTGCACATTGCCCTCTTGTCATTTTTGAATAAAATATCAAATCACCTCCAAATCCAACGAAAATTTGACACATGGCTCCTGCCATGGTGTAGGATTTTTGTAGATTTTTTAGGACATTTCTGATCTTGTTTGCTATTTTTAAAAATTCAAAAACATCTATTTTTGATACTGTTTAACTTGAAAAATCACAAAAAAATATTAAAACCCCCCTAAAATTTCTACAAAAATTAGGTACTGTTGCTTTGGTGTTTCTTGATTTTCTAGCCAAATTTGGCTATTTTTCATCACTGGAAAACCCTAAAAACTTAAAAACCTTCAAAAATCCATAAAAATTCTAATAAATACATTAAAAATCAAAAAACAATAATTTTGGTACTCAAATTTTCCTTGTTTTCTCTAGTTACAGGAAAAATACCTCCAGGCCCTTTTGAGGTCCTTAGATATTTTATCTAGGGCTTTTGGGCTCGGCTGGACAGTACCCCTTGTTTTTCTTACTGTTTGATTTTTAGAAATTGAAATAAATATCAAAAAAATCCCAAAAATTCATCAAAAACATAAAAAAATATAAAACACACAAAAATATTTTTGTTTGAATTTTTGCTTGCTTCTTGATGCATTAAATAATTGTTGAAGTGCGATTGTTTTTAGTCTTTCTCATTTTCTTCACATATTAAAAATTCCAAAAAAATTTAAAAACAAGTAAAAACCACAAAAAAATGTTTTCCCTTTTTCTCTGATTCTTCGACTACTTCGTAGGCTTTTTAGCCAATCCGTGCTCCTTGTGTTCGACCCTGGGTGCTATACCAGGTTAATATCATAGCAGGACCGCTTTGTTTCGATTTTACGTATTTTTCGAGTGGTTCATTTTTCTTGATATACTTAGTCTGAGTGATTGAGGTCGCAACGACCTATATTTCTGTACCTTTACCTTAGTCGCTCGGACTGGTTATCAGAATGGCGCCGTTGCCGGGGAGCACAGCTTAGTAGTCGTTTTTAGCTTTTTCCGCGGCTTTTCGAGTTTCGCGGCTTTTTGTATAGAATTTTTGTATATATATTTTTCTCATATTTCTGCCAATAATTTTTGGACTGACCACTTTTCTCTCTGTTTCTTGCGATGGCCCGAGGAGCGAGGGCGGCATTCCTAGGAGCGCCGGTGCACCCGAGCGAAGCGGAGGCGGCTCGTTTCTTCATCGAGCAGCAGGAGAGAGAGCGAGAGAGAGAGTTGAGTGGGTGAGGATAGCTTAGGACTTTATTTCATTTATTATTATTGTAATAATACAGGGACTTGAACTCTTGGACTGCTTGGACACTTCTACCGTAGCGGGTCTGTTTCGCCGAGCACCGGTGTGCTCGGGGGACCCTTTAGGACCTTAGCGGTTTTTCACGGTTTTCTCGCGGCTTTCTTCTACTTTTTTACTGCCTTTCCGGTGTTTACGCGGTTTTTGCTCGAGCCCCTAGACTTAGGAATTTCTGGTGCTTGTGCCGTAATTAGTAGGATCCACACACCTAACTGCTTATCTGTTCCTATAGATCGTTAATTGGACCTACTAATAATAAATAATAAAAATAACTTAGTCACTTTCCTGAGAGCCTACGCGCCGCGAGCCTGCCCCGTCAAGCGCTACTCCTGAACTCGACCTGTCAAGAAGAGGAGGGGTGGGTCTAGACCGGACTCTTTGGATCGAGGGCGAGTGACTGAGTTAGACGGTTCTGCGCTAGAAATTGCTCATCTAGGACTCGGTTTTTCCCGCTTGCATCATTTAGGTAGTTTATTTCCTGTCTTTTAAATTCTGCGCAGATCACTTGCATGTAGAGTGCTGGAGTCAGGTACGCCTTCCTTACTTTGCATGCATCATTGATTTATCGCGCATCGGCTTTTTCGTCTTCTCCCCCCTGTTTTTGGACTAAATAATCAGGAGAACCGAAAAATTCGTTAGGCCTTTTGTTTGCTTTGAAAAATATTAAAAAGAAAAACAATAAAATCGGGACTGCTAATCATACTTGATCTTAAAAACTGCTCACCCTAAAAACTTTGTCTTGGGGAGAGCAACCCCCTCATTGTATTGTTTGGATGCGCAAGAGAGTGACCCGCACCCTAGGTAGAGCCTCCCGGTGCTAGACCCGACTGATTACCGACTTTTCCGTGCGGGCCAGTCGGTTGGGATAGCATCGGATATCCTAACAGGTCACGTAAGCGCTCTGATATTTTGTGTGTTCACCAAAATAAAATAGACAAGATAATTTGACCGAACTTTCACGGTCTTCAGCTCGCGTTGCGTTGGTGAACCGGGGGTTTGTTTTTTATCATAGTTGATTCCAGATCTCATCCGCACTACTCGCCAGATCAAGATGATGGGTAGACGGTCTCTTAGGCAGCCTCTGGCTGCACCACTTTCGGGCACGTCTACCCGATCATCTAGGTTGGCCCGCGAGAGCCGAGACCAGCTCTCCGAGCCCGAGTACGATTCCGCCCTGTTCCCCCTCGACCCCCTTTCTTTCGGCACTGAGAGACATGAGCCCGAGGAGAGATTAGCAGATTTGACAGCACCTGAGTTGGGCTCATTTGATTTTGCAGACGTTGCTATGGCCGGCAGTTCAGAGGATCACCCCGGAGGTCCACGAGGAGACCAGCATTTTGTTCTAGACCAGGGGGCGATCAACTCCACCCTGATCGCATCACTAGAGACAGTACAACAGCAGTTACGTGATCAGGGGGCATTCATGATAGAGATGAGGCGAGAGTTAGAGAGGCTCAGAGCAGAGCGAGGCCAGCAGAGCGAGCCTGAGGAGATACTGAGCGAGCCTGAGGAGATGCCTGATGCAGAGGCCGCAGCCGCAGCCGCAGCAGCCGCGGCAGGAGGACCACCACGACCGATGCGGGAGTTGCACAACCCCAGATCGACTCTGATGCATCACTGGGTGGTAGTGCCAGCTATTGTGGGGGACTTTAAGTTCCCCCCGAACACCTTGCAGTTACTGCCCCGTTTCCACGGACTTGCTACAGAGGAGCCCCATCTCCACCTCCAGGAGTTTCTGATGATCTGCAGCACTGTCCACGATCGCCACGTGGACTAGGATACGATTCGGATGATAGCCTTCCCGTTTTCACTAGTAGACAGAGCAGCCACCTGGCTGAAGCATCTGGGAGCACCTGGGAGCCCCATCTCCACCTCTAGGGAAGTTTGTCTACACCTGGGAGCAGCTCCGCACCGAGTACTTGAAAAAGTACTATCCACTCGGGCGGACGAATGCAGCGAGGGCCCTGATCAGCAACTTCTCCATGTTCCCCAACGAGCAGTTCCATGAGGCTTGGGAGAGGTTTCGAGAGCTCCTAGACAGATGCCCGCACCACGACATATCCAAGCCGAACCTAGTTCAGAGCTTTTTCAGCAGGTTGACGCCAGAGCTTCAGGGTCTGGTGAACGCTTCTTGCGGCGGGTCCTACTTTGCCAAGGACCACGATCAGGTCTGGGCCATCTACGAGGAGATGTCCGAGAACTACATGGTGATGTCTCAGACCAGATTGTATACTCAGAGACCCCAGCCACAGCAGCCAGGACCCGTGCAGTACCAGCGGATAGCACGGGTAGATGCAGGTCCATCCAGTTCGTCCGCAGTCGCAGCAGCACAGGCAGAGTCATCCGCTGCGGACATGGGTATCATTAGCGAGAAGTTGGACCGCATGGAGCTGATAGAGAAGAAGCAGTGCCAGAGCATCACTCAGATGGAACAGATGGCACAGGTTCTGAGCGACATGAAGACCTAGCTCATGTGCCTCCAGGAGACACAGACGGCTTCACAGCCCCGTCTTCTGTCGCGAGGCGATACCGGCGGCAGCAGCAGCTCGTCCCAGCGCTCCAGCTCTTCACAGCAGCCTAGACAGGTTCACCTTGTACAGGCGGAGCCGTACCAGCAGCCGCAGCCTACCTACCAGTCCCCACCATCTCCAGACATGCAGATGGTGGTCTACCAGCCGGATCAGCCTCTGGCAGTACTGTCGCCAGACCCCTTCGATGCAGAGCCGTTGATGGATGTCAACGGGATTTGGTATGACCGCCCCCAGCCTGGGATCCGACGAGACCATCCCGGATTCAGGTGGGGGAGTGGTGGTGCCCAGCCCCAGCAGCAGCCGTCAGGACAGGGAGGGCAGTACTCCCAGCAGAGAGACCAGCACCAGTCGCAGCCGCAGCACCCAGCACACCAGCAGCACCAGCCATCATCCTACGGTCCTCGTCCCTATCAGCAGCAGGGACAGTCATGGAGGCGTGAGCAGCAGGCTCACCCGATTCAGCAGCAGCACCCGTCCACATATCCCTCTTACCAGCACCATCAGCAGCAGATCCAGCAGCCTTACCCACCGAGAGGCTACCCATCGGGCTCCCACGAGAGCCCCGCTTTGGATGACATCGCCCGCCTCCTCACGGACCAGCAGGCCACATTCAGACGGGAGATGGACGAGTTCCGCCAGGAGATGCGGGACTTGGTGAGAGGGAAGGCCGCCATACCTGCCCAGATCGAGCCGAATCCGAACAATCTCAAGAGGAAATCTGAGCAGGTAGTACATACTGAGTTAGCCACTCCTAGTGACCCATTTGATGATACATCTTCGGATCTATTTGATGCTGATTTTGTCACACTTAGGAGCGGTAGGACCCCAGCAGGCGGCGGCGCCTCATCTGAGCTTCACCATGAGGACACTCCAGAGGCGCCACATGAGGAATAGGAGAGCGGTACTGAGGCTACTCCAGATGATGATGGTGGCACTGATGCCACCAAGGATGCTGATCCCACCAGCGGTACTGAGGCCGCCGCTTCACCAGTTCGAGGAGGTGGTACTGACGCCACCCGTTCAGCCGAGCCAGCCCGCGGTACTGATGCCGCGAGACGTCGACCAGCAGCAGCAGATACAGAGCCAGCCCATGGTGGTACTGAGGCCACCGGTGTTTGTACAGATAGAGATGTTGTCTTTCCTCGCATTCCTGTATCTCAGAACTCTGTTATGAATAAAGGAAAAGGTTTACTTTCTTATGGTCCCACTGTAGTGCATGATGTATGTGTGGATCCGGTCCTTGAACCGTCTAGACCTTTTCCTAGTCCTTCATCTGAGAAGGACCCTGTGATCCCCTTCCCTAGAGCCCTTCAGATGGGGAAGGGGAAGAAAAAAGATGACCCAAAAAAGAGAGAGCTTGAGGAGTTCAGCCAGAGCATGATTGATAGGTTCCACATCCAGCTGACCCTCCAGGAGGCTTTGCAGCACATCCCCCTTCTCCAGCGATCATTGAGAGACAGGACTACAGTCAGGAGGAGGAGGAGGAACCACACTTCAGAGATCCATGTGCTGACGAAAGCCACGTGTTTTGCGATCCAGAACCGCCTGCCAGCCAAGAGGCCAGATTCAGGGGCCCCGTATGTCAGATGCAAGATTAGTGAGCAGAGGTTCGACCGTACTCTTTTAGATAGCGGATCGTCGATCAACCTTCTTCCGGCAGCCCTTCTCGACCGCTTCGAGTTGGGCACTCTTCGACAGAGCAGGACAGTCCTTCAGTTCGCTGATCGATCTGTCAAGAGGCCGAAGGGGTTATTACGAGATGTTATCGTCACGATTCAGGGCCTGAAATTCCCCGTGGACTTCGTAGTGTTGGACATGGAGATCCCTGAGTCAGTGGCCCATACCCCCATAATCCTTGGTCGTCCGTTCTTGGCCACAGCCAAGGCGGTGACTGATCATGATAGCGGGAAGGTGTACTTTCGCATCGAGGGCGAGAGTATACAAATAGAGACGGTCGAGGACTACAGAGCCAGACTCAGAGCCCGCTCCGATGCGAGTACCGATTCAGAGCAGCTGACAGACGCAGAGCCAGACATCCACCAGGACTGTGATTTTGTGATCACAGATGATGAGGCAGCTTGGGCAGATCTTGAGACACAGACCACCCTCTCACTTTCAGATACAGCTGATGTAGAGACGATAGCAGAGGAGAGTCTGGAGAGCACAGACCTGGTTCAGGATACCATGGAGGCAGCAGAGCCGGTCCTTGATCGCAACACGATGTTCAGTGATGGTGGTGCTGAGGCCACCTTGTTTTCCGGTGGTACTGATGCCACCGCGATTGATGCAGATCCCTCGGATTCAGAGTCTGATTGGGCCGATTGCTATGATCAGATGCCAGATTTGAGTTCACCTGAGCCTATAGATGAGGAGGAGGATAATGCAGAGCCGAGCAGAGACAGTGCAGTTGAGCAGCCTTCTCCCGATCCAGTTTGCGAGAGTACGCTTTCACTTTCCCAGGCAGATTTGGCAGACTTAGAAGCTTTCACTCAGTTTCTTCCGCAGCCAGATTTGGCAGCACCCAGCATTCCAGAGCGAAAGCCGCTCCCTACTTCGCTGAAGTATCGATTCCTTGCGGGCGATCCAGAGATGTACCCAGTCATCATCTCCGCCGAGTTGACTGGAGAGCAAGAATCCCGTTTGATGGGGGTTCTTGAAAAGAACCGCAAGGCGATCGGATGGAGCGTAGCGGATCTCCATGGGATTAGTCCAGCAGTGTGCTCCCACCATATCTATCTTGAGGAGGGGGCGAAACTGTCGCGTGAGTTCCAGCGGCGGTTGAACCCCAACCTGAGAGAGGTCGTGATGAAAGAAATATCAAAATGGTGGAGCGCAGATTTTATTTATCCCATTTCCGACTCCAAGTGGGTCAGCCCCTTGCATGTGGTGCCCAAGAAGACGGGCATCACGACTGTGATCAGTGAGTCGGGAGAGGAGATCGCTACACGAGTACCCACCTCTTGGAGGGTTTGCGTTGACTACAGGAGACTCAACCAAGCCACCAAGAAGGACCATTTCCCCCTGCCTTTTATTGATCAGATCATTGAGAGACTGGCAGGGAAGAGCCATTATTGCTTCCTGGATGGGTACTCGGGCTACAACCAAGTGGCCATCGCTCCTGAGGATCAGGAGAAGACCACCTTTACCTGTCCCTTCGGCACATATGCTTTTCGACGCATGCCATTTGGGCTATGCAATGCCCCTGCGACTTTTCAGAGGTGCATGCTGTCGATCTTTTCGGACATGGTAGGGGAGTGTTTGGAGGTCTTCATGGACGATTTCTCGGTCTACGGCAACGGATTCGATTCTTGTCTTGACTGCCTAGACCGGGTACTCCAGCGATGTATCGAGTTTCATTTGGTTCTGTCATGGGAGAAGAGTCACTTTATGGTGACTCAAGGGACGGTGCTTGGCCACATCATCTCCAACAGGGGCATGGAGGTTGATCCGGCCAAGGTTGATGTCATTAGAAAACTCACACCGCCGTCCAATTTGAGGCAGCTACGGTCATTCCTGGGGCACGTTGGATTTTATAGGAGGTTCATTCAGGATTTCAGCAAGATTGCCCGACCGTTGACTGACCTCTTGACGAAAGACACCGAGTTCCTTGTCGATGACAAGTGTCTCTCGTCCTTTGCGACTCTCCAGCAGCATGTTATTGAGGCTCCTGTTCTCCAGCCGCCTGATTGGTCTCTCCCATTCGAGATCATGACGAACGCCTCCGATTTTGCCGTGGGGGCAGTGCTGGGACAAAGGAGGGATGGAGTTCCATTTGCCATACACTACGCTAGCCGCACATTGGATTCCGCCCAGCGGAATTATACGGTCACAGAGAAGGAGATGCTAGCCGTAGTGTTTGCCCTAGATAAGTTCAGATCGTATATCATTGGATCTAGAGTGACTTTGTTTACAGATCACACCGCCATCAGGTACCTCATGGCAAAGAAGGATGCCAAGGCCAGACTGACTAGATGGATCCTTCTACTCCAGGAGTTCGACATTGAGATCAAGGATAAGCCAAGAGTCAAGAATGTGGTGGCGGATCATCTTTCCCGATTAGAGCAGCCTGAGGATTCTGAGCAGATTGATCCTATTCGAGATACCTTCCCAGATGAGGCGATCCTTGCTATCGCCTCACTCCCGTGGTATGCCGATATTGTGAACTTTCTCGTTGTAGGGAAAGTCCCACAAGATTGGCCCAGGCAGAGGCTTGAGACCTTCCTTGCGAGGGCCAAGTCCTACCACTGGGAGGATCCCATCCTTTACCACGAAGGAGGGGATAGCGTCTGGCGTCGGTGTATTCCTCAGGAGGAACACCATAGCGTCCTCACTTACTGCCACAAGCTTGAGGCAGGAGGACATCATTCTGGGAGGAGAACGGCACAGAAAGTGCTCCAATCCGGCTTGTGGTGGCCTACCCTCTTCAAGGACTCTGATGAGTTCGTGAAGAGGTGTACTGACTGTCAGAGGATGGGCACTTGTGGACAGCGTGATATGATGCCGATGCAGCCCATTCACTTTTGTGAGGTTTTTGACGCATGGGGCATCGATTTCATGGGTCCATTCCCTAAGAGTCAGGGATTTGAGTACATTCTGTTGGCCGTTGATTATGTTAGTCGTTGGGTTGAGGCTATCCCCGCCCGAGCCGCTGATGCGAGGACAGTTTGCAGATTTTTGAGGAAACATATCGTCACGTGGTTCGGGGTTCCACGAGTTCTTATTTCTGATGGGGGGTCTCATTTCATCAACGACCAGGTGAAGGCCCTTGCTAGCGAGTTCGGCATAGACCATCGTGTTGCCACACCTTACCATCCACAGACGAATGGTCTAGCTGAGGTGTCGAATAGGGAGATCAAGACTATTTTGCAGAAAGTCGTCCGCCCTGACCGAAAGGATTGGTCACAGCTTTTGGACTCGGTCTTGTGGGCATATCGGACGTCTTTCAAGACTCCATTGGGCACATCTCCCTTTCGCCTCGTATATGGCAAGCCGTGCCATTTACCTGTTGAGCTGAGGCACAAGTCACTTTGGGCAGTCACAGATATTCTTATGGATCCAGATGGTATGGGAGATCAGAGAAGGGCAGAGCTAGCTGCCCTGGAGGAGCTTAGAGATGCAGCTTTCTCAAGCAGCCTACATTATAAGGAGAAAGTCGAGTGGCATGATTCTCATATCAGCCACAAACATTTTGAGATTGGACAGAGAGTATGGTTGTTTGATGCGAGGCTACGATTATTTCCAGGGAAGCTACAGAGCAAATGGAAGGGACCTTTTCTCGTCAGAAAGGTGCACGACAATGGTAGTATTGATATATCCGAGTTGTCTTCTGAGAGCACCTTTCGAGTGAACGGCCAGCGGCTCAAGCCATTTCTAGATCATGAGCCGCGGGACGTTATTGTCGCCCCTATTCATTTTGCGTGAGATGCGGTCTCTTGACTCACATCTTTTGCATCTCACGCCTGATTTTCACTGTTCCTTCGCCTGTATAGATCCAGTTGTCCATATCATTCTATTCTTTAGTCCCACATCCCTTTTCTCATCTTATGATTATGCTATACTTAGGGTGTACTTTACCCTAAGTATAGGGGGGATGTCGGACCTGCGAGTATTCTTTTCATTCGGTTTGCTCTTGTTTTGCTGCCTATACTTAGGGATATTTTACCCTAAGTATAGGGGGAGCAGACTCTGTATCTTCTTCACTCGGATTTCCCTTCATGTACAGCTTGCTATACTTAGGATTAGTTAATCCTAAGTATAGGGGGAAACCACCGAGTTCCTCTCCTTCTATTCATTTATTCATTCCTGTACTTAGCCATTCCTTTTCACTTCCCTTGTACTAAGCACGAGTTATGTCTTCTTCATCGCTCTTGATCACTCTGAGGACATCGTTCGAGCTAAGTATAGGGGGGGTGTGTATATATTTCATATATACTTTAGCCATAACTCGTACTTTGTGTGAGTGTGTTAATAAATAAAATGGCTAAAAATCACAAAAATTAAAAAATTTTCATGTACATAAACCTCTTTTATCCTTGCACATACATAGCTAGTGTACAAAGTATTTTTGTAAAAATGATTTCAAAAATCTTTGGTGTAAAGTTTGTGTAAATATTTTTTGTATCAAAATTATGTACATAGTACAAAATTTTTCCAAAATGTTTTGAAAATCAAAAGTTTGCAAAAATCTTGTGTAAATGTTTGTAGATATCTTTTTGCAAAACTTGCACCTCATGCATCATCCATTCATGATTTCAAAACATTTTTCAAAAATTTTGCATGATTGTAAAATATTTGTAAATAGCATCTTGTGTACATATATGTATATAGTTTTCCTGGATGAGAGTTGACATTTAAACTAAGCCTGGAATTAAATTGAGAAATGGAGCTTGAATAAGATCTTAATCCACTTAACTTTAAGAGGAACCTTATAGGACTTAGGGTTAAGGCTTTTCAGGTCTATAAGGACTTAATTCTTTGAGTCCACTAGGCTATGAGCATATGTCATCTTGATGAGCCTAAGTAGAGCACTTAACAACACACGCATGACTCTTAGAGACAATGGCTTGACTTGCACCTGCACTTTACACATGGCTCTCCACGGATGAGGTGGTGAGGAGGCAGTTTCCTTTGGCTTGGGGTAGCATATGAGGGTAGTACTTCTAGGCGGAACCTCTCTTCTTCTTCTAGTGAAGGAAGTGCACCTCAACTTGGTCTAGTGGTGATGAAGGCTAAAGACAGAAGCCGTGGGTTGCAATAAAGCTTCAAAAGAGGGATAGTCTACTGGCTCAAGAGGAAATTTCTTGTATATATGCTGCACCATGTAGAGATGTTGTACAGAACTTTTTGATAAAAAAAATTGCAAAAATGCAAAAGAACTCCAAAAAAGTGGTGGGTCGGATTGAAAATTTAATAACCCCACCGGAGTGTACATAGTCAAATGAAGCAAAGCTTATGGTATCCATGTTACATCTCATGAAGCTTGTAGCGGAAGACTTAGCTACACTGGCTAGGCTTCCAAAACTCTATACTTCTTCCCCCTCTTCTTGAGCCGGTTGCACTTGAACTTAGAAGGGAATACCCCGCTTCTCGAGGAAAGAGTTGCTAGACCGAGGTATTAGAGTTACCAGGTTGAGGGAGGTTGTTTCTTTGTTACTTCTGAGGTGGGGAGCCACATATCACTTACACCGCATGGAAAGATTCATGGTCATTAGAGTTTGTGTATGTAGACTTGTTCTTATCTGGTTTATTGAGGAGTCTTGTCCATAGATTGGTGGAACTTAGAGGCTGTTGAGTTTTAAGCTTAAGTCCAAATAAGGTTCCGACACATTAATAATCCAAAGATCTGATCAAGCTCCATATTTCAATTTAATGAAGGAAAGTTTAATAATTCAACCTTGATCCATGTACATCCTCTTTTTCTTTTTCTTTTTCTTTTTCTTTTTCACTTCTTTTTCAAATAAGTGTTTGCTAAGGGACTAGCAAAGTTAAGTATAGGGGGGTGATGAATACCCATTCATCACTCTTTATTCTTATATTTTTAGCTACAAAAACCTATGCAAATGCATGTAGATATGTGTAAATAGGACTAATTAGCAAAAGCATGCATCTTGTAAAAACATATAATTAGCATGTTTTTGTGCAAAAATAAAAGAATAAAGATGAAAAAGAAAAAGAGGGAAATATTGAGAATAAATATTGAGCAACCTAACCAAGGGAGGGCTCAGCATGGGCCTGACCGCATAAAAACCAAAGTAGAGGGAGATAGGGGCTCTAGTGTAAATATTTATGTAAATAAACAAAACTATATTTTCCTTACCCAAAAATATGTTTGTACATATTTTGTATATATTTAGAAACTCTTAAAAACAAAATAAAAATTTAAAAATCAAAAATGCAAAAATATCCCTCCACCATGTACTTAGACCATCATCCTTTATTTATTTAACCCTATAAATAAATGTATTTATTTTCAAAACTTTTTGTGAATATTCTATGGTATATTTTGTAAATAAAATAAATAAAAAGAAACAAAACAAAAATCAAATAAAAATAACCAAATTAAAAACACAAAAACATGTTGTACATATACCATGTATATAGTTGTACATAACTATTTATTTCACCTATGTATATAAATAATAAAAATAAAATGAAAATAATCTTTTATTCCTCATTTTATTCTATAAATAAATAAAATATAAAATAGGAATAAAAATGTATAAAAATAACTAATTAAAAATCAAAATCAAAAACCCATATATAGTATATATACCCATATATAGCTATATAGTATAAACACCTTATTTATATTTCCAAAAATTAATTAAAAATCACCAAAAAATAGAGAGAAATAAAATAAAAATATTTTATGTTTTACTTTTTTGCTAATTCCATCATTTTCTAGCCTAAAATAAAGAAACAAAAATAAAAATACGTGGCTTCTCCTGATTGGTCCACGGGGGATGTTGACCCCCGGTCAACTCCCCCCGCGGACCTTCCTCTTTCGCGGATCGGGTTGTCGACCCGAGTTCTCTGATTTTTCCCAGCCTGATCCGCCTGCCATTCGCGCAAACCCCGGGTCCTAATCCTTCTGCGTGCACCCGAGATCATCGCCCGGAGGTTTGCATGGGGATCCGCGCTCCAAGCTTCACGCCCGACTCCCTTCTAGCCGGACCCCTAGTGATATAAAATCCCAGCTCCGCCGCATTCATTTGCCATCTTTGGCTCTCCACTCTCACTCCTGTGACCTCCATAGCGATCCCTGAGGTGACAGCTCGCGATTGCCCTTGTAGCAGTGAGGAGGAGGTGGCCGGACCACTGATCCGGCGACGTTGCGCCGCCGTACTCCGCCCCGTGCAGGAGCTCGAGCCTCAGGCCTTGGCGACCTTCGAGGCAACGACCAGGAGCTGCCTTAGCTCCAGCACAGTCTTCCACTCCACCCAGGTAGCATTCTAGCTCGCCTATTTAGCGTAATTTCTTGTTTCCCCCAAATCTTAGTTCCGCCGAGTTCCTTTGATTCCGACCATATCGCGTATCTTCTCGGTCATCGGGACACACTGTCACCTTCGCCATCCCTCGACGCACCTTCTCCACCCCTTCGTTCAACCCAGCTCGCACATGAGCTGGGGTTCGAGCTCCACCGTCCTCCGCTCGCCGGAGCTCGCTCGCCCCGACCCACAGCTCACCTTCACCCCACCTAACCGGGTCGAGGCACTTTGCCCTCGACCCGCGAAGCTCTTGAGCTACTTTGCAGGTCAAGAGGAGGCCATCTGAGGCCTCCCCACATCCAGGCCAGGAGCTCCCCTCCGTCGACCTCGCCGGAGCCCCTCCAGGGCTCGGCTGGACCATCGGAGGGCACCACCAGCTGCGGGACGACATCGCCGACCTTCTCCGATCATCAGAGGCAGCTGAGGAGGACCACAGTACGCGCACGAGGCCGGCGAAGCTCGCCGGCTGAGTGTTCTTCCAGTATCCTCCACCGCCGTCCGATCGCCCGCAAGCTCCAGGTTTCATCTTGATCGTCCATCCACGAAGGAGCAGCCACCGCCCGATCATCCAGAGGGGCGATCTGGACCGTTAGAGCAGAGGAGAGAACCACCAGCACCCGAGGCCGTTCGATCACCCACGTGTCCTCCTCTGCGCCGTCGATCAGGCTCACGTGCGGACGCAGAGAAGCGCCAGCCATCCGAGACCGTCAGATCAGCTACGTGGCGCTCATCCAGCCCTCGACGTAATAAAGGGGTAATTTACCTTAGGCCCCCTCGTAGTTTATGCTTTACATTTCAGTCCTGTAAATATTTTGAGTACTTTATTTACGTTGGGTTATTTGCACATTGGACCTTATCCTTTCGTTTATTTGCATTTATGCCCCTGTTTGTGTGAGCCACGTGCATCGTCACGTGTATATTTGGTGTATTTGCGACATTAGCCCTGTAGTTCTGGATGTTCTTTAATGAATGAAAACTTTTTGATAATTGCATTTATGCCCCTGTGAGTGTTTTATTTGCACATGTGCGTCTTTTAGTGGGATATTTGCATAACAGCCCCTGGACTTTTTGGTACGAGTTACCAAAAGGTCCTCGGACTTGTTTTTCTTACATATAGGTCCCTGAGTGCCCCAGGCACGCGCCTCGCGCGTGATTTCTTGGGTATTTTGCACCAGGACCCCCAGAACTTTGGGTATTTGCACTTTGGTCCCTCTGCACAATGCCCTCTTGTCATTTTTGAATAAAATATCAAATCACCTCCAAATCCAACGAAACTCTGACACATGGCTCCTGCCATGGTGTAGGATTTTTGTAGATTTTTGAGGACATTTCTGATCTTGTTTGCTATTTTTAAAAATTCAAAAACATCTATTTTTGACACTGTTTAACTTGAAAAATCACAAAAAAAATATTAAAACCCCCCTAATAATTCTATAAAAATTAGGTACTGTTTCTTTGGTGTTTCTTGATTTTCTAGCCAAATTTGGCTATTTTTCATCACTGGAAAACCCTAAAAACTTAAAAAGCCTCAAAAATCTATAAAAATTCTAATAAATACATTAAAAATCCAAAAACAATAATTTTGGTACTCAAATTTTCCTTGTTTTCTCTAGTTTACAGTAAAAATACCTCCAGGCCCTTTTGAGGTCCTTAGATATTTTATCTAGGGCTTTTGGGCTCGGCTGGACAGTACCCCTTGTTTTTCTTACTGTTTGATTTTTAGAAATTGAAATAAATATCAGAAAAATCCCAAAAATTCACCAAAAACATAAAAAAATATAAAACACAAAAATATTTTTGTCTGAATTTTTGCTTGCTTCTTGATGCATTAAATAATTGTTGAAGTGCGATTGTTTTTAGTCTTTCTCATTTTCTTCACATATTAAAAATTCCAAAAAAATTTAAAAACAAGTAAAAACCACAAAAAAATGTTTTCCCTTTTTCTCTGATTCTTCGACTACTTCGTAGGCTTTTTAGCCAATCCGTGCTCCTTGTGTTCGACCCTGGGTGCTATACCAGGTTAATATCATAGCAGGACCGCTTTGTTTCGATTTTACGTATTTTTCGAGTGGTTCATTTTTCTTGATATACTTAGTCTGAGTGATTGAGGTCGCAACGACCTATATTTCTGTACCTTTACCTTAGTCGCTCGGACTGGTTATCAGTATCCAATACCATCCTTTATTTTCCTAATGAAGCAACACTCTCAAGTGCTAGATTCCAACATACATGGAACCTTCTTAAGGATATACATTGTAGTATCTACTACACATATATACCTGGAAACTAAGGGATAATTATGCTAAAATTCATCATTGATAAGATCATGTCACACATGGTCCAATTGTATCTACCTATAACTCTATTGAGTTAAGGTGTATTAGGAGGATTGAGATAGGAATGATATTCCTTTCTCCATAAGGTATATTATGAATTCATCTAATAGGTACTGATTACCTAGATTAGACCAAATTCATTTTATCTTCCTTCAAACTTTGGTTCTAAACCAAAAATAATGAAATCTTTGAACATTTCAAAGGTTTCTTTAGATGAAGAGAAGAAATCTCATATCATTCATAATCATTAATAGATATCACATATCCACAATGTTTATTATGATATAGATGATTCGCATACATCAATATGTATGAGATCCTAAGTACCTTGACATCTTACACCTTTCCCAAGGAAGGGTGTATTGGACATTTTTACTTTGAATACAATATTCAAAAAGGTTGTAAGATTTGAACTTTTAGAAAATCTAAAGTTTCATCTCTCACTAGTCCAATGATCTCATCAACAAACATATGTCCAAAACTTGATGCTAGATTATTGTCAAATGAACTTCATCCTCCTATTGATCTTTAAGGTTTAATTTCAGTATTTAGAAATGTTGATGAACCATTCATCAATTTTCTAATTTAGTGGAGTCCACTAGATTATAGATTACTATCTGAAATATACCCATCACAACTCTTTATGATAGTTCTATCTCAGAATTCATGTTTATTTCCAACATTTAGAAACAAACAATGAGTGTATTCTTATATCTAGGTCATAGAGACATTCTCTAAGACTAAGGGCTCTCCCACTGAAATTAACAAGTCTATCAATCCAATAGAGATTGTTGCAACAATTGCATCAATATCCATGTGGATAACTATAAACCTTAAGATCAGATTTTCCAGTCTTCTAAAACATATGCAACCTATTGCAAATGTCATCAGAAGATTGAGATACAATTATTACACTTTATCTTATTCAATAAGTAAGTCAATGTCAATGATTTATGTAGATTATTCTGATGCTCTATCCAAGTCCTTCTCTAAGGATTCTAGACAGACTTGATAGTAGTACTATCAACACATCAATTTATTGCAGTGTTGGCATTCATCCAACTCTTTGGATGTCATATGGAAGTCACAGAGGTACAGTCAACTCTTTGACTATACTTCTTATTTGGGTCCAACCCATGCTTCCACTGTGCTCCCTTTATCTATGAGCAACCATTGCTTAAGACTAGGGATCTCTTACGTTAAATTCAAAAGAATTCAATGTAAGATCATTTCAACATTTATACATGCTTCATTAAATTCATACAATATGAATACTATGAAGCTTAATGAATGACTAGAGTATAGATAGTAGAATAATGACACGCATCATCTACATCCATCTAAACTATTAAAACATAGGTTCAGGTAGGTACTCAATCAATTTTAATACATCATCTCATATAGAGCTACCATTCTACATGACGTAGTGAACCATGTCATTCATGATAAATGTCAAGAGCACATATGTATGCCATAATATCTTCTTAGATTTTATAAGGTGTATATGACAATTATGATCATCATCAACATGTCACTTCCAAAGTACATTTGATGATACCAAGACTATAGAGACATACAAACCCTAGGGTTGTAGTCCTATTATCTATTTAATTGTCATTCCTCATTATTAAGAGGAAACTTGCACATTGCAACCACATACATTATGTGTTCAATTGCAAGTACAATATCTGGATCATTGAGTCCAATCCAAGATATTTCACTGGTTATTATTGAGTATATCATTGAGTGGGTTTTAATGAAGGATTATCTGAAATAAGAAATTTGCATAAATATATAAATATATATATTTTACTTTGATTTAGGATTTTTATATCAAAGTTGTCTTGCCTTGTCAACACTGAAAGTTCATTCCCTTAATCACTTTCAATGTAAGAGATATACTTACCATTATATCTCAAAAAGATCTGGGATCTCCTTCCTTATCTTTGTTACATCCCAATAATATGAGAATCTGCAACTCGGATAAAAAGAAGCGGGAACACATTCCGCCTTGCAAGTCCAACTTGCATTTCCCAATTCGGTCTTTAACACACGAGCCCACCACCCCTAAGGCGATGTTGACCCGTTGTTAATTGAACCAACCGTCAACAGGAATAGTACTCTCTATACGCAATCCAATATCGCCCCAATAATATGAGGATCCGATATTGGGGTCACTACGTATACGGCCTTACTCTTTCGAGAAGCAAAGAGCCCGATCCAGATGCGCTTGCATACAGGAGCTGTCACTTCGGACAAGCGTCTCCTACATACAATCCCTGGCGACGGAACCCTCCACCTTGACGGGAGACCATAGATGTCACTTATGTGATCCTCCATATCATATTCAAATTCTAATTAATCATTATGAATCATATTCATTATGATTAATTCTTCCAAGGGAAATAACATCTCTATTTATAATAGAGTGTTTTAATTTTAATTGGATTCCATTCAATCTAATCATATTAAACTAATGGTCCAATTAATATCCAACAAACATTTTATTGTTACTTGAATTATGGTATTATCTCAAATACGTATTATTTCGAATTTTAATAATTAGAAATACATCATGATTTCTTAAGCATTATACTAACCCTACCCGATGTCATGGCCAGTACCGACGAGAGTGGGACGGACCACATACATTGCAACCCGCAACCCCAATGCTCTCCGACTAGACACCATATCCACCTCGGGAAAGGATAATGCAAAATAAATCATTTTGTACTTGAGATGATCATCGGTTCTTCAACCGATATTATACCATATAATAATAATCAAAACATTTTTTTGATTAACATTATAATGAGATTTGCTAAACAAATCCCAAGTCCTATTCAAGCAACATGTTTGTTGGAATGTTGATCATGTAGATCATGTAACCAATTAGTGATCTAGATCACATCTAATCAATTATTGGTTAAGGCAACGTCATTTAAGGGAATAATTATCATCAAATATTTCATAAATATTTATGTATAATTATTCCAGGAAATTAAACAATTTAATTTCACCAATTGATTAAATGACAATCACTATACAAGCATCAAGTTTGATGAATGTGTTTCCAATTAAAATTTAGATCAAATCTAATCAATTAATTGGTTGAGGCCATGTCAATTATGTAAATAATCAACTTCCAATATTTCACAAATATTTTTCATGATTATTTCACGAAATTAACAATTAATTTCACTAATTGACAATCACTTGGTTCTAGATTAGGACTGTAATTTCAGCAGTGACTCCTCCTTACTAAAATTAGCATATCTCAATCATATTAAATCCAAATTAGACAAAATCAATTTTCATAGATTGCTAATTTGATTTAGGACAGAACCCAAGTAATGTTACACGCATTTCGAGGCAAGTCTAAACAGTAATTAACATTTTAATCACGTTCAGATCTACAGTTCCTGCAACAGTGCATACATGTTCATTAAAACAACCATATCTAGAGCATACGAAATTCGATTTACGTAAACTCAGATCCTATGGTTTCCTTATTTAATGGGGAAAAAATACAAGTATTAAATTCGTGTTTAAACAATTTAAACATTGCCGAATTTATTTGATAAAAAAATCTGCGAAATCAAATGCGATAAAAACTTTCGCGACCTTAACGAACCCAAGTCGTCCTCGGTTTTTCGAATCATATTCGAAACCGTCGACCTAAGGCTCTGATACCACTTGAAGGATATGGAATTATCCTCAAGCGCATCACGGAAGTGTGATCGTCGTATCGGATACGACGAAGAACGACTAGTCGTACTAGTTGTTCGGTGCAACGGAATTTAAAATTTTTATTGGATGAAACCACATGATCCGAGAACCATTCTCAGATCGTTTCATCTATAAACACAACAAGTATAATGCAATACCTCTTGAAGCGTGGTTGATCAAGTCTCTAAAGAAAGAGACCTCTTGTCTCAAGTCCGATCGTCGGCGAGACCGCTTGCGAGCGCGGGGATGAACCGCGTTGTCCTCGCAATCCAAGAAGTTGATCCAAGCGTGGTTGCTCCTGATCTCGTCGTACGAGATCGAATGTATCCTTCATGAGTGCAGCACTCCAAGAGGACGGAGAATCGAAAAACGTCGAAGCGGCGGCGCGGTGGCGAAGGCGACGATGATTCTCTCCTCTAGGGTTTGGTGGTCGGCCACCAATTAGAGGGAGAGAGGGTAGACGTGTATGAAGAAAGAGGAAAAGAGAGAGACTCCAATATTACATGTTCAGAGAGAGCATGGTATGCCTCTCTATTTATAGGGTTTTGGGATCCATGGATCTCAATCCATGGGACACATAAAATCAATGGGTGAGATTGATTTATGTTAATCCAATGGTCAAGATTGTTGTTGGTAAAACCAACAAATTTAGGTTAAAATATATTTGACAAAATCAACTATAAATTACTCCTAAATCAAATCAACCAATAAGGAGAGAAGATACATGGAGATTCCATGTCCATATACCTTCCTTGTGGACGGCCCCCCTTTCCTACTTGGAATAGGGTGCCACCCACTTATTTCCATGGGGAGAGCAATCTCATGAATTTCATGAGATTGCATATCTCCATGGAAATATCTCTTTATTTATTTGTTGGATTATTCTTCAAAAATATTTCACAATTATATTTGAGAATATTGCAATCTTGCCATGAAAAAATTGTGAATCATATTCACAACCCAAAACAACATATAATTTACATTGTCAATTAATTACACAATGTGTATCCAATATACATAATAATTAATCAACATATATAAATTATAATTAGCTCTCTCTAATACATTATAAATCACATTTATAATATATTATGAATAATTGTATATTTCTATCCACATTATTCTTATCCACATTAATTAAATCACATTTAATTAAATTGGATAATTTCTTCACACATCAATATGATTAAATCACATTTAATCATCATCTCTTCATTGCTTACATCTTATGGAATTATTCTTGAACCCTTCAAGAATAATACAATCTCTCCGCAGATACTTGGAGATAAGGACAGGGCGATTGTATTGTTCCACGTATACTGACATGGATATTGAGATCATATTTCAAATCCAAATCGCGGGCCTCCCATAGATGCTTGATTAAATCAAGACCGTAAATCTAATCTTCTCATTGTATCTGAATCACATTCAGATCAATGTCCAACACTTGGACCAAGATCAGATCACTTCTCTACCGAGAGGAGTCACTAAAATCCAGACCCGTTTCATCACTCCCTAGGAATGGAAGCGTCATGGTTATACAATTGTTTATGATCAAATCACCCTCATGTATTCCCAATACCTGTACATCCTGCATACAGGAAGACTAAGATTAAATCCTAAGTATTGGATCAACTTTATACTGTCTACTTCATGGTTTTATCAGTAAGTTTCTCGTTCGATCATTGGGAGTTGGTATCAATCATACACTTTCCAAAAACGTATATCATACCTAGGTCTTGATCATATACTAAAAGTATATATCAAACCTACAAATTCAGTCAAGCTTCCAAAGCGAGACGAACATGCGCATGGAATTTGATTCTTCCCAATATCTCTTGAGTGAGCTCATGTCTTCCGGTTCAGTAACTGAACCTGTATGATCCCTTTGAGAGATCGTATTACTCATATGCCCTTATATGCACACCAGCGCACTGGTGTATAGACCTTGATTAGTTCATCAACCTATTGGTATGCCAAATGTACATACTTAGACATATAGTAACACATCTGTCTCCGGTCAGAGGATGCGTGCATGTATCGTGACAGCATACGATATAGGACTTTGGTTATCTCGATCTCGTTAAGTAAACTCTTTGACCTAACTAATCTGACACCTCCGAATCTCTATTCCTATGCAGAGGACCTGCATCAAGAGGTCAGTCAGATATCAGCCTTCAGAGATAAGGATTGTCATCTCCTACTCAGGCTGGAGATCATCTCTTACCAATCATTTGACAGTGCTTGATGAGTCCTCAATCTAACCCTCTAGATATTCATCCAAGCACCAGACTCTATGATTCAATAGTTGAATCAACAGCTATATATTATTAAGATGGCCATGGTACATAACCCTAATTGTACTAAGGGACCTATTATGCAAATTATTCATTCTTCATTTCAGACCAGGGAATGATATTTGCAATAACATTTATTGCATAATGGCTCGTCGTGGGCTCGCATTTCCAACATTCGAGCTGCCAAAATTGTCGTGACGATCCCACGTGCGTTCTTCTAGGTTCTGACGGCTCCAGAATCCTCCGACGACGGTCGGAGCTCTCGCGAGGAGGCGGTGGAGCTAAGGGTGCCCAGGTGCATCCGGCGAGGTGCAAAATTCAGCCCCAGGCTCTTTTTGACGCGCAAGACCTGCAAAATGATGGTGAAATGGTCAAGGGCAAACTGCTTGCTCCAGCGAGGGGTCGCCTAGTCAAATCGATGGGTGAAATGCGGAGAACAAGGTTGGAGTCTACTCCTACTGGTGTGGGGAATACGAAAGTGCGGAAAATTAAAGGGAAAATAAGCCTCGAAGGTGTGAATACCTGAGGAGAAAACTTCAACGGCAAGCTTTGTCGGAGGTGGTGGAACTGCCTCAAACCTTCCACGACCTGCCTGACGACCGAAGGGTTGAACATTAACCTCCTTCTCTCAGTGGCACATGACAGGGGACAAAAATGGTGGTCCAAAAGGGGTCATATTTGAGGAAGAAGGTCGGGGGTCTATGTATGAAGGGTTGACGAAATGGCTTATGCGGACCAAAGATCGATGGAGATCGAGCAAATCGATGGTCCTCGGCCCAAGGAAAGACGTGGTTGTGCAAGAGCGATGAACGAGGCACAAAAGCCGTGAAGAAATTGACACGAAAGGAGGAACGGTTTAACCTCAAAAAGTCCGCAAACAAGGGCCAAAAACGAGGTCTGACAGGGGGAACATGGGGCGGGTCAGAGAGTTGACCGAGGTCAACTCTCGGACCCTCCTGGTTAGTCCAAGAAAAACCCTGAAAAAATCATTTCAAAATTCATTTAAAAATAGTAAATGATTTAATTATTTTTAGGTTATTCAATGAAAAAATTTTATTATTCTCTAAATTATTTTATTATGAATTTTATTTATTTTTCGAGATTAAAAATTACAAGTTTCCTTTTATAGCTTATATATAGGTGTTCATCTCTATATTTTAATATTTTATTTTTATTTAGTATATTTAATTTAATTACTTTTGTTTATCATTTTATAAACTATAAATCTTATTTTTATGGCCTTAAATATATTTTTATTTTATTTTTCTGATGTGTTTTGTACACTTAAATAAATAGGTATATTACTTATATAGGTGTAATTATAAGTATTTCATCTATGTATTGTATATGAGTATTTTATTTTTATGTTTTCTTTGTGTTTTTATTCCTGTTTGAATATATATATATATATATATATATATATATATATATATTAGAAAGAATATGTACAAAATTATAAAAATATAAAGTTACAAAAATATTGAATAATAAATAAAGTGAATATTTTAATCTATACAAGTATACAATAGGGGTCCAAAACTCAATTTTCAAACCATAACTCCGAATAATATGAAACCACCTTTATTAAATAGCTTATGAAAAATTATATACAATTAAAGGTGATTTGATACATTTCGAGTTTTTATTTGAGAGATACAGGCATGGGAAGTTGAAATTTTGGAATCTTATTCAGATCATAACTTTTTATCTACACATTATTTTTGTATGAAATCAATTTTGTATTTTTCTTTATTTAACTATCTACAACTTTCATGTTTAAAGATTCTTTATTTGAAGTATAAAAAGTGGAACCAAAAATAGGTTCCAAAATGATAAGGAATGAATTAAATAAAAGGGTCTTTTCATTGTATTTTGGCCCTTATCTCCCCTACTTTATTCCTTGTCGACCTAGTCATCGAGATGCCTAGGTCTCAGGGTTTCGGGTCATAAAATATTTACAATTCTTTTTCTTTTCTTTTCTTTTCTTTATTCTATAATCTTAGCTTTAAAAACCGTATTTTATACACTATTCACATACACATGCATGAATGCTAAAATGCATGAATTACAGGTATTTACATGTATTTATTAGGGGTTTTGAGCCAAAATGATAGAATGAAGATGATTAAATGGAGGTTCATAAACATGTAATGCAAAGAGTCACTAGGAGTGGTATTCTTTGTAGATTGTACCTGCTCAGATTTCCTCTTCAAACTGTTCGGTTTGGGTTCGATCTGAGCTGGTATGGCGGCCCTGCCCTTGATGATATCTCTCATCTCCTGTCGGAACTCATCCATTTCTCGCCAGAAGGATGCCTGCTGTTTGGAGAGCAAGCGGGCGAAGTCATCAAGAGCTGGGTTCTCAAAGGCAGGTGCCGGAGAACCGGAAGTGTTCCCATGCTGGACATGAGGCTATTGCTGCTGTGAATGATGAGGGGGGGCTAGGAGTATGGATGGTAAGGTTGTTGATGCTGCCTCCACTGATGTCCCTAATAAGAGGGATGAGGACCTTGCTGGTACTGCTGGTGGAAGTGATAGGGTTGCTTCTGTTGGCTATTCTGGTTTCCCTGAGCAGAAGGATACTGTTGAGATGAGGTGCCTCCGATGGTCCAACGGAATCTCGGATGATCGCAACGAATCCCGGCCTGTTGTGGGTACCGATCGTACCATATCCTATTGACTTCCATCAATGGCTCCTACTCGAAGGGTGGTGGAGGAAGAACTGCCAATGGTTAATCCGGCTAGTAACCACCATCTAAGTGTCTGATGAGCTGAAAAACCGAGAGACAAAGGGAGATAAGTATCAAGGTTCGTTGCGACCTCAACCTCTCGAGTCGGACTCAACAAGAAAATCAAGACCACCAAATCAATAAATCAATCAATCAAGTTGAATAGCGGTCTCGCTATTTTATTTAACCTGGTATAGCGATCAGGGTCGAACTCAAGGAGCACAGATTGGTTAAGAGCCTACGATGTAGTCAGAAATCAAAAATAAAGAGAAAAATTATTTTTGGTGGATTTTATAGGTTTTTAAATTTTTTTGTGATTTTTAATTATGAAGAGAATATTAGAGAAAAGTCAAAAGGGCACAATCAAGGAACTATTCAATACATCAAAACAAGCCAGAAAAATAAAAAATATATATTTTTGGGTTTTATTACTTTTCAAGTGTTTTTGGCAATTTTCTCAGATTTTTATGATTTTTATTTGATTTTATATAATGGAATAAGATAGAAAATGGAAACTACTATGCAGCCAGATTTGAAAGGCTATTCAAAAATATAAAAATAGCCTCTAAAAATCTAGCAACAATTTTATGACAAACTACAAGTAACTGAACTTCATGAAAAGAAATTGCATTTTTTTTATTTTATTTTTGAATTTTCAACGATTTTTATGAGTTTTTAGGGTGTTCCAATTTTTAGGTTTTTTATAAGTCCAAATGCAGCGAAATTGGATAGAAATAAAAACACAATAAAACACACACAAACTAATTTTTTTAGAATTTTTGGAGACTTTTTAAAATTTTTAGTTGGTTTTTAAATTTAGACTGTAATAAAAATAAGGGTTTTTAATTTTTAAAAATAGAAAATCAAAACAAAAATATCCTAAAAAATCACTGAAATGTTTACAAAGTGACAGGGGCCACGTTTCCAAATTTCATGAGATTTGGAGACGATTTGCTATTTTATTCAACTAATAGAACATGCACAACACATAGGGACCTAAGTGCAAAGAAAGTAAGTTCCATGGCTTAATTATAACACGTTCGAAAAATGTAAGGGGCGTAATGCAATTTTCACTTATATTCAGCACATGTTCAAATCTAGCACGCACAGGGGTATAAATGCAAATATTGAAACTAAAATTTCAAAGCATAACATGCATTAAACCCAAGCCTATACACGTAAATATCCTAGAAAATCACATGACGAAGCACGTGCAACTCAAACAGAGGGAATAAAATGCAAAATCTGAAAATTTGAGGTCTAAAGTGCAAATTATCCAAATAAAAAACAACTGCAGATGATATTTACAGGCTTAAGAGATAAATGCATAAAGTAAAAGGGCCTAAGTGAAATTTACCCTTATTATTAAGGATCCAACAGTTGAAGGAGGTCCACTCATGATCGGACGGTTGTGATTGGCTGGTACCCCGTCAGCGGACAGAGGTTCCTCTGATAGATCCAACGGTCGAGACCCTCGGATGATGGACGGTGGAGATCAGAACTAACAGGAGGGCTCAATCGGATGGCGGAGGAGGGCTCTGGATGAACATGTCGCTGGCAAACTTCGTCTGGCCAATACGCACGATGGAGAGCTCCTCCAAGGCTTCTCTGAGAGGGAAAACGTCACCGACGATGGTCCGCAGTGGATAGTGGTCTTCTATGAGGCCGGGAGCAACTGGAGCGCTCTGGAGACGAGGTGGACCTGAAGCTCCTGTTCTTCAACGGTTGGACCTCCAGATGAGGCCCATTAGCTTCCAAATCTGCACAGGTAGCTCACTGGGTCGAGGGAAAATTGCCTCGACCCGGTTATGGGCGAAATAGGTGGATGGGTGAGGTGGAGCGAGACTCTCCGACGAGGCGACGGTGGTGGGGAGCCGGGGTCTTGTTCTGGGGCGAATCAGGAGGAACGAAGAGGTGAAGAACGTGGAGCGAGGTCTAGCAGAGGTGATATGTTAGTCAGTCGGGCAAATGGTTGATCGGAACGTGCGGGTTGATCCGGTGAAGGTCGGCGATCGGAAATCTAAGAATAGAAAATCAGACAAAGCTAGGCGTTTCCAAATCACCCTGATGGATGAAAGCGTCTATGATGGAGGTGCTAGTCCTCCTGGGATCTTTGCCTCGATGGAGCGATGTCTCCAGAGACTAGAGCTCGCCGGTGGCGGAGCACGACGACGTGACTCGCCGGATCTGAGGCTAGAGGCCTCGGTCCTCGCTGCAACACTCCATCGACCTAGCTGTCACTCAAGGAGAAGGAATGGAGGTCCCTGGAGCCGAAGGCAATGGCCAGAGATGAGTGAAATGGCGGCTCCAGGTGAGGCTTTATACGATGAAGGGTCTGAGAAGATGGGCGTGGAGCGTGTTGATCGAGGAGCAGACCCCTAAAGAGAATGTCGGGCGAGGATAACGGATCTGCCCTCGACTTTTGGAGCATAAATCGAGAGGGAGAGGTGATCGGATCGGTGAGAGAAAATTCGGCGAAGTCGGGTCAGCATGCGGATCTGGGCGAAGATCGGTCTAAGGGGGCAGTTGACTGGGGGTCAACGTTCCCCCGTATCCAATCACAAAATTCCAGGGCTGAAATCATTTAGAAAATTATTTAAAAATCAAAAAGAATTTATTTCGAAATATTTAAAAAAAATATTATTTTTCAAATTATTTTTTTATGATTTTTATTTATTTTTTTGAAAAATAAATTAATATATATATACATAATATAATATTATATACATGTATAAAATACCTATGTATTTTATATTTTTATTTTTATTAGTTTATTTTTGTACAATTATCCCAATTTTATATTTATTTATTTACAACATAAAATTTGGGATATAAAATTATTTTTATTTTATTTTTATTATGTATTTACAAGGGTGAAATAAATAGATGGATTATTGATATATACATGGTAAATACACGGGTAGGAGAGAGAAATGATTTTATTTTTATTTTATTCTATTTTTCTCATTTTTATTTTATTTTTATAAATATATACAAATTAATAAAAACCCATTTGTATTTATGTTTTTATGAAAAAAATATATGCATGAAGGAGGAATATATATAAGGTGAATGGCCCTATCTCTCTCTACTTGTTTTATTTTGCGGTCAGGCCAATGCTTGGCCCTCCCTTGGGTTCAGGTCACTCAATATTCATTCTAAATATTTCCCTCTTTTTCTTTATTTCTTTATTCTTTTATTTTTGCATAAAAACATGCTAATTGTTGCTATTTACACAAAGCATGCAATTTGCTAATTTATTATATTTACAAGTATCTACATGGTGTTTTGCAAAGAATTTTTGCTAAAATAAAAGAATAAAGAGTGATGAATGAGGATTCATCAGTGTCCTGAGATAGTGATGGCGATGGGTAGTGTTGTAGCTACCGAAGCGGCTCTGCCTCGATATGGTGAACCTGTCGGGATGCGTCAGAGGATTGGGTGGAACTGCTACTGTTGGAATCAGCACGTGACCTGGGAGGTTGTTGTATGGACATCTGTGCCTCCTGAATGCATAGGATCTGGGTCTTTAGGGCACTCATTGTCTTCGTCAACAGGTCCATCTGTGCAAGCCCTTGGTTCTGCTTCTTCTCAAGGATCTCGAGCTTGGGACATCACTGAGTTCTCTGCCATCTCATCATAGATGGCCTAAACCTGGTCTTCACCCTTGGAAAAGTAGGACCCACCATAAGAGGCATTCACAAGCCCCTGCAGCTCCGGTGTCAGCCCACAAAAGAAACTCTAAACCAGGTTGGGCTTTGATATATCGTGATGTGGACACCGGTCAATGAGATTTCTAAATCGATCCGATGCCTCATGGAACTGCTCATTCAAGATCATAGTGAAGTTACTGATCATAACTCGTGTTGCGGTGGTCTGGCCGAGTGGATAGTACTTGTTCAAGTGCTCGGTCCGGAGCTGCTCCCAAGATGTGACATAACTTCCTAACTGCTTTAGCCAATAGGCTGCTCTGTCAACAAATGAGAATGGCAAGGCAATCATCTTTATCGTGTCCTCGTCAACCAGTCTGTCGTAGACAGTGCTACAAATAATCTCGAACTCCTGCAGATGGAGATGAGGCTCCTCGGTGGCCAGCCCATGAAACTTGGGCAACAACTGGATGGTCTGGGAGAGAAGCTTGAAGTTCCCGTCAATGGGAGGAAGCTGGATCCATCGGTGAGTGAGAGTTGCACAAGGGTTGTGCAACTGTCTCATGGTCCTCGGTGGTTGATCCTCATGTTGTTGTTCTCCTCCTGCTTCAGGTCTCTCTTCACCACCCTCAGATCAGTCTCCTCTGTCCTCTCGCATTTGCGCCAGCTCTCTCATGATGTCACCCATGAAGGCTCCCTGATCTCTGATCTGTCTCTCTATAGCCTCCAGGGAAGCTAACAATGAATTGTTGATGGTAGTATGATCATACACATACGAAGGTTGTCCTTGCTCATCTGGGCGTCCCTCACTGTTGGCCATATCTTGGGTCTCTGCAAAGCAAAGTTACCCATTCAGGTGTTGTCAAATGTCCAGAAATATGTGTTGCACTATACTCTGACACTACAGGACTGACAGAAGAAGAAGGGTGATCAAGGGGAACAAGGTGGACGTAAATGTAGGCTCGAAGAGTGGGTCTGAACTCCCCAAAGCCGACCTAGATGAATTGGGAGGAATGCTCGATAGCGGTGCCACCAGACGTGGCCTAAGGGAACTCCTTCCCATCGTCGCGATCTTGAGATAAGGGCGGATGAGATCTGGAATGCAAACAAGATTGGCAATCAAACTGCCAATTCACCTACGCAACTCTGAGCTGATGATCGTGAAGGCTTGGTTGTTTATCTTGTCAATGTTATTTAGGTGATCAATCAATCTATCAGAGCGATTACGGGAGCTGTTAGGAACCCAACTCTCCTAGCCGACTGTCCCGATCCCAAATTAGAACTTTCCCAACCAGTATGAATTGCGGACTGTTTACTAGCTACCTGATTAATTCACTCTGCTAAGGATGTCACGGTCCGCTTTACCGGTTACCAGAGAGATCCTCACTGGAGAACGACTAACCAAGATCAGTAGTCAACTTGAATTTCAGGCATGGCTCTATCCTAGTGTTTGGGTCACTCTCTCACAGCAGAAAATCAACCAATAAGGGGGTTACTCTCCCCAAGAAAAATTTTGAGTGAGGTGAGTTTTAAGGTCAAGTTTGTGTTAGCAGTCCCAATTTTATATGGTTATTTCTTTTTATTATTTTCTGATAAAAACAATGCCTAATGAATATTCTGATTTCCTTGATTATTTTGAGTCCAATAAAATGGGGGAGGAAGTCGGAAAAGCCGATATGCGATCAAACACAATGATGCATGCAAAGATAGAAGTGTGTACCTTGCTCCAGCACTCTACACGCAGGGTGATCCGTGCATAAATTTAAAGATAAGAAATAAACTACCTAAGATGCACGAGGAAATCATCCCTTGATGACCAATTTCTATTAATCGTGACTCGCAAACTAGGAAGAGAGATCGGAGTCTGGTCTTGGAAGCCGATCAGTGTCCACTACAATGGATCATGCAAGCACTGTATATGACCTCTCCTGGCATGTGGTCTCTAATCCAAGTCAAATAGCCTTTTTAATAAATTAGTAGCTAAGTCCAATTACGATCTATAGGAGCAGTCAAGATAGTAGGTATGGGGCCTTAGCTAATTAGGTCACAATCAACAAAAACTCCTAAGTTTAGGGGTTAAATCCGCGTGAATCAAGCAGATAGTAAAATCGGGAAAACGAAGAAAAAACACGTAAAAATCGACGATGCCCCCAAGGGAACAATCCCTCGGGCAATGGACCTCGTGAAGTGTCGAAGTGTCCAAGTCCAAGTTATTACATATATAAGAGTCACTCTCTCACTTCAAATTACACAAATATTTTCAATGAAATAAATAGAGCTAAATCTACAAAAATATCCAAGTATCCTTGGTGCAAAGGTAGGAAGCGTGAAGCTGCTTCACGTGGGTGCTGAAGCGCCTAGAGTAGAGCGCCTCCCTTGATCCGTGGTACCTCGTACAAAGTCAACAAAGAGAGGAGGTTAGATAGCTCAACAAGATATATCAATAAATGAGAGAATAAGTGGACAAAAACTTAGACAAATAATCACAATCAATCACAAATAACGCAGATCTATACGTTGTTGCTCCCCGACAATGGCACCACTTGATGACTCGGGTCTTGCGAGGGTCTAAAGTAATCCATACAAGGCGGGATCACAATGTCGCTGAGGCGACTGCTCACGAAACTCGGGCCAAGTCCCGATCCCAAATTAGAACTTTCCCAACCAGTATGAATTGCGGATTGTTTACTAGCTACCCGATCAATTCACTCTGCTAAGGATGTCACGGTCCGCTTTACCGGTTACCAGAGAGATCCTCACTGGAGAACGACTAACCAAGATCAGTAGTCAACTTGAATTTCGGGCATGGCTCTATCCTAGTGTTTGGGTCACTCTCTCACAGCAGAAAATCAACCAATGAGGGGGTTACTCTCCCCAAGAAAAATTTTGAGTGAGGTGAGTTTTAAGGTCAAGTTTGTGTTAGCAGTCCCAATTTTATATGGTTATCTCTTTTTATTATTTTCTGATAAAAACAATGCCTAACGAATATTCTGATTTCCTTGATTATTTTGAGTCCAATAAAATGGGGGAGGAAGTCGGAAAAGCTGATATGCGATCAAACACAATGATACATGCAAAGATAGAAATGTGTACCTTGCTCCAGCACTCTACACGCAGGGTGATCCGTGCATAAATTTAAAGATAAGAAATAAACTACCTAAGATGCACGAGGAAATCATCCCTTGATGACCAATTTCTATTAATCGTGACTCGCAAACTAGGAAGAGAGATCGGAGTCTGGTCTTGGAAGCTGATCAGTGTCCACTACAATGGATCATGCAAGCACTGTATATGACCTCTCTTGGCACGTGGTCTCTAATCCAAGTCAAATAGCTTTTTTAATAAATTAGTAGCTAAGTCCAATTACGATCTATAGGAGCAGTCAAGATAGTAGGTATGGGGCCTTAGCTAATTAGGTCACAATCAACAAAAACTCCTAAGTTTAGGGGTTAAATCCGCGTGAATCAAGCAGATAGTAAAATCGGGAAACCGAAGAAAAAACACGTAAAAATCGACGAGGCCCCCAAGGGAACAATCCCTCAGGCAATGGACCTCGTGAAGTGTCGAAGTGTCCAAGTCCAAGTTATTACAAATATAAGAGTCACTCTCTCACTTCAAATTACACAAATATTTGCAATGAAATAAATAGAGCTAAATCTACAAAAATATCCAAGTGTCCTTGGTGCAAAGGTAGGAAGCGTGAAGCTGCTTCACGTGGGTGTTGAAGCGCCTAGAGTAGAGCACCTCCCTTGATCTGCGGTACCTCGTACAAAGTCAACAAAGAGAGGAGGTTAGATAGCTCAACAAGATATATCAATAAAGAGAGAATAAGTGGACAAAAACATAGACAAATAATCACAATCAATCACAAATAACGCAGATCTATACGTTGTTGCTCCCCGACAACGGCACCACTTGATGACTCGGGTCTTGCGAGGGTCTAAAGTAATACACACAAGGCGGGATCACAATGTCGCTGAGGCGACTGCTCACGAAACTTGGGCCAATCAACAATTAACCCATAATAATGATCAAGTAATGAAAAGAAAGTTGTGGAGTTAAAATTTATTACAACACTACAATGAATGTGTATAGTATGCAAGCATGTAGAGGTCGAACACAGGGAACAAGCAGGACAGATCGGGCAAAATCAATGCTCAAGAATGAAAGTGATCAAATGTCTATAAAAGTGCAACTTTTGTGGGTTTTTAACTTTATTTTTTTATTTAATTTTTTTGATTTTATATTTTATATTTTGATTTTTAGTTTTCTGAATTTGTATTTTCTTTTTATATTTTATGTTTTTAAATTTACTTTTTCTTTTTAAAGGATATAAAACTTTATAAGGAGTATATAATATAAATAAGAGAGAGATAAAACAGGTAAAAGATACTCAAAACACAGGAAATAAAGTGTTTTTGTGTTTTTTATGTTTTTCTAATATTTTAGATATTTTTCTATGTTTTTGCTAATTTTTTATCATTTTGAAAGTCAAAAATACTTAAAACAGTGAGTAAAATTACTAGATGAAATAAAAATGGAACGAAAAATATCAACAGTGACAAAAATTCCCAAAATTAATTTTAAACTACAGAAAATACAATAAAGAAAATTCAAGAACAAAAAACGTAATTTTTAGATTTTTTTTATGGATTTTATATATTTTTATGAAGGATTTTAGAGTTTTTCTATTTTTACGGGTTTTCTTTTGTATTTTTTAGTGGTTTTTGGTCTGAAGTTAAAATATGAAAAAACATACAAACTATAATTTTTTTGAATTTTTTAAAAACATTTTATAATTTTTATGTATTCTCTACTACAAATAGTGAAGAAAATGCATGTTTTTGAATTTTTATAAATAATAAAATGCAACAAAAATGCATAATAAAAATATGGCATAGAAATGCAATGCAACAGAAAGGTAGGGCAATTTTTTGGGTTTTTTATAGATTTATAGATGCATATATAAAGACAACAAAGAGAAACTACACTACTAACAAGGGCATTTAAGTAAATAAGCAAAAGTTAAAGGGCTACAGTGCAATTTTTCCACAAAATATATAATACAATGAAGAATTTTCTGTACTAAATATAATTCACCAAAGTCACGAGGGCGTTCCTACCAAAAATCCTAGAATTCACGTGCGTAAGCACGCGTGCCCAACAGGGACGAATATGCAATTCCCAAAAAGCCATAGGCTTAAATGCAAAAGTGCCCAAAAATTTACAACTGCATATGAAAATTTTCTACTAAAACTAAATAAGAAAATGTTTGAGGGCCTGGCCGTAAAATCGCCACCTCACGTGTACAGGTTACCTGAGGTGTCGTGGCCAGGGGTAAGAGTGCAATTAAAGGAGCTATAGGTATTCAGTTGCAAAAGTTACAAAATATTTTAACTGCATATGAAAGCTTATGTCCTGATTATCAAATACAAAATTGGCGAGGGTATAATGCAAAATTACCCACGGTTGGGGCAGATCGGACGGCGGCAGATTTTTCACTCATGCCACGTGTCACGCTTGCACGCCACGATACCTCTTCGCTGCGTACGACCACGATCAGATTAGGGGGGAAGATCAACGGCTGAGGGCGAGGCAGATCCGATGGCAGATGCGTGCCTGGAGCGCCGGCCTTCATCCAACGACGGCAGAGGAAGGAGGAGGAATCGGGAAGAAGGTCCGGTTCGGCGAACTTCTCCGAGCTGAACCTCCGACCTTCGTCGGTCTTAAAGGTTCTGAAATGGCTGTGATGCTTCATGCAAGGTTTCTCTTGACGTTGGATGCTCAAGAAGTGGACGACGGCCATCGGAGGTGGCTGGGGAAGGAGGAGGAGTGGAGAGGCTCCAGGTGGCTGCGGCGAGGGTCCAATGCGCTCCAGGTGTGTGTTATACTCCAGAGACCTGTGCAACAGTGGTTAAACCCTCGAATGCCTTGAAGGTTGGAGGAGCGTTCGGTGGTGGGAGAAGCGGAATGGTGTCTCGTTGGAGCTAACTCCGGCAAAGGGTGGACTAGGCGATCGAACGTATGAAACACAAAAGGGAGACAGGGATTTTGATCCTACGACTACTGCTAGTACAAAAACGCAAAGAAAATAAGGGAAATAAGAGCCTCGAAGGTGGGATCACCTGAGGAAAGACCTCGACGGCGAAGCTTCGCCAGAGGTTGTGGAGACCGCCAAACGACCCGTCAAGGACCTCGCACGATGGCTGGAACTGATGCTATCACCACGAGTTGGTCACCGTGCAAGGTAGAGTGGATGAACTAGGCAAAATGGGGTTCAAAGGTGGAAGGAAGGATCAGGTGATCTTTTGAATGGTTTGACAGGAGGCTGGGAAGATCGAGGCGGATCGAGCAAATCATTGGTCCACTGCCCAAGGAGAGGCTTGAAGTGTAAGACCAATATACGAGGAACAAAAGTCAAGAAAACCTTGTCTCTAAATGGTGAAATGTGGAGGCTTGAAACTTCTGAGAAGTCAGGTCAAAACCTGTTCTGACACAAAGCCAGACCTCGGTCAGAGAGTTGACCGAGGTCAACCAAAGAAAGAACATGGTTAGTCCACGTCGACCAACCAGAAAAATCCTTGGAAAAAAGCTTTAGGAAATCAATTAAAATTAGTGATTGAATTTATAATTTTTTTTATTTTAAATAAAAAATTTTTATTATTTTATTATGATTTTTATTTATTTTTTCGAGATTAAAATTACAAGCTTCCTTTTATACATTATATACAGGTATATTCATCTATATATTTTAATATTTTATTTTTATTTTGTATATTTAATTTTATTATTTTTATTTTTCATTTTATAAATTTATTTCTTATTTTTATGGACTTATATATTTTATTTTTCTCATGTGTTCTGTACATTTAAATAAATAGATTTATTATTTATATAGGTATAGTTATAGGTATTTCATCTATGTATTATATACAAGTATTTTATTTTTGTGTTTTCTTTATGTTTGTATTCATGTTTTACTTTACATATATTATAAATAATATTTACAAAATTATAAAAATTTAAAAGTAATAAAATAATGAATAATGAATATTTTAATTGGTATAAGCATAAAATAGGGGTCCAAAACTCAACTTTCAAACTGTAACTCTAAAAAATATGAAACCACATTCATTAAATAGCTTATAAAAAGTTATATACAATTAAAGGTGATTCTGTTATATTTCGAGTTTTTATTTGGTAGATACAGGTCTGGTAAGTTGGGATTTTGGAATCTTATTTAGATCATAACTTTTATCTGTACATTATTTTTGTATGAAATCAATTTTGTATTTTTATATATTTATTATATACAACTTTCATGTTCAAAGTTTCTTTATTTGAAGTATAAAAAGTGGAACTAAAAATAGGTCCTAAAATGAATAAAGAATAAATTAAATAAAAGGTGTTTTTATTGGATTTTGACCCTTATCTCCCCCTACTTTATTCCTTATCGACCTATTCATTTAGATGCCTAGGGCTCGGGGTTTCGGGTCATAAATTATTTACAATATTTTATTCTTTTCTTTTCTTTATTCTATAATTTTGGCTATAAAAACCGTATTTTATATACTATTTACACATACATGCATGAATGCTAAAATGCATGAATTAAGAGTATTTACATGCATTTACTAGGGTTTTTGAGGCCAAAATGATAGAATAAAGATGATGAAATGGAGGTTCACCATTCCTCTATACTTGCCTTTGCTAGTCCCTAGCAAACACTTATGCAATAAGTGCATAAAAAGAAAACCAAAGAAAAGAAAAAGAAGAAAGATGGATTGAATTTAATTATCAAACTTGTATTTACAAAATCAAAGTTTGGAGCTTAAGTCGGACCTTTGGAATTTGTGTGTGGGCGGAACCTTAATGAGAACCGAATTTGAAATCCAACAGCCTCTAAGAGTCCCAAAACTCTGCTCAAGTCTCCTCAATAGCTAGGTCGGAATACTTCAACTCATATACAAACCGTTATGACTATGAATATGACTAGTACAGTGTAAGCGATGGTGCCTCTCCCCAAATGAAATGATAAAGAGACTGATTTCTCCAATATGACAATTCAGTGATTCCCCAATCCAACAACTCATTCCTCGAGGAGCGAGGTATTCCCTTCTAAGTTCAAGTGACAACCAGCTCAAGAGGAGGGGGTGGATAGAAGATTGGACGGTAGCCAGTGTAGCTGCCTATCCGAGGATGCAAGACCAGTGTAGTCAAGTCATCCAACTGCAAGCTCTCATGATTTGACTTTGAAGCTCAAGCTTACTTATTGGCTATACAAATATATACACTCTGGCAGGTATTTTTATTTTTGTACCGGCCTGTCCATTTTTTGGAGTTTTTTCTTTTTGCTTTTTTTAAATACTATATACAACAGCATTTACATAAGGAGTTTTTCCTCTTGAGCTAGTAGACTATCCCTCTTTTGAAGCTTTATTGCAACCCACAATCTCCTATCCTCAAAACTCACCATCACCGAACAGGTTGGGATGCACTTCCCTCCCTAAAGGAGGACAAGTGTTTCCACCTGTGTGCGTCTCATACCGGCAAATCTAACCCCCCCCCCCCACCACCACTTTAACTGAGTTGAGCCATGTGAAAGGTGGAGGTGTCCAAGTTAGGTCATTATCAACAAGAGTCGTGTGTGTGCTCTAAAATACTCTACTTAGGTAGTCAAGAATCCACTGAACCAAGTCTCGTGATCCTCAAAGAATTAAGTCAACTGGATCTGAAGTAACTCAATTCCAACTCCTGCAAGATTCCTATTAATTAGGTAGATTTAATGTCCAACCAAGCTCCGATCTTCAAATTTTACTTAGACTTGTTCAACCATCAAACTCAATCTGAAAATGCTCATGTTATGCAAATGCTATGCAGAATGGATTTTACAAACATTTTTACAAACATGTACACATATTTGAAAAATATTTTGCAAAGGTTTTTCAAATAGTATATATAGATTTTTCAAAATATTTTTGCAACCATTTTCAAACCATTTGTAAATCATTTTTCAAACATTTTATTTCACACAAAGAAAATAAAACTTTCAAAACAAAATGTTTTACAAAGGTTTGGAAACATGTAACAAAACATTTTCCAAATAGTTTTCAAAAGATTTTTCACAAAGATTTTGAAACTATTTTTCAAACATTTTGCAAAAAATATTTTCACCTGATTTATTAATCAGTATATACAAAAAGAAGTTGACGAATAATCACATATTTTTAAAGTTTTTTAATGAATTTAATTGTATTAATTAGCCATGATTATTAAGAAAATACGAAAGTACGAGTTATAGCTAAAGTGTATACGTAGTTTATACGACTCCCCTATACTAAGCTTGAGCTATGTCCTCATAGATCAGAGAGAAAAAGAGAAGACATAACTCCTACTGAGTATGGACAAGTCTCAAGAATAAATGAATAAAAATGAATGAATAAGAAGTTGACCGTCCCCCCTATACTTAGGATCAAATAATCCTAAGTATAGCAGACTGTACACAAAGCAAGGAGGGTCAAGGATTGGAATGAACATATCGTACTTAGACTGACTTCCCCTATACTTAGGGTAAGATATCCCTAAGTATAGATAAGAAGAGGAGACAATGGAGAGGATCAAAGAATAGAAGATTCTCAAGGTGCACACCCCCCTATACGTAGGACAAAGTACGTCCTAAGTATAGAAGAGTGACAAAAAGGGGGCGACATCTTTTCGGTTGATAAAGAAGATAAAAAAGGAAAAGAAAAAATAAGAAAACAAGAAAAGAGAATAAACAGAGCACAGCTTAGTCTGTCTCCCCCTATACTTAGGGTAAAATACCCTAAGTATAGACAAGAAGAACAGACAGAGGAAGGGAACATAGAATAGTACAACTCAATGTGTGCCCCCCCCCCCCCCCCATATACTTAGGATAAGGTGTGTCCTTAGTATAGCGAAATCATAAGATGACGACGGGGTGGCAAACATAACGAATGAATGAATGAATGATATGGATATATGGATCTATGCAGTGGAAGATGGAAGTGATAACCATGTATGAGATGCAGATGATGTAAGTCAAAGAGCACATCTCATACTAGATGAATAGGGGCAACATCAACAGTCGTCGGATCATGATCTAGATATAGTTCAGGCGCTGACCGTTAACTCGAAAGGTAGAGGAAGATGACAACTCGGATATATCAATATTGCCATTGTCATGTACCTTTCTGACCACGTAAGGACCTTTCCACTTACTCTGTAATTTCTCTGGAAATAATTTTATCCTAGAATTAAACAGCCATACACGATGATCTGGCCCAAACTGTTTATGGCTGATATGCAAATCGTGCCAGATCTTCACTTTTTCCTTGTATTGTAGGCTACTCAAAAAGGTTGTATCTCTTAGTTCCTCAAGGCTGCCAACTCTGATTTCCTCTGTTCTCCTATACTCTCAGGATCCAATAATGACTATGTAACTGCCCATAGTGACTTGTACTTGATTTTCACTGGAAAATGGCACAGCTTTCCATAGACAAGATGAAAGGGAGATGTCCCTAATGGTGTCTTGAAGGAAGTCTGATAGGCCCACAAAACCGAGTCCTAAAGCAGTGACCAGTCCTTTCGGTCTAGGCAGACTACCTTCTGTAAAAGTCTTGATCTCCATATTCGATACTTCAGTAAGACCATTAGTCTGAGGGTGATATGGAGTGGCAACATGATGGTCAATGCTGAAAATCATCCGCAAGGGCCCTTACCTTGTCATTGATAAAGTGAGTACCCCCATCTGAAATCAGAGCTCTTGGTACCCCAAATCGTAAAATAATATTTTTTTACTCAAAAATCAACACAATCTTAGCATATGCGGTTTGGACGGGGATGGCCTCAACCCAATGACTCACATAATCTACAACAAGTAGAATATACTCAAATCCCTAACTCTTAGGAAATGAGCCCATGAAATCAATCCCCCATCCATCAAAAACCTTACAAAAGTCACCTCCTCCAGATACTATCCCCTCCTTCATGATAAAGGATGGATCCTCCCAATTGTATGGCGTTGCCTCCACAAGGAAGGTCTCAAGTCGCTGCCTAGGCCAATCTTGTGGAACCGTCTTGGCGACAAGATAGTTCACAACGTCGACGTACCATGGAAGCGAGGCGATGTTAAGGATCGCCTCATCTGGAAATGTCTCAGTAATAGGTGCAATGGGCTCAGATTCCTCAAGGTTCTCTAATCGGAAGAGGTGATCCGCCACCACATTCTTAACTCCAGGTTTATCCTTAATCTCAATATCAAACTCCTAGAGCAGAAGGATCCATCTGGTAAGTCGAGATTTGGCATCCTTCTTTGCCATGAGGTATCGGATGGCAGTGTGGTCTGTAAAGATAGTCAGTTTTGATCCCAGAATATATGATATGTATTTATCCAAAGTAAGGACTATGGCTAGCATCTCCTTCTCAGTCACAGTGTAATTCCACTGAGTGGCATCCAAAGTCCGTCTAGCGTAGTGAATGGAATATGGAAATCCATCCCTCCTCTATCCAAGCACAGCCCTTACGGCAAAATCAGAAGCATCTGACATGATCTCGAATGGGAGAGATCAATCGGGTGGCTGAAGGACGGGAGCCTTAACAACTAGATTATTGAGAGTCTCGAAGGACGCAAGAGACTTATCATCTACAATGAACTCGATGTCTTTTGTCATAAAATCAGTGAGTGGTTGGGCAATGCGACTGAAGTCCTTAATTAACCATCAATAGAAATCGAAATGCCCCAGGAAAGATCGCAACTGTCGCAGATTGGATGGTGGATTTAACTTTCTAATGATATCCACCTTGGCCGGATCAACCTACATGCCCTTGTTGGAGATGATATGGCCAAGGACCGTCCCTTGAGTCACCATGAAGTGACTCTTCTCCCAAGATAGGACAAGATTGACCTCTATGCAGCGCTGAAGTACACGATCTAGGCAATCAAGATAAGCATCAAATCCATCGCCATAGACCGAGAAATCTTCCATGAAGACCTCTAAACAGTCACCCACCATGTCCGAGAAGATGGAAGACATGCACCTTTGGAATGTTGCCGGGTCATTACACAAACCAAAAGGCATCCGTCTAAAAGCATATGTCCCAAATAGACAGGTTAATGTCGTCTTGTCCTGGTCTTCGGGCGCAATGGCCACTTGGTTATAGTCGGAGTACCCATCAAGAAGACAGTAGTGACTCTTCCCCCCTAGACTATCGATAATCTGATCAATAAATGGTAGTGGGAAATGATCCTTCTTAGTGGTCCGATTCAATCATCTGTAGTCCACACAGACCCTCCAAGAAGTGGGTATTCGGGTAGCTATCTCCTCTCCAGACTCGCTTACAACTGTAGTGATACCTGTCTTCTTGGGTAACACATGTAATGGACTATCCCACTTGGAGTTTGAGATGGGGTAGATAAAATCGGAGCTCCACCAATTTGATATTTCCTTCATGACCACATCTCGAAGGTTCGGGTTCAGCCATCGTTGGAACTCACACGAGGCCTTGGCGTCCTCTTCGAGGTAGATATGGTGGGAGCATAGAGCCAGACTAATCCTCACGCGAGGGATTGGGTGCATGTCTGGCTCACCCCAAGGAATCTGTACTTCAGCGACTGCGGCAAGGGATTCAATTATGGGCAACTGGAAGCTGGCAAATCTGGCTGCTGATATGTCTGAGTGAAAGCTACTTGGTCTGCATGTGAGAACTCTATCTGATCGTGAATATCTGATGAAGAGAACCCTGCTGAAATATCTGTAAACTGTGTTGGCTCACACTCCGTCCAAGTTGTCGGCTCAGAAGGAATTAAACATGTTAAATACTCATCAAAGTCATCCCAATCAATGTTTGAATCCGAGGGATCTTAATCATAAGAATATGAATGAAACTCTGCTTCACCACTCAGCTCGCAATTGTCGGCCTCTACTGTGTCCTCTTCCAGGGGTGTGCTCTCCAAACTCTCGACTGCCATAAGATGTGCGTATGCTGAATCTGTTGGCAAGGCGAGTTCTCGTGCTACTGGATCTGCCCAAACTGCTTCATCATCGGTCATCACAAAGTCACACTCCTGGTGGACGTCTCGCTCAGCCTCTGTCATCTGCTCGGTGTCACTGAACTGCTCTGAGCAGGCTGAATCTCACGCTCTGGTCTCGTCGATCGTCTCTATTTGTATACTTTCTCCCTCTACACAAAAGTACACCTTCCCACTATCATGATCGGATACCGCCTTGGAAGTGTCCAAGAATAGGCATCCTAGTATGATGGGGATAGTTGTCACCGACTGAGGGATCTCCATGTCCAATACAACAAAGTCCATGGAGAATTTAGGGCCAGAATGGTGACGACCACGCTCTCAACATCCCCTTCGGCCTCTTAATAGACCTATCAGCAAACTGAAGGACTATCCTACTCCGATGGAGAGGGCCAAACTCGAATTGGTCAAGTAAGGTTGCTGGAAGGAGGTTGATTGAGGAGTCGTTGTTTAATAGAGTACGATCGAACTGTTGCGCTTGAATCTTGCATCTGACATAGGGAGCTCCGGCATCAGGTCTCTTGGCTGGCAGTAGGTTCTGAATGGCAAAGCATGTGGTACAGGTGAGCACATGGATCTCTCCTCTATGGTTCCTCCTCTTCCTGCATACGATAGTCTTCTCTCTCCAGCTGGAAAAGGGAGATGTGTTCTAGTGTCTCCTGTAGAGTCAGTTGAATCTGGAATCTATCAATGATCTGATGGCTGAACTCTAAATGATGTGTCTTTTTTGGATTTTTCTTTTTTATTCCCCTTCGCCAAGCAGAGTGCTCGAGGGAAGGGGATGGTTGGGCCATCCTTAGATGGAGGGCTAGGAAGAGGTTTTTGTGCCTGTGAAGGAATGGAATCCATACCAAGATCATCATGCAACACATATGAACTTGAAGTATATGAAGAAACCTTTCCTTTATTCGTATTTTTGGTTTTTTTTCTTGTTGCCACAGTCTTGAGATACAAAAGGTGGCAACACAATAAGTGGAAGCACAACTGGAGTCGAAGTGGTGGCATCAGTACCACCTACGACATATGTCTTCGTGGCATCAGCATCGCGCTCTGGCTCAACATCAAGTAAAATGGTGGCATCAGCACCACCGCCTGCATCTGGAGTCACGACGGCCTCAGTACCGTCAACTGGATCTCTATCCTTGGTGGCATCAGCACCACCATCATCAACATCATTAGCGCTATCAGCACCACTATTCTTCTAGTATGGCGCTCTTTATTCCTCATGTGGTTGTCGCTCAGACGAGGTGTCGCTGGCTGGCATCCTACCGCTCCTAGTTGTCACGAAATCAGCATCAAACATACAAGAAGACATGTAATGCAAAGAGTCACTAGGAGTGGTATCCTCTGTAGAGTGTACCTGCTCAGATTTCCTCTTCAAACTGTTCGAGTTGGGTTCGATCTGAGTTGGTATGGAGACCTTACCCTTGATGATATCTCTCAACTCCTGTCAGAGCTCATCCATTTCTCACTGGAAGGATGCATGTTGTTCAGAGAGCAAGCGGGAGAGGTCATCGAGAGCTGGGTTCTTAAAGGCAGGTGTCAGAGAACCGGAAGTGTTCTATTCTGGACACGAGGTTGTTGCTGTTGTGAATAGTGAGGGGGAGGCTCGGAGTATGGATAGTAAGGTTGTTGACGTTGCCTCCACTGTTGTCCATGATAAGAGGGACGAGGGCCCTGTTGGTACTACTGGTGGGAGTGATAGGGATGATGCTGCTGATGGTTGTTCTGGTTTCCCTGAGTGGGAGGCTATTGTTGGGATGAGGTGCCTCCGATGGTCCAATGGAATCCTAGATGATTGCGATGAATCCTGGCCTGCTGTGGGTACCGATCATACCATATCCCATTGACTTCCATCAATGGCTCCTGCTCGAAGGGTGGTGGAGGAAGAACTGCTAATGACCGATCCAGCTAGTAAACCATCATCTGAGTGTCCTGAGATAGTGGCGACAATGGGCAGTGCTGTAACTGTTGAACCGGCTCTTCCTGGATATGGTGAACCTGTCGGTATGTGGCGGAGGACTGGGCGGAGTTACTACTGCTGGAATCAGCACGTGACCTGGGAGGCTGCTATGTGGACATTTGTGCCTCCTGAATGCATAGGATATGGGTCTTCAAGTCACTCATTGTCTTTGTCAATTGGTCCATCCGTGCAAGCCCTTGGCTCTTCTTCTTCTCAAGGCGATGCGGTCTAACTTCTCGCTGATGATCCCCACGTCAGTAGCGGCGGATTCATCCAGAGTTGTTGCTGCTGACGGAGTGTGGAAACCGGCATCGATTTGTGCAATTCTCTTATATGAAACTTCCTGTTGGGGGGGCTTTGACTGTGTGTAGACCCGGGCTCAGTTCATCATTATCGAGTTCTCTGCCATCACCTCATAGATAGCCCAGACATGTTCTTCACCCTTTAGAAAAGTAGGACCCACCATAAGAGGCATTCACAAGACCCTGTAGCTCCAGTGTCAACCCATAACATAAACTCTGAATCAGGTTGGTCTTTGATATATCATGATGTGGATTCCGATCAACGAGCTCTCTATATCGATCCCAAGCCTCATGGAACTGCTCATTCGGGATCATAGTGAAGTTACTGATCATAGCTCGTGCTACGTTGGTCCGACCGAGTGGATAGTACTTGTTCAAGTACTCGGTCTGGAGCTGCTCCCAAGATGTGACATACCTTCCTAAATGCTTCAGCCAATAGGCTACTCTGTCAACCAATGAGAACGGGAAGGCAATAATCTTTATCGGGGCCTCATACACCAGTCTGTCGTAGATAGTGCTGCAAATCATCTCAAACTCCTGCAGATGGAGATGAGGCTCCTCGGTGGCCAGCCATGAAACATGGGCAACAACTGGATGGTATGGGGGTGAAGCTCGAAGTTCCCGTCAATGGGAGGAAGCTGGATCCATTGGTGAGTGAGAGTTGCACCAGGGTTGTGCAACTATCTCATGGTCCTCGGTGGTTGGTGCTCCTGTTGATGTTCTCCTCCTTCTCCACCTCCTGTTGCAGGTCTCTCTTCACACCCTCAAATTTGTCTCCTATGTCCTCTCGCATTTGCGCCAACTCTCTCATGATGTCACCCGTGAAGGCTCCCTGATCTCTGATCTGTCTCTCGCATCGTGAAGGCTCGGTCGTTTATCTTGTCAATTTTATTTAGGTGATTAATCAATCTATCAGAGCGATTAAGCGATCTGTTAGGAACATAATGAGCCAGGAAACCGAGTGACTAAGGTAAGAATGGTATCAATGGTCGTTGCGACGTCAGCCACTCAGACCTGACTCAATAAGAAAAACAGACCACCAAAATAAAATCAAACAATCAAGCAACTATGGCAAGTGGTCTAGCTATTTATTTTAACCTGGCATAGCTAACAGGGTCGAACACAAGGAGCACTGAATGCGAACGCTACGAAGTAGTCAAAAATCCATAAAATAAAGAATTTGATGGATTTATATTTTTTCAAATTTTTTGGAATTATTAATATTAAGAAAAAGGCTAAAAAGGGTTCAAAAAGACACAAACACACAATTATTTAAAGTATCAAAAGTACCCATAATAATCAAACAAAAATATTTTTGAGTTTTTAAAATATTCAAATGTTTTTCTTAATTTTCTTGAATTTTTCTGATTTTTAGCCAATTTTCTAAAAAGGAAAATAAGGCTAAAAATGTTAAACAATGTACAACCCAAATCTAAAGGCAAGTTAAAAATACTTAAAATGTCTATAAAATTCGAGAAACAATTTTATGATAAACTTTAAACTAAGCTACCTACAGGAGAAGAAAACACATTTTTTATTTTTTTATGAATTTTTAATGATTTTTCTAATATTTTTAGTATTTTTCTATTTTTATGGTTTTATAAGTGGAAACAAGATGAAACTTGAACTAGAGTAAAAACACGTCAAAACAAGCAAACATGTATTTTTTGGAATTTTTCAAGGGTTTTTAATATTTTTAATGGATTTTTAAAGGCAAACAGTAGTTGCTTTGTGGTTTTTGAATTTTAAAAATACTAGATGACAACAAAATAAAAATTCATAAAAATTCCTACACCATGGCAGAAGCCATGTATCAAAATTTCATGAATTTTTGACAAGGTTTTCTATTTATTTATTGAATGAAAAATCAAACAAACAGCACACAAGGACCTAAGTGCAATGAAAACATGTTTCTGGACCAATAAATAACACGCATAAAAAGTGTAGGGTCCTATCTGCAAATTTTCCGCAAATTCTAGAACATGTCCAAAATCAGTACGCACAGGGGTATAACTACAAATATTGAAACTATAACTTCAAAACATAACATAGAGTAAATCCAGGATAGTTCATGCAACTAACCCACAAATACACGTGACGATGCACGTGCAACCACACAGGAAGGACTAAAATGTAAATAAAGAAAACTGTAGGGGCACAGATGCAAAAAGGTCCTCTGTATACTGCTTATTTTATAGACTAAACAACAAATAAAATAAAAGAAGGGGTAACTGAGCAAATTACCCTCTACAGCGCGTGCGCTGCGTGTGGGGGGATAGGTGTCAGGCACTGAGTGGAAGCGAGGCATGCGGCTCCGAAGCGTCCAGCTGGTGGATCCAACGGCTCTGACTGGGTGCAAACGTGGGCGTACGAGGGTCGTTAGATGTCAGATCTAACAGCCTGACAGGTTCAGGCTCTGGACAGCAGCGATACGATCTGGCGGAGGGGCGAGATCAAACAGCGGAGAGAGGTGCTGGAAGAACTCCGCCTGGGCAAAGTTCACTGGAGCACTGAGGGAGATCGGCGGCACCGATGAATGATCGGACGACGGCAACAGACTCGTGTGGCTCCTCCACGTCGAGTGAGTGGGTCTGATGAGATCGCTACAGGTCGGATCTCCTGGAAGGTAGATGTGACCTGGGCTAGCTCCGACGAAGCGAGGTGAAGGCGATGTAGGGCGTATCCTCGTGTGCAAAGACCTGCAGGGTAAAGCTCTAACTCGAAGGGGTACTCCGGCCAACGTTATTCATCCTAAATTAAAAGAAGGCAGCGGTGAATGGGGATGGGGGTTCTGGCGATGCGGCAGAAGGAACCTCGAGTCTAATCTTGGCTCATAGAGACAAGATTCGGATGATCAGGTCATGTAAGAAGGGTGACGGTGAGCAGGGTAGTCGATCGGAACGGACGAAGATGGCTGACGGGGCTCCGACCATCGGAGCGGAGCTGGAGGAGCGGTGGAGTTGAAGATTTCGAAAGATAACTGAGCTAGGATCGAAATGGATGCTACCTGAGGGTCCTATCTGAATCCTAAGCTCGAGGGGGTGTTGTCGAAGGGGGTCGTCACCTAAACCTCATTGCAGAAGGCTGGGGAGGCTCTTCGCTGTGGATCTCCGGCCACGAAGCTCGAGCGTCGGCTGCAGCGGTCTTCTATGATCACCAAGGCCCAAATCCAATTGCTATCACCAAGGGGAGTGGTTCTAGGGTACCAGGGAAGAGTGCAGCGCGAGCTGAGGTCCTGGGGATGAGTATGAAGAATTTATAGGTCATCCCAGGTGGCTGGAAAGATCGGGCGAGGGCACGCGAATCGAGGATGATCTGCCTCTTCCTAGGGATTCGTGAGGGTCACCGATCCACCAGGGTGAAGCGGGCGTCGAAATCGGGGCATGAATGAGCAGGGTCCGATCAAGAAAAATGGGAGAAGTCCGGGTGCAAATCGGATCCATGCGCAAGTGGGTCCGGGAGGGACAATTGACCGGGATCAACATCCCTCCTGGACTAATCAGAAAAAAAACCTTGGTTAAAAATATTTGAAAAATAAATTAAAAATAGAAGATGGTTTTATTTTAAAAATATTCAAAATGAAAAATATTTGTTCTTTTTCAAACTATTTTTTTGTGATTTTTAATTATTTTTATGAAAAATAAATTATGGTATATACATTGTATTACATTATATACATGTATAAAATATCTAGGTATTTTATGTAGTTATTTTTATTTTTTTGTATAAATACTCCGGTTTTATATTTTATCTATTTACAATGTATTATCTGGAGTGTAAAATAATTTTTATTTGATTTTTATTGGTTATTTACAAGTATAAAACACCTAGGTGTATGATGAATCCCAATTCATCACTCTATTATTTTATTTTAGCTAGAAACCTTAGCCAAATACCATGTAAATATGTGTAAATATCATAAATTGTCAAAACACATGCATCATGTAAATATGCATAATTAGCATGTTTTTGTGTGAAAATAAAGGAATAAAGAAACACAAGAAAAAGAGGTAAATATTTAGAATAAATATTGAGTGACCTAATTCCAAGGGAGGGCTCAGCATGGGCCTGACCGCAAAAGAAACCAAGTAGAGAGAGATATGGTGGCTCAGTATAGTGTACATACACCTATGTATATAAATAAATTTATTTTCCTCAAAATAAAAATAAAAAGTGTTTCTCATATTTTGTACAAATAAAATAAAAATCATAAAAAGAAAAATAAAAAGAAAAATAATAAAAATCATTTTCCACCTTGTATATATACCATGTACATATGTATATAAACCTATTTATTTAACTCATGTAAATAAATCATAAAATAAAAATAAAAATACCTTTTTATTCCAAATTTTGTGTTATAAATAAAAAAATATAAAATTGGAATAATTGTGCAAAAAAAATAAACAATTAAAAATAAAAATCAAAAATACATATGTGTATATACCTACATATAATAATATAATGTAAATACGTTATTTATTTTTCAATAAAATAAATAAAAATCACTAAAAAATAATTTGAAAAATAATAAACATTTTTCATGTTTAAAATTTTTCGAAATAAAATCATTTACTAATTTTAATTGAATTTTCAAATAATTAATAAATGGAGGCTTCTGATTGGTCCACGGGGGATGTTGACCCCCGGTCAACTCCTCCCCTGGACCACTCGACCCGGATCTTTGCCCCCGACCCGATTTCTCATATTTTTGTAGGCTTGATCCGACCACCATCCATCGAAACCCTGGGCTCCGATTACACTTGGTTCATTCCCGATCCACGCCCGGTGATCGTTCTAAGGATCCGTGCTTCACAATCGCATGCCCAACTCCATCTTAGCCGGACCCCTACCACTATTTAGCCGAGCTCCGCCATACTTTTCACTCCATCTTTGGCCTCCGTCTTCCTTCCCAGGACTTCCATTCTCTTCCCTAGAGTGACAGCTATCGGAAGGGAGTGTCGCAGCGAGGAGTAGGCGACCCCAGCCATTGATCCAGCGACGATCACCGCCGTGCTCTACCACCGAGCTAGCCAAGCCTCTGGGCCCGATGAGCCATCGAGGCAAAGACCCCCGGAGGTCTATCATCTCCATCCCAGTCGATTGTGTTCATCAGGTATCCCCGATACTTCCTAGGTCAGGATAATTCTCGATTTCCCCCATTTGCACCGCCAGCCTTCGCCGGCCGATTCCCCGTGCTCTGTTCATCCATTGATTGATCTGACCCCCGATTCACCTTCACGAGACTCCTCTCCATCTGCTACGCATCTCTGATCATCCTATCTCGCCTCGAAGCAAGACCTCAGGTCTCCTCCGCCATCGCTTCGCCGGAGACCACGCTCCGCCCCCCTTCCGATCACCCATTCCACCCATAACCGTGTCGAGGAACTTTGCCCTCGACCCAGCATTCGTTCTGTGCAACCTGCATGTCAATGCGACCTCATCTGGGGGTCCATCAGTCCGAGCACAGCAGCTCCATCTCGTTTTCATCGTCGGAGTGTCTCCGACGTCCCCGACCTCATTGGAGTCCACCAGTCGCTATGGAATACTTCCAACATCCTTTCGCTTATCTCAGCAGCGTCCGAGGACGTCCCTTTTACGCAGATTGGTAGGGAGAAGTTCGTCGGCACCGAGTTCTTCAGGAACCCTCTCCTACCGTCCGATCGAGCTTCGTCCCAGTTTTGATCTCAGCCCTTCGTTCTTCGGACAGTCTCGACCGTCGGATCTCGATCAAGAGCTCATCTGGAGCGTTCACCGACGAAGGGGTAGCCACGCATATCCGCCGTCAGATCAGCACGTGGCACGCCCTCGTCCGTCCGATCTTAATAAGAGGGTAATTTGCACTTAGGCCCTTCATCCTTTAGCATTTACTGTTTAGTCTTGTAAATATTTGTCGTAGTTGTTTTTATTTTGGATATTTTGCACATTGGACCTCGATGTTTATGTTATTTGCATTTTAGTCCCTGTCTATGTGAGACACGTGCTTCGACACGTGACATTTTGGACCATGTGCATGCTCCCCGGGAATTTCAATTGCGCTTATATACATCACTGTAGGAATTGGGTTCAAGCTTTCCCCAGTCCCTTTTCATCAGGGCTTGGGTTTTATGCCATGTTATGAAATGAAGTTTTAGTTTCTATATTTGCATTTATACCCATGTGCGTGAATGTATTTGAGCATGTGCTGATTGTTTGTGAATTTTACACTTTCCACCCTAAGGTTTTAGCACGTGTTACGTTTAAGCCCCTAGAACTATGTTTTCTTGCATTTAGGTCATTGCTTGTTGTGTGCCTTGTTTTTATTGAATAAAATATCAATTAAACTCCAAATTAGGTGAAATTTGGATACATGTCTCCTGTCACTGTGTAAAAATTCCCTAAATTTTTGGGACATTTTCGAGGCTTTTTAATATTTTAAAAAATCAAAAACATGCATTTTTGTTACTGTTTGAAAGATAAAATCAAACAAAAAAATAAAAACTTTTCCAAAAATGCTAAAAAATTAGGAATAGTTAGTTTTGTTGTGTTTTAGCTTCTGTTCAATTTTTGACTTATTTGGATTTATAAAACTCATAAAAATTGAAAAACCCTAAAAATCTTGTAAAAATCATTAAAAATTCTATAAAATTCAAAAAATGTAAACTCTTTTCCGGTTTTTGTATATATTTTTCATAAAAATTATCTCTAGACTTTTATAGACCAATTATATATTTCTAATTGGTCTTTTAAGTCTGGCTACACATTTAGCATTGTTTTCCCTTTTCTTCATTTTTAGAAAATCAAATAAAAAATATAAAATTCTTTAAAATTCACCAAAAACTCTTAAAAACACAAACATACAAAACAATTTTATTTGTTTTTTTGAATATTTTTTAGTGTTTAAATAATTTGTTGTATTTGCATTTTCTTACATTTTCTTACAAAATTAAAAACACAAAAAAAAAATTAAAAATAATTACAATCCACCAAAAAATATTTTATTCTTTATTTTCAATTTTGACTACTTCGTAGGCTGTCTCGGTCATCCCGTGCTCCTTGAGTCCGACCCTGGTCGCTATACCAGGTTAATAAAATTAGCGAGGACCGCTTGTGATTTTTATTGTTTTATCCTTTGATTTGGTAGTTTCTATCTTTTTCTTATTGATTTATTCTACGAGATCCGGTCGCAACGACCCGAGAGCGATTTTCACCTTGCTCGGATATTGAGATTTCACGATTTTTCGGCTCATCAGTGTATGGTGCATATATACATGTATTATATACATGGTGATAGAGAGAGAAAGTTATTTTTAATTTTATTTTATTTTCTAATTTTTATTTTATTTTTAGGAATAAATACAAGGGGATAAAAATACCTTTTTATTTCTATTTTTGTAAAAAAATATATATACATAAGTGGGGAATATATACAAGGAAGAGTGGCCCTATATCTCTCTTCTTACTTTATTTGGCGATCAGGTCCATCTTGGACCCTCTCTTGGGTTTAGGTCACTCAATATTTATTCTAAATATTTACCTCTTTTTCTTTTATTCTTTATTCTTTTATTTTTGCATAATTACATGCTAATTATTAATTATTAACAAATGCATGCTTATTGGTAACTTATTGTATTTACAACTATATTTATGATGTTTTGCCTAGATATTTAGCTAAAATAAAAGAATAAAGAGTGATGAATGGGGATTCATCACCACCCTATACTTTACTTTTGCCAGTCCCTTAGCAAACACTTATTTGAAAAAGAAGTGAAAAGAGAAAGAAAAAGAAAAAGAAGGGAAATCAAGGTTGATTATTAAACTTGCCTTCATTAAATTGAAGTATGGAGCTCAGTCAGACCTTTGGACTTAAGTTTAAAACTCAACAGCCTCTAAGTTCCACCAATCTATGGTCAAGACTCCTTAATAATCCAGATCAGAACAAGTCTACATACACAAACTCTAATAACCATGAATCTTTCCTTGTACTATGTAAGTGATATGTAGCTCCCACCTCAGAAATGACAAACTGATAACCCCCATCAACAAGGTAACTCTAATGCCCTAGTCTGGCAGCTCTTTCCTCGAGGAGCGGGGTATTCCCTTCTAAGTTCAAGTTCAACCGGCTCAAGAAGAGGAGGAAGAAGAGAATGGACCATGACCAGTGTAGCCATGTATCCTTGGGAGCCCAACCAGTGTAGCTAAGTCTCCCACAACAAGCATCATGAGATGAGCATATGTAACATAAGCTTTGCTTTATTTGACTATATACACTCCGGTGGGTATTTTATTTTCAATCAGACCCACCACTTTTTGGAGTTTTTCTTTCTTTGCACTTTTTTTCGATGTGCATATGTACAACATATCTACATGGTGCAGCATATATACATAAGGAGTTTTTCCTCTTGAGCCAGTAGACTATCCCTCTTTTGAAGCCTTATTGCAACCCACGACTCATGTCTTTAGACCTCAACACCACCAGACCAAGTTGAGACGCACTTCCTTCACTAAAAGAAGAAGAGAGGTTCCGCCTAGAAGTACTACCCTCATATGCTACCCCAAGCTAAAGGAAACCGCCTCCTCGCCACCTCATCCATGGAGAGCTATGTGTAAGATGCGGGTGCAAGTAAAGCCATTATCTCTGAGAGTCATGTGTGTGTTGTTAAGTGTTCTACTTAGGCTCATCAAGATGACATATGACCATAGACTAGTGGACTCAAAGAATTAAGTCCCAAATGGACCTAAAAAGTCTTAACCCTAAGCCCTATAAGGTTCCTCTTAGAATTAGGTGGATTAAGGTCTTAACCGAGCTGCATTTTTCAATTTAATTCCAGGCCAGTTTAAATGTCAACTATGATTCAGAAAATCTTTATCAACTATGATTCAGAAAAACTTTACAAACATAAACAAAAATGTTTTTATGCATGTTTTTGAAAATGTGCAAAATTTTTTAAAAATGTTTGAATGAATGAATCCATGAAGTTTTGCAAAATATTTACACACATTGACACCAGAGTTTTTGCAAACTTTTGATTCACATTTAACAAAATTTTTGTACTATATACATAATTCTGGTATCAAAAATATTTACAAACACAAATCATTTTTACAAACATTTGTACAAAAATAATTTTTATAACTATGTATGTGCAATAAAGAGTTTTATGTACAAGAAAAAATTTTAAATTTTTATGGTTTTTTTAGATAAAGGAATTTAGCCAATTTATTTATTAACACACTCACACAACGTACGAGTTATAATTAAAATACATATGAAATATAGACGACACCCCCCTATACTTAGCTCGAACAATGTCCTCAGAGTGGATCAAGAGCGATGAAGAAGACATAACTCGTGCTTAGTATAGGGAAGTGAAAAAGAATGGTATACTATAATGACGAATCAAAGAATAGAATGAAGAGAACTCGGTGTTTCCCCTTATACTTAGGATTAAGTAATCCTAAGTATAGCAGACTGTACACAAAGGGAAATCCGAGTGGAAGAATGTACAAGGTCTACCTCCCCTATACTTATGGTAAAATGTCCCTAAGTATAGGCAGCAAAATAGAGGCAGAAAAGAATCAAAAGAGTACTCAAGAGTCCTACAGCCCCCCCCCCCATAGTTAGGGTAAAGTACACCCTAAGTATAGCATAATCATAGGATGAAGATGGGGTGTGGGACTAAAGAATGGAATGATATGGACATCAGGATCTATACAAGGAGAAAGACAGTGATAATCAGGTGTGAGATGCACTAGATGTAAATCAAAGACCACATCTCACGCAAAGTGAATAGGGGTGACGTCAACGACCAGCGGCTCATGATGTAGATATGGTTTGAGCCTCTGCCCGTTAACACGAAAGGTAGAATCAGATGACATCTCAGATATGTCAATACTCCCATTGTCGTGTACCTTTCAGACCAGGTATGATCCCTTCCACTTGCTTTGTAACTTCCCTGGAAATAATCTAAGCATGGCATCAAACAACCATACTCTCTGATCTAGCTCAAACTGCTTGTGGCTGATATGAGAATCATGCCACTCCTTCACTCGCTCCTTATAATGTAGGCTGCTCGAAAAGGCTTCATCTCTAAGCTCCTCCAGGGCTGCCAATTCTGCCCTCCTCAGATCTCCTATACTCACTGGATTCAAAAGTATCTCTATGACAGCCCAAAGTGACTTGTTCCTAATCTCAACAGGTAAATGGCAGGGCTTGCCATAAACGAGGCGAAAGGTAGATGTACCTAAAGGAGTCTTGAAGGACATCCGATATGCCCACAAGACCGAGTCCAAAAGCTATGGCCAATCCTTTCGGTCAGGGCAGACGACCTTCTACAATATAGTCTTGATCGCCCTATTTGAACCTTCAGCAAGACCGTTGTTCTAAGGGTGATATAGAGTGGCTACTCGATGGTCAATGCTGAACTCGCTAGCAAGGGCCTTTACCTTGTCGTTGACGAAATGAGACTCCTGTCAGATATTAAAACACGAGGTACCCCGAACCATGAAATGATATTCTTCCTTAAAAATTTTACATACAGTACTAGCATTTGTCGCTCGGGCGGGGATGGCCTCAACCCAACAACTCACATAATCAACGGCCAACAAAATGTACTCGAATCCCTAGCTCTTAGGGAATGGACCCATGAAATCAATGCCCCATGCATCAAAAACCTCACAGAAGTGAATGGGATGCATCAGCATCATGTCATGTTGTCCACAAGTGACCATCCTCTGACAGTCAGTACATCTCTTCATGAATTCATCAGAATCCTTGAAGAGAGTAGGACACCATAGGCCGGATTGGAGCACTTTCTGTGTCGTTCTCCTCCCGGAGTGATGTCCTCCTGCCTCCATCTTGTGGCAGTAGGTGAGGACGCTATGGTGCTCCTCTTGAGGAATGCACCGTCGCCGGACACTATCCCCTCCTTCATGGTAAAGGATGGGATCCTCCCAATGGTAAGACTCGGCCTTCCCTAGGAAGGTCTCAAGTCTCTGCCTGGGCCAATCTTGTGGTACTTTCTTGGCAACAAGATCGTTCACAATGTCGGTGTACCACGGGAGCGAGGCAATAGCAAGGATTGCATCATCTGGAAAGGTCTCTGTAATAGGATCAATCTGCTCAGAATCCTCAAGATGCTCTAATCAGGAGAGATAATCCACCACCACATTCTTGACCCAGGCTTATCCTTAATATCAATATCAAACTCCTGGAGTAGAAGGATCCATCTAGTCAGTCTCGATTTAGCATCCTTCTTTGCCATGAGGTACCTGATGGCAGTATGATCAGTAAAGATAGTCACTCAAGATCCAATGATATATGATCTGAACTTATCCACGGTAAAAACTACAGCTAGCATCTCCTTCTCAGTGATGGTGTAGTTCCCCTACGCGGCGTCTAATGTACGGCTAGCGTAGTGAATGGCAAATGGTACCCCATCCCTCCTCTGTCCCAGTATTGGCCCTAAGGCAAAATCGGAGACATCCGTCATGATCTCGAATGGGAGAGACCAATCAAGAGGTTGGAGGACAGAAGCCTCAACAACTAGACTCTTGAGAGTCTCAAATGACGCAAGACACTTATCATCGACTATGAACTCGGTGTCTCTGGTCAGCAAATTGGTCAACGGCCGGGCAATCCTGTTGAAATCATGAATGAATCGTCGATAGAAACCAACGTGCCCCATAAAAGATCGTAATTGTCGTAGATTGGACGGTGGATTGATTTTTCTAGTGATATCCACCTTGGCCGGATCAACCTCCATGCCCCTGTTGGAGATGATATGACCAAGCAACGTCCCTTGAGTCACCATGAAGTGACTCTTCTCCTAAGATAACACAAGATGGACCTCGATGCATCGCTGAAGGATGCAGTCTAGGCACTCAAGACAAGCATCAAACCCATCGCCATAGACCGAAAAGTCGTCCATGAAGACCTCTAAGCAATCACCCACCATGTTCGAAAAGATGGACAACATGCACCTTTGGAATGTCACCGAGGCTTTACATAGACCAAAGGGCATACGTCTGAAAGCATGTGTCCCAAAGGGACAGGTGAATGTGGTCTTGTCCTGGTCTTTTAATGCAATGGCCACCTGATTGTATCCAGAGTACCCGTCAAGAAAGCAGTAATGACTCTTCCCAGCTAGCCTCTTTATAATCTGATCAATAAAAGTCAGCGGGAAATGATCCTTCTTGGTAGCCTGGTTCAGTCGTCTGTAGTCCACACAGACCCTCCAAGAAGTGGGTACCCGAGTAGTGATCTCCTCTCCAGACTCACTCACAACTGTAGTGATGCCCGTCTTCTTGGGCACCACATCTAATGGACTGACCCACTTGGAGTTGAAGATGGGGTAGATAAAATCGACGCTCCACCATTTCGAAATCTCCTTCATGAAAACCTCTAGAAGGTACTGGTTCAGCCATCGTTGGAACTCACACGATGGCTTAGCATCCTCTTCGAGATAGATATGGTGGGAGCACAGGGCTGGACTTATCCCCTGGAGATCGGCTACGCTCCATCCTATCACCTTACGGTTCTTTTCAAGAACCTCTATCAAACGAGATTATTGCTCTCCAGTCAAATCCGTTGAGATGATGACTGGATGCATCTCATGCTCGCCCTCAAGGAACCTATACTTCAGCAACTGCGGCAAGGGCTTCCGCTCTTGACAGTTGGGAGTTGGCAGATCTGGTCTCTGAAAGGTCTGAGTGAACGCAACCAAATCCGCATAGGAGAACTCTCGCATAAATGGAAAATCTGGTGAAGACTTCTCTGCTGGCATGTCTGTACTCTGAATGGGATCAATCTCCACCCTAGCTATTGGCTATGCAGGAATCATACATGGAATCATATCATCGAACTCTGCCCAATCAATATCTGACTCCGAGGGATCCGAATCTGAATCAAAAGACGAATCAGTTGCCTCGCTATCCCGAACGCGAGCTACTGCCTCAAATTTATCCTCTGCCAGGAATGCGCTCCCCAAGCTATCCTCTACTGAAATCTGTGCATCAGCAGGATTTGAAGGTCAGAGGATATCTCGTGAAACTGGGTCTGCCCAAACTGTCTCATCGTCTGTGATCACAAAATCACACTCCTGGTGGATGTCTCGCTCTGCCTCTGTCATCTGCTCTGAATCTGTAAGCGGCTTTGAGCAAGCTGAATCTCATGCTCTAGTCCCATCAATCGTTTCTATTTGTATAATCTCTCCCTCGATGCAAAATTATACCTTCCTGTTATCATGATCAGACACTGCATTGGTTGTGGCCAAGAACGAGCATCCTAAAATGATGGGGGTATCGGTCACAGACTTAGAAATCTCCATTTCCAACACCACGAAGTCCACGGGGAATTTAAGGCCCTGAATTGTGATGACCACGTCCTTCAGCAACCCCTTCGACCTCTTAACATATCGTGTAATGTCCCGCCCCTTCGGCTATCGAAATCGACAATACGGGAGCATTGGACTTATGGTCCAATTACGCCCATGATCTATGATACTCAGCAAAACAATCTTGTGCACATTAGATTAACATTTGAAATACAATAACAATAGGAGAATAATATGAAATGGAAGATAAAATGCACCATCCATTCTCATTGATAATGATCATCAAGTCCATGTCCATGGAAGAGATACATCATGAAATCTTAAATTTTGTAAAAAAAGCTCTCCACATATCTCACTACAATGTCCCTCAATAATAACTTAAAATGATACGAAAGTAAATAAGTTACTCTAAATAGGACGCACCATGTCTGGTACAAGTATGACGTAGGAAGTTCTGATCTCCTCAAAAGACCGCTACTGTGGCGGTTGCTGCTCAGGTACACCTGTTGGGTTCACACGAAGGTAACGTTATGAGCAATTGCCTAGTAACGAGACAAACACTATAATGACAAATGTAGGGGTAAGAAAAGAATGTATACTCAACTTTATTTAACGGCACATGCATACAAAGTCATTCTAATTCACATTGGATCACATAATAATTTACTATTATTTATTTATATAATACTCATTTAAGTACAACCACCATAATCTTGATATTTCTACAGGTTGGTTAGGGTATACAATTTCCGACCCTCGATCAATAATCACTTCTCCTGTTATTTTAGCGCATGCAAGTACGCGACTCGCAGGCCTCCGCTACACGGGAACTTGATATTCATCTTGAGTAAACCCTCAAGAACCTGTGTTCAACTAGAACATGAATAAGATCATAAATCTAATTTCTCCAACTGCAAACCACATCCCGGAACACCTCACACAATAATAATACTGAAATTAGATGCGGCCACATCAAATTTTACACCGAGTCTTAAAATCGTGTATAAGTGAGAAATCAAGAATGCAAACCACACCACCTGCCAGCTCCGTCGAGCGATTCCGGATGCTACCAGGCTGCTAGGTGAAATGCGTCACCCAACTTGTCCGTTGGGGTCACGGACTTCATGACATCTACTCGGGACCCAATTGTGCATGCCCAATCCATTGCGGCTCCTACCTCCATCTACCCATCCACATGAAGTCTCCTAAGGGTGAGACTTTTAGCATTATTTTAAACACAACCGGCTGAAGTAAATCTACAAATTCAGAACATATGAAAAGTATATAACCAAGGATCTATCCCTAAGATCATCAAGATTTTTTTTGGAGCATGTATAACGGTGCATTCCGTGAGATTAACTTGCATATACACATAGCATATCTCGATGATGCATTGAACGTTATAAAGGTATGGAAATATCACTCGTCAGGCAATGAACAATAATTATTAAACTGTCATGAAAACTCTTTTATTTATATTTACATTATAGACTGTGATAAAAAATTGAAGACTTGTTTAAGGGGAGAAATCTATCATTTAAGAGAAGGTTTTAAAGACATCTAATATCTATAAATTCTCAATTTTTTTTGAACTACTATCGATTAAATTCAAACAAAAGCAAACCGCCCCTTCAATGACTCTCCATTATGCATAGCATGTAATGTGCTCAAAGAAATCTGTCGTTTAATCTCTATTATTGAGGAATATTAAAAGCCATAATCAAAGATGATATACGTGATTTTATTAATCCTGACGTTGAAGGTTATATCTGTCATTATGAATTAAAATACGTTACCAGAAAATGACAATATTTTAATTAATTATATCAACTTTCTACGTCAACAAGTATACGCAATGGATTGTGGTCCACGTTCTGTACAAAAATCTAAGCTTTTGACCATTCATAAACTATATGGCATGTAACGGCCATAATGATTAGCCTGACTAATTGATTTGTTTTTTTTTTTTGAGTTGCTCTAACGTAAAACACAAATGACATGGCATTCATCCCTACGTATTTTGAAAACTTCCAATGTTCCCAACCACTTCATGAATCCCCTAATTATTAATGGAATGGTACGAGGAAAGTTAATGGCTTTTGGAATAAACACAATCATGAATTTCATATTGGAGAAAGTTGTATTAACGACATCAAAACCATAGGTTGTTCAACTCGAAAACTTGTTATTCACCTTGTGCAGTATTCATGGATATTGTATTTCAAGCAAGATCGGTTGATACTACTTGGATTAAGACTTATCAATTATAATTATAAGCACTGACAATCACGTAAAAAAATCTTGTCATAAAAATAATTAAGGCTTCAAAATGTGAAAGGAAGAAGAATCATATGGAGGCTAGCAATAAGTAGGGAAGGAACATCGTTACTAGTGTATGAAGCACATCATAAGACTAACCAAGGCTATAAACATGTTCAAGCACATGGGCACAAAAGTCGTATGAAACCAACAGCAAGAGGAAGGTATAGCATCGTTACCTCCGAGGATGTTTCCTCGGGATCTCCTCTCACATGAAAATGATATTTCTGTCTCTCGATTCTAGCGCAAATGCATGTACGAAGGTGACATCGAGCTTTCCTACATGATGGTGGACGGGGATCTTCGATCAGAGTTTCTTCTCCGACGTCGAAGACGGTCCTCCGACGACCAATCCGACCAAGGTGGTGGTGCTCCAATGAGAGGGAAGGATGGTGGTGGCTAGGGCTTTGGGAGAGTAGCCTATCACTTTCTATTTATAGATGGAGAGGTGAAAATGGACGCAATTTCGGATATGGCTCGGATCCATATATGGGTCCCAACTATTATACTTAAAACATCGATAACTTGAGCTAGGAATGTCAGAATTGGGTGTTCTCAAGCTCGTTGGAAAGATATCGACGAAATCTATGTAATGAAGTGATAATTTGATATTTTTTTGCTGTTAAAAATACTTCAGATTTTAGGAAAAGAAAATACAGGATTTCACATCATAACAATCTTAAAAGAAGTCTCGTTCTCGAGACGTAGGATTTAACGTATAAGTTCCGAATGTGGTGTACATTCAGACATAAAAATCTTAAAGAGAACGAAACCCATAAAAATCTTAAAGAGAATTGAAATAGGGTCTCGTGAAGATACCTTCAAAAAGATAAGGGTATTTCTGTCGCATATCTGCCTCAGGCTCCCATGTGGCCTCCTCAACGTTCTGCCTTTGCCACAATACCTTGAACAAAGGGATATCCTTCCGTCGTAACCTCTTGACTGCCTGGTTTAAAATCTGCACGGGTGCCTCAGAAAAAGACAAATTTGGTTCAACCACGAGGTCCTCATAGCTAATCACATGTCGAGGGTCTCGAATATACTTCCGGAGGTTTGACACATGGAATACATCATGCACGCCTGCCAAGTGAGGGGGGAATGCTACTCGGTATGCTACCTTCTCAATACGAGATAAAATCTCGAAAGGGCCAACGAACCGTGGTGCCAACTTGCCCTTGACACCAAATCTTTGAATACCTCTCATTGGGGATACTTTTAAAAATACAAAGTCTCCGGCATCAAATTCAAGATCACGACGTCTCTGATCAGCATAGCTCTTCTGGCGGCTTTGTGCAGTCAATAATTTCTTGCTATCCATCTCTACCGCCCTTGTTGTATCCTCGATTATCTGAGTAAAATAAATCTCTTTGTAACCCACTTCCTGCCAACACAAGGGAGTGGTACATCTTCGCCCATACAATGCCTCAAAAGGTGTCATGCCAATACTAGCATGGTAGCTATTGTTATACGTGAACTCCATCAAAGGAAGGTGGTCCTTCCAAAATCCTTTCCACTCAATGGCACATGCTCTGAGTATGTCTTTAAGGGTCTGAACTGTCCTCTCTAATTACCCATCAGTCTGCAGATGATAAGCTAAACTAAGACATAGTTCAGTTTTTAGGGTCTTCATGAATTCTCCCCAATAATGTGATGTAAAACGAGAGTCTATATCAGATAATCCTCCTTGGGAATCCTATGCAAGAGAATAACATGCTGACTATATAACTTGTTCATATCTATCAAGTGCATGTCATGTTCACGGGAATGAAATGTGCGGACTTGGTTAATCGGTCCACAATAACCCAAATAGCATCATATCCACCAGCTGTACGAGGTAAGGACGTCACGAAATCCATAGGGATACTTTCCCAATTCTATAATGGAATAGGAAGTGATTGTAACAAGCCAGGAGGACGTCTGTGCTCTACCTTCACCAATTGACAAGTAAGGCAACGACTAGCATGTTCTACAACATATCTCTTCATCCCTTCCGACCAGAAGTGTTGACGGAGGTCTCTATACATCTTGGTGCTTCCTGGATGGATAGATAATCTAGAACAGTGAGCTTCATCTAGGATGTCTCTCCTTAACTCATCATCATCAGAGACATAGACACGGTCTCCCTTCCATAAAATGTACTCACAAACTCTGAATCCATCAAACTCCTCCTTCAGACATCGATGGAACAAGTCTTGTAGTTTCTGATCTGTCTGCTGACCATGCACAATCTTGTCCCATAATCCACTGTACTTAGCAGGTACAGTTACGACATCTACAGTATTATCAAAGGGGTGCCACTCACTAAGTGTTGTGAGCATATCCCAAGTCTGTAGCCATGATTCAATGCCCTCAGTATGTGCTCTTCTACTCAAAGCATCAGCTACTACATTTCCCTTACTTGGATGATAAGAGATCGTGCAGTTGTAATCTTTCAACAGTTCCATCCATCGTCTTTGCCTCATATTCAACTCCCGCTGGTCAAAGATATATTTGAGACTCTTGTGATCTGTAAAAATCTCAAGCGTGATCCCATATAAGTAGTGACGCCATATCTTCAATGCGAAGACTATAGCTACCAACTCCAAGTCATGAGTAGGGTAGCTCCGTTCATGGTTCTTTAGTTGTCGCGATGCATATGCCACAACATGACCACGTTGCATAAACACTACTCCTAAACCTTCCTTTGATGCATCAGTATACACTATAAAATCTAAAGTGCCTAAAGGAAGGGTGAGAATCGAGGCGTTGGTCAGTCTCTCCTTCAACGTACGAAAGCTCATCTCACACTTGTCGCTCCAAATGAAAGGGATGTCTTTCTGTGTCAGACGAGTAAGTGGTAGAGCTAGCTACGAGAAGCCCCTAACAAAACGTCTATAGTAGCCGGCAAGGCCTAAGAAACTGTGTATCTCGGTAACTGTCTTGGGATGTTCCCAAGACATTACTGCCTCTATCTTGGCTAGATCAACTGCCACAACTACTTTCGAAATTACATGACTGAGGAAAGCTACTTTGGTAATACAAAATTCACACTTGTTGTATTTTGCATACAACTTGTATTCTCTGAGTGTCTCAAGAATAGTATGAAGATGTTGCTCATGTTCATTCTCATCACGTGAGCAGATCAAGATATCATCAATGAACACCACCACAAAACGATCTAAGTATGGACGAAAAATTATGTTCATCATGTCCATGAACACGGCAGGTGCGTTCGTGAGTCCAAATGGCATGGCCACAAACTCATAGTGGTCGTATCTGATACGAAAAGCAGATTTAAGCACATATGTGTCCTCAATTCTCAATTGATGATAACCCGATCGTAGGTCAATCTTTGATAATATAGTTGCACCTTGCAACTGATCAAAAAGATCATCTATTCGTGGAAGTGGATGACGGTTCTTTAGCGTCCTTTTATTCAATTGTTTGTAGTCGATGCATAAACACATAGACCCATCCTTCTTCTTTACGAAGAGGACCGGTTCTCCCCAAAGTGATGTACTGAGATGGATAAATCCCTTTTCCAACAACTCCTGCAGTTGTACTTTGAGCTCCCTGAGTTCGGTTGGTGCCATTCGGTATGGAGATCGGTTGTGTGTCAGGTATCAAAGTAGTCTCGAACTCGATCTCCCTTTCTGGCGGCAGTCCAAGTAATTCCTCTAGAAATACGTCAGGAAAATCTCCTATAATTTTGACATCTTCAATCATACGATCTTCGGCAGGTAACTCCACAACATAGGCGAGAAAACCTATACAACCCTGATCGAGCAAGTGTTGGGCCTTCAATGCCGATACATACAAGACCTCACTATCTGGGTACGTCCATCAAACTGAAAGGTAGGTATACCTGGGATACGGAACACTACCATCTTCTCGAAGAAATCAAGGCATGCGTGATGTTGCTCGAGCCGATCCATACCTAAGACGACATCAAAATCTTCTAACTGAATGAGTAAAAGATATGCAGGCCTTAGGTGCCCGCCAATCTGCACTTCTACCTTCTCCGTCGCTTGTCGTACTATGAATAATTGGCCCCTGGGACCTTGATGTAATAAGGAGATGAAACGCAGGCTGGTGCTTTATCTAACTTGGATACTAAGCGATGTGCTAGAGAAGAGTGCGTAGCTCCCGAATCAAATAAGGCATGTAAGTATATACCATGCACCGAAATCATACCTCGCACTACAGCTCCTGAGGTGTAGGCATGCTCCTGTGTGATTACATTCAACTGTCCCTGAGGTTGTGGTGGGGCGTTAGAACCTGTAGCACTGAAGGTTGGTCGTGGTAGAGGACGTTGAAAACCTCGACCTCCAAGATGAGAAGTTGATCCATGTGACTGTGCATATGAGAAAGTTGGTCGTATACTTGATGGGTGGCCACCTGAGCTGTTGGCAAGTAAAGGACACTTGGCCTTGAAATGGCCTGACTGTTGGTAATGGAAACACATACGATCTTCTAGCTGAGAGAAGGAGCCTCCCGAGACAAGGCTAGCACCTCCTGTCTTGCAGCTCTGCGAGTGTGTCGAAGAGCAGAAGGAAGTAGTATCGTGAGTCGTCAAACCCTGCCCCCAAATCTGCTAATGGTAGGAGTAGTAGCCACTGGGTGGAAACGACGCTTTCTATGAGCTCTATAGAAATCTCGGCGAGCAGATTTTCTGGATTGAGGTGGTTGGGAGTGTGATGGACTCCCCTAAAGCCGACTCTGTGTTGCCTCTATCTTGGTAGCTTTAGCAGCTACCTCCTCGATGGAAGTGAAATCCAATGCAGATAGCTGGTGTTGCACATCGTCACGCAGTCCCTGGATAAATTTCTATAAATTCTCCTCAAGAAAAGCAGTAGTCGCTGGCGAGTGGCGGGAGAGTTCAGTGTAGTGAATGAAGTATTCTTAGGCCATCATTGACCCCTGCTTCAGCTCAGCAAACAACCTACTCTGATCCTCAACCTAGTGGTCTGGATAGAACTGGCTACGGAACTCGTCAAGAAATATTTCCCATGTTATGGGATCCTCCATATGGTCCTTGGTGGCGTACCACCAACGTTCAACATAACCAGCTAGTGAAAATTCCACGAATGTAAGCCAAGACTCTTCAGGAGCATGGATCATCCGTAAGACCTTAGATACATGATCCATCCATAGTTCAACATCATCTGGTGTGCCTTTGCCGAAGAATTGGGGCACCTTAGACCTCTGGTAGGCGGCATAAGTCATCTGATGATTCTGCAATGCCTCTAAATACTCCGACCCTTCAGGGTCCAACGACACCGAAGGATGAACACTGCCCTCTTCCTCACGAGAAGGTTGATAAGAGGAATCTTCCTGCTGAAGTAGCCTCTATTTCAATGCCTCCTGGCACTATTGTATATTCTTCACGGCTTGAACTAATAAGGCCAGCTGTTGTGCAACACCATGGTCAACACGAGGTGGCATGATTCCCTGCGAGAATCATTATATTAGAATTTTTTCCATGATTAAAGAGACAATGGACACGTTAAGCATGACTTATGTTATTCTCCTTAAACCAATGACAGGGTCAAAAGTCTTATCATTGTATTTATAATTCAAATCCCACTGATAATCTAATATGCAAAAGAGGGAATGGATTATCGGGCTCAGATATCATCTGTAACGTCCCGCCCCTCTGGCTATCGAAACCGACAAGACGGGAGCGTCGGACCTACGGTCCAATTATGCCCACGATCTATGATACTCAGAAAAACAATCTTGTGCACATTAGATTAACATTTGAAATACAGTAAAAATAGAAGAATAAGATAAAATGGAAAATAAAATGCACCATCCATTCTCATTAATAATGATCATCAAGTCCATGTCCATGGAAGAGATACATCATGAAATCTTAAATTTTGTAGAAAAATCTCTCCACATATTTCACTACAATGTCCCTCAATAATAACTTAAAATGATACGGAAGTAAATAAGTTACTCTAAATAGGACGCACCCTGTCTGGTACAAGTATGACGTAGGAAATTCTGATCTCCTCAAAAGACCGCTAGTGTAGCGGCTGCTGCTCAGGTACACTTGTTGGGTTCACATGAGGGTAACAATATGACCAATTGCTCAGTAACGAGACAAACACTATAATGACAAATGTAGGGGTAAGAAAAGAATGTATACTCAACTTTATTTAACGGCACATGCATCTATTGTAAAAAAATTAGAAAGAACACAAAGTCATTCCAATTCACATTGGATCACATAATAATTTAGTTTTATTTATTTGTATAATAATCATTTAAGTGCAACCACCATAATCTTGATATTTCTACAGGTTGATTAGGGTATACAATTTCCGATCCCCGATCAATAATCACTTCTCGTATTATTTTAGCACATGCAAGTACGCGATTCGCATGCCTCCTCTACACGGGAACTTGATATTAATCTTGAGTAAACCCTCAAGAACATGTGTTCAACTAGAACATAAAGAAGATCATAAATCCAATTTCTCCAACTGCAAACCACATCCCGGAACACCTCTCACAATAATAATACTTGAAATGAAATTAGATGCGGCCACATCAAATTTTATACCGAGTCTTAAAATCGTGTATAAGTGAGAAACCATGAATGCCAACCACACCACCTGCCAGCTTCGTCGAGCGACGTCGGATGCTACCAGGCTGCTAGGTGAAATGTGTCATCCAACTCGTCCGTTGGGGTCGCGGCCTTCGTGACTTCTATCCAGGACCCAAGGGTGCATGCCCAATCCCTTGAGGCTCCTACCTCCATCTACCCATCCACATGAAATCTCCTAAGGATGAGACTTTTAGCATTATTTTAAACACAACCGGCTGAAGTAAATCTACAAATTCGGAACATGTGAAAAGTATATAACCAAGGATCTATCCCTAAGATCATCAAGATTTTTTTTGGTTGGAGTATGTATAACGGTGCATTCCATGTGATTAACTTCCATCTACACATAGCATATCTCGATGATGCATTGAACATTATAAAGGTATGGAAATATCACTCGTGAGGCAACGAACGATAATTATTAAATCTTCATGAAAAGTCTTATTTGTTTTATATTTACGTTATAGACTGTGATAAAAAAAATTGAAGACTTGTTTAATGGGAGAAGTCTATCATTTAAGAGAAGGTTTTAAAGGCATCTAATATCCATAAATTCTCATTTTTTTGAACTACTATCGATTAAATTCAAACAAAAGCAAACCGCCCCTTCAATGACTCTCCATTATGCATAGCATGTAATGTGCTCAAAGAAATCTGTCGTTTAATCTCTATTATTGAGGAATATTAAAAGCCATAATCAAAAATGATATATGTGACTTTATTAATCCTGTCGTTGAAGGTTATATCTGTCATTATGAATTAAAATACGTTACCAAAAAATGACAATATTTTAATTAATCATATCAACTTTCTACGTCAACAAGTATACGCAATGGATTGTGTCCACGTTCTGTACAAAAATCTAAGCTTTTGACCATTCATAAACTATATGGCATGTAACGGCCATAATGATTAGCATGAGTAATTGATTTGTTTTTTTTTTGAGTTGCTCTAACGTCAAACACAAATGACATGGCATACATCCCTATGTATTTTGAAAACTTCCAATGTTCCCAACCAGTTCATGGATCCCCTAATATTAATAGAATGGAATGAGGAAAGTTAATGGTTTTAGGAATAAACACAATCATGAATTTCATATTGGAGAAAGTTGTATTAACGACATCAAAACCATAGGTTGTTCAACTCAAAAACTTGTTATTTCAAGCAAGATCGATTGATACTACTTGGATTAAGACTTATCAATTATAATTATAAGCACTGGCAATCACGTAAAAAAAATCTTGTCATAAAAATAACTAAGGCTTCAAAATGTGAAAGGATGAAGAATCATATGGAGGCTAGCAACAAGTAGGGAAGGAACATCGTTACTAGTGTATGAAGCACATCATAAGACTAACCAAGACTCTAAACATGTTCAAGAACATGGGCACAAAAGTCGTATGAAACCAACTGCAAGAGGAAGGTATAACATCGCTACCTCCGAGGATGTTCCCTCGGGATCTCCTCTCACACGGAAATGATATTTCCGTCTCTCGATTGTAGCGCAAATGCGTGTACGAAGGTGACCTCGAGCTTTCCTATGTGATGGTGGTTGTGGACCTTCGATCGGAGTTTCTTCTCCGATGTCGACGACATTCCTCCGACGACCAATCCGACCAAGGTGGTGGTGCTCCAATGAGAGGGAAGGATGGTAGTGGCTAGGGCTTTGAGAGAGTAACCTATCACCTTCTATTTATAGAGGGAGAGGTGAAAATCGGTGCAATTTCGGATATGGCTGGGATCCATATATGGATCCCAACTATTATACTTAAAATATCGATAACTTGAGCTAGGAATGTCAGAATTGGGGTTCTTAGGCTCATTGGAAAGATATCGACGAGATCTACGTAATGACGTGATTATTTTTTTTTGCTATAAAAAATACTCTAGATTTTAGGAAAAGAAAATTTGGGATTTTCACATATCGATCAGCAAACTGAAGGACCGTCGTGCTCTCTCGAAGAGGGCCAAACTCGAAGCGGTTGAGTAAGGCTGTCGGAAGTAGGTTGATAGAAGAACCGTTGTCTAATAGAGTCCGATCAAACCTCTGCTCATGTATGTGGCATCTGACATAGGGGGCTCTTGTATCTGGTCTCTTGGCCAGCAGACGGTTCTGGATGGCGAAGCAGGTGGCACGAGTGAGCACATGAATCTTTGAGTGGTGGTTCCTCCTCTTCCTACGAATGGTGGTCCTCTCTCAAAGGTTCCTCTGGAAGAGGGGATTGTGCTCCAAGGCCTCCTCTAGAGCCAGATGTATCTGAAATCTATCTATCATCTGCTAGTTGAACTCTAGCTGTTGTGATTTTTTTGGGTTTTCTTTTTTGGTCCCCTTAGCCAAGCGGAGTGCTTGGGGAAAGGGGATGGTTGGGCACTCCTCAGATGGAGGGCTAGGATCAGGTCGTTGCTACTGTAACAAGGTAGAATCCATATAAATATCTCCAATCAACACAGATGGACTCACAAATGAAGAACCCTTTCCTTTATTTCCAGAATAGTCATGAGGTACATCAACAGAAGGAAATGCAACAGGAATAGAAATGATGGCCTCAGCACTACCCTCGGCATCAGGACTTGAGGCATCAGTACCGCACTCTCGCTCAACATCGAATCTGGTGGCATCAGCACCACCTCCTTCTAAATATGGTGAAGTGATGGCCTCAGTACCGTCAACTGGATCAACATCCTTGGTGGCATCAGCACCACCATCATCATCACCATCATGAGCGGCATCAGCACCGCTCTCCTCCTCATATGCCGCTCATGGATCCTCACGTGGTCGTCACTTAGATGATGCATCGTCGGCTGGCATCCTACTGCTCCTAAGTGTAACAAAGTCAGCATCAAAATGGTATGAAGAAATATCACCAAGTGATTTACTAGGAGTGGTAACCTCTGTAAACTCTACCCGCTCAGATTTCCTCTTCAGGTTGTTCGGATTCGGCTCAATCTCTACAGGTATGGCGGCCTTCCCTCTCATTATCTCTCGCATCTCCTGTCTGAACTCATCCATCTCCCGTCTGAAGGTGGCCTGTTGCTCGGACACAAGGCGGGCTAGATCATCTAAGGCTGGGTTCTCATAGGCAGGCCCATGAGAACCTGACGGGTGGCCTCTCTGAAACTGAGGTTGTTGTTGCTGAGAGTAAGAGGGGTACTGGGTATGATACTGTTGAGGCTGCTGCTGCTGCCTCCAAGACTGTCCCTGTGGATAGGGACGAGAACCATGCTGCTGATAGGACTATGGATGTGGTTGTGGTTGTTGTTGTGGGAACTGGGGTTGCTGCTGTCACTGTTGGCCGTGCTGGCCACCCTGAATTGGAGGTTGCTGCTAGGAACTGGTACCTCCGGTCGACCAACGGAATCCAGGATGGTCTCGTCGGATCCCAGGCTGAGGTCGGTCATACCAGATCCCGTTGACGTCCATCAATGACTCCTGCTCATAAGTGGGTTGGGGGAGACCTACCAGGGGCTGATCTGGCGGGTAGACCACCATCTGAGTATCTTGAGACGGTGGTGGCTGGTAGTACTGCTACGGCAGCTGGAACGACTCCGCTTGGACATGGCAAACTTGTCTAGGCTGGCTGAAGTGCTGGGTCGAGATGTTGTTGCCGTGATATGCCCGTGACCTAAGACGGGGCTGAGAAGCCATCTGTGCCTCCTGGAGACATATGATCTGGGTATTCAGGTCACTCAGCGTCTATGCCATATGATCTATCTGAGACATGCCCTGTCACTGCTTCTTCTCAATCAACTGAATCCGGTCCAACTTCTCGTTGATAATCCCCATATCAGCGGTTGTTGACTCTGCCTATGTTGCGACTGCTGATAATGTAGATGGACCAGCATCAACCTATGCCATCCTCTGATAGGACACGGCCTGTGGCTGAGGCTTCCCTGAGTGTACAAACGGGTCTGAGACATTTCCATGTAGTTCTCTGCCATCTCCTTGTAGATGGCCCAGACCTGATCCTCATCTTTGGAAAAGTAGGAACCCCCACATGATGCATTGACTAGCCCCTACAACTCTGGTGTAAGCCCGCAAAAGAAACTCTGGATGAGATTGGTCTTGGATATATCATGGTGGGTACACCGGTCTGTGAGCTCCCTAAATCATTCCCATGCCTCGTGAAACCGTTCATTAGGGAGCATGGAAAAGTTGTTGAGCATGGCCCTAGCTGCATTGGTCCGGCCAAGTAGATAGTACTTGTTCAACTACTTGTTCCGGAGTTGTTCCCATGTAGTGACAAATCTCCCTAGGTGCTTTAGCCAATTGGCTGCTCTGTCTATGAGGGAGAATGGAAAGGCCATCATTCGAATGGTATCCTCGTCCACAAGGCAATCGTGGACAATACTGCAGATCATCTCAAACAACTGGAGATGGAGATGAGGCTCCTCTGTGGAGAGTTCGTGGAAGCAAGGAAGAAGCTGAATGGTCTGAGGCGGGAACTTGAAGTCTCCCGCAATCGATGGCAACACTATCCATCTACGGGTCAGAGTTGCATCAGGGTTGTGAAACTCCCTCATCGATCGTGCAGGTGCTGCTGGTTGTACGGGCTCCTCATGTTGTCCTCCCGCTGGAATCTCTGGTCCTCTGCCTCCACCAACTCTGCGCTCCTCTTTGTCGCTTCTCATCTGCTCCATCGCTCGACGCGTGTCCACCATGAAAGCCCCCTGGTCTCTGATATGATGATGCATGGTCTCCAGAGAGTCTAACAGGGTGTTGTTGATGGCACCCTAATCTAATACATACGTCTGTGTCCCACTGGGTCCATCGGTGCGCTCCTCGCTGCTAGCCATGGTCTCTACAAAGGCAAAAGACGCACACTCAGGTGTCGATAAATCATCAACTGTCTGTTGCGGTCTCTGCCCGGGCACCTCAGGACTGGTAGAAGGGTGGTCGATGGGGAACAGGGTGGAGTCAAACTCAGGTTCGGAGAGCGGGTCTCGGCTCTCACAAACCAACCTAGATGAGTGGGCTGGAGTGCTTGAAAGCGGTGCAGCCATAGCCTGTCTAATGGATCTCCTGCCCATCATCTTGATATGGAGAGTAAGGCGGATGAGATATGGAAACACACAAGATAAGAAAGAAAACCCTCAATTCACCTACTCATGCAGAGCTGATGACAGTAAAGGCTCGGTCTTTTATCTTGTCAATTTTATTAGGTGATAAAACAGTCTTTCAGAGTGATTAAGCGAGCTGGTAGGAACCCAATGCTCCTAACATACTGTCTCATATAAACTGGTAGTCTTCCAAGAGTTCATTTATGGCTCTATCCTAGTGTGCAAGTCACTCTCTCGCTCATCCAAACCATACAATGAGGGTATTACTTTCCCAAGATAAATTTTTAAGTGAGGTGTCTTTTAAGATCAAGTGAGCTTAGAAGTCCCAATTTTATAGTTTTTCTTTTTAGATTTTTTTAAAGCAAACAACGCCTAAGGAATTTTTCGGTTCTCCTAGTTATTTTAAGTCTAAAAATAGGGAGAGAAAGCGAAAAAATCGATGCGCGATCAAACACGATAATGCATGCAGAGTAAGAAATGTGTACCTGACTCCATCTCTCTACAAGAGTGATTTGCGCATAAAATAAAGATTGCAATTAAACTACCTATATGATGCAAGAAGAAATCGGCCTTAGACAAAGCAATTTCTACACGCTAAGCACAGTAGCTAGCTAATCAGACTAAGTCCGGAGTCCGATCTTGGGAACCACTCGGTGCCTGCCACAACGGGTCCTGCACGCAATGTATGTGGTTCCTCATGACACGTGGACCCGAGCCTAATTAAACCAACTTTTTCTTTGTGAGTTAATTAATCAAGTCCAATTATCGATCTATAGGAGCAGGCAGATAATTAGGGTTGGGCCTTAATTAATTACATCACAGTCACAGAAAATCCTAAATCTAAGAGCCAAAACCTTCGAAAATCAGATAAGCAGTAAATAAATCGGTGGAAAACAAAACCAGCAAAAATTCCACGGTGAGGTCCCCCAAGCACACTTGTGCTCGACAAAACAGACCCCGAAGAAATCACCAACTAATGCAGAAATAAAGTCTAAGCTAAGCTAACTAAACTACAGTTCCCCACACTCCTACTCCGTCTCTCTCACGCTCTCTTGCGGCTCGATGCAGAAAAAAGGCCCCTCCAAGTCACATGGGTGCTTCGGCTCTCCGAAGATAGCCGCCCTCGCTCGTCGGGCCCTCGCAGGAAAATCAGAACAAAATTGTGTCAGACCAAAGTTATTTTTAAAATATACAAGAAATAATAAGCAAAGAATCACTCAAAAAGTAAACTGACTACTAAGCTGTGCTCCCCGGCAACGGCGTCATTCTGATGAGCCGGATAACTGAGTGACTAAGGTAAGAATGGTATCAATGGTCGTTGTGACCTCAACCACTCAGACCGGACTCAACAAGAAAAACAAACCACCAAAATAAAATCAAACAATCAAGCAACTGTGGCAAGCAGTCTTGTTATTTGTTTTAAACTTGTTATAGCTACCAGGGTCCAACACAAGGAGCACAGAATGCGAAGGCTACGAAGTAGTCAAAAATCTAGAAAATAAAGAATTTGGTGGGTTTTATATTTTTCAAATATTTTTGGAATTATTAGTATAAAGAAAAAAGGCTAAAATGGTTCAAAAAGTAACAAATACATAATTATTTAAAGTACCAAAATTCCCAAAAAAAATTAAATAAAAATATTTTTAAGTTTTTAAAATATTCAAATATTTTTCTTAATTTTCTTGAATTTTTCTGATTTTTAGTCAAATTTCTAAAAATTAAATAAGGCTAAAAATGTTAAACAATGTACAACACAAATCTAAAGGCAAGTTAAAAATACTTAAAATGCCTATAAAATTCGAGCAGCAATTTTATGATAAACTATAAACTAAACGCTACCTACAAAGAAGAAAAAACATTTTTTTATTTTTTATGAATTTTTAATGATTTTTCTATTTTTTAGTATTTTCAATTTTTATGGTTTTTATAAGTGGAAACAAGATGAAACTTGGAATGGAGTAAAAACACGACAAAGCAAGCAAACGAGAATTTTTTTGGAACTTTTAAGGGTTTCAAATATTTTCAATGGATTTTTAAAGGTAAACAGTAGTTGTTTTGTGGTTTTTGAATTTTAAAAATACTAAACGATAACAAAATAAAACCAAAAATTCAAAGAAATTCTTACACCATGGCAGGAGCCATGTATCAAAATTTCATGAATTTTGGACAAGGTTTGCTATTTATTGAATCAAAAATCAAACACACAGCACACAAGGACCTAAGTGCAATGAAAACATGTTTCTGGACTAATAAATAACAAGCATAAAAAGTGTAGGGTCCTATCTGCAAATTTTCCACAAATTCTAACACATGTCCCAAATCAGTACGCATAGGGGTATAGATGCAAATACTGAAACTATAACTCCAAAACATAACATAGAGTAAAGCCAGGATAGTTCATGCAATTAATCCACAAATACACATAACGATGTACGTGCATCCACACAAGAAGGACTAAAATGTAAATAAAGAAAACTACATGGGCATAGATGCAAAAAGGTCCTCTGTTTACTATTTATTTTACAGATTAAATGACAAATAAAATAAAGAAGGAGGAACTGAGAAAATTACCCTCTTCAGCGCGTGCACTGCGCGTGGGGGGATGGGTGTCGGGCGTTGAGTGGAAGCGAGGTGTACGGCTCTGACGCATCCAGCTAGTGGATCCAACGGCCTTGACTGACGTGTGAACGTGGGCGTACTGGGGCCATTAGATGTCAGACCTAATGGCCTGATAGGTGCAGGATCTGGACGGCAGCGAAACGATCGAGCGGAGGGGCGAGATCCAACGGCGGAGAGAGGTGCTACAAGAACTCCGCCTGGGCGAAGTTCACCCGAGCACCGAGGGAGATCAGCGACTCCGATGAACGATCGGACGACGACAACAGACTCATGTGTCTCCTCCGCGTCAGGTGAGGGGGTCCGATGAGATCGCTACAGGTCGGATCTCCTGAAAGGTGGCCATGACCTGGGCTAGCTCTGGCAAAGCGAGGTGAAGGCGATATGGGGCGTATCCTTGTGCGCAAAGACCTGCAGGGAAAAGCTCTAACTTGGAGGGGTACTCTGGCCAAGGTTATTCAACCTAAATTAAAAGAACGCGGCGACAAATGGGGATGGGGGTTCCGTCTATGCGACAGAAGGAACCTCGAGTCTAATATTGGCTCATAGAGCCAAGATTCGGATAATCAGGTCGCTTAAGAAGGGTGATGGTGAGCAGGGTAGTCAATCAGAATGGACAAAGATGGCTGACGAGGCTCCGACCGTCGGGTCGGAGATGGCGGAGATGAAGATTACGAAAGATAACTGAGCTAGGATCGAAATGGATGCTACTGAGGGTCCTATCTGAATCCTAATCTCCAGGCGGTGCTGGCGAAGGGGGTCGTCACCTCAACCTCGATGCGGAAGGCAGGGGAGGCTCGTCGCGATGGATCTTCGGCCACGAAGCTCGAGCATCGGCTGCAGCGATCTTCTCTGATCACCAAGGCCCAAATCTGATTGCTGACACCAAGGGGAGTGGTTCTAGGGTACCAGGGAAGAGTGCGGCGTGAGATGAGGACCTGGAGATGAGGATGAAAAATTTATAGGGCGTCCTGGATGGCTGGAAAGATCGGGCGAGGGCGCTCGAACCGAGGGTGATCCACCTCTTCCTAGGGATCCGCAAGGGTCACCGATCCACCAGGGTGAAGCGGGCACCGAAATCGGGGCATGAATGAGTAGGGTCCAATAAAGAAAAATGGGAGAAGTCCGGGTGCAAACCGGATCCACGCGCAAGCGGGTTCGGGAAGGACAGTTGACCGGGTCAACATCCCTCATGGACCAATCGGAAAAAATCTTGGTCAAAAATATTTAAAAATAAATTAAGAATAGAAGATGAATTTATTTTAAAAAATGTTCAAAATGAAAAATATTTGTTATTTTTCAAACTATTTTTTTTGTGATTTTAATTATTTTTATGAAAAATAAATTATGGTATATACATTGTATTACGTTATATACAAGTATAAAATATCTAGGTATTTTATATAGTTATTTTTATTTTCTTATTTTTGCATAAATACACCAGTTTTATATTTTATCTATTTACAACATATTATCTGGAGTGTAAAAAAATTATTTGATTTTTATTGGTTATTTACAAGTATAAAACGCCTACGTGTAGGATGCATATAAACATGTATTATATACAATGGGGTAGAGAGAGAAAGTTATTTTTAATTTTATTTTACATTTCTAATTTTTATTTTATTTTTAGTAATATATACAAGGGGATAAAAATACCCTTTTATTTCTATTTTTGTAATATATATATATATACATAAGTGGGGAATATATACAAGGTAGAGTGGCCCTATCTCTCTCTACTTATTTTATTTGGTGATCGGGTCCATCTTGGACCCTCTCTTGGGTTTAGGTCACTCAATATTTATTCTAAATATTTCCCTCTATTTCTTTTATTCTTTGTTCTTTTATTTTTACACAATTACATGCTAATTATCAATTATTAACAAATTCATGCTTATTGGTAACTTATTGTATTTACAACTATATTCATGATGTTTTGCCAAGATATTTAGCTAAAATAAAAGAATAAAGAGTGATGAATGGGGATTCATCAGAACCCAACTCTCCTAGCCGACTGACCCGATCCCAAATTAGATCTTTCCCAGTCGGTATGAATTGCGGATCGTTTACTGGCTACCTGATCAATTCACTCTGCTAAGGACGTTGCGGTCCGCTTTAACCAGTTACCGGAGAGATCCTCACTGGAGAATGACTAACCAAGACCAGTAGTCAACTAGAATTTCGGGCATGGCTCTATCCTAGTGTTCGGGTCACTCTCTCACTGCAGATAAATCAACCAATGAGGGGGTTACTCTCTCCAAGACAAAAATTTTGAGTGAGGTGAGTTTTAAGGTCAAGTTTGCTTTAGTAGTCCCAATTTTATTTTTGTTATCTCTTTTTAATATTTTTCTGAAAAAAATGCCTAACGGATTTTCTGATTTCCTTAGTTATTTTGAGTCCAATAAAATGGGGGAGGAAGTCGGAAAAGTCGATGCACGATCAAACACAATGATGCATGCAAAGTTAGAAATGCGTACCTTGCTCTAGCACTCTACATGCACGGTGATCCGTGCATAAATTTAAAGACAAGAAATAAACTACCTATATGATGCACGAGGAAACCGTCCCTAGATGAGAAATTTCTATTAATCATGAAGGACAAGTAGCTATTACTAGGAAGAGAGACCGGAGTCCTGTCTTGCAAGCCGATCAGTGTCAACCACAATGGATCCTGCAAGCACTGTATACGACCTCTCGTAGCACGTGGTCTCTAATCCAAGTGTTGACATGATTTTCCGTGGTTTAAAAAGATGATTTTACCACGTTGTTGTTCTTCAACGAAAAATCGCAATCAAACAAATAATATTACAACTACTAGTATGATGAATGTATGCAATAAGTATGCGGCAAGTAGAGGTTCGAATCCACAGGGACCAAGCAAATTTGCGATATTTGTTCTTTTTTCAAACTTAATGCAAATTTTAATCTATTGCAACGAAATAAAAAATATGACAGAATGCGATCTATGGTGGAAACACTTTTTAGAACTTAAAGTAAAAGAAGGAGGGCATGAATGCAACTGAATAAGAAAATGATGGGGTGAATTGCAAATTAAGATGGAAGAAAAATTACTAAGTAGAAGTTATATCAAATAAGGATAGAGAACTGCATTACATGTTATAAAGAAAAACTAGAGTCAACAAAAGATATTCCCAAATAAACATTTTATCACCTTAACTTAAACAACAACTAATACAACAAAAATACAAGAAAGATATAAAGATTGAGAATTGTTTCTTCCAAAACCAACTTAAAAACTTAACCATCATGATGAAATTGCAAGAAGTAAATAAGATGAGAAAGAGAGTCTTCTCTATCGGATCTTGCGAATCTCAAATGGAGACGATGATGGTGTTGGATGTCGAGGAGGCAGGCGCACGAGTTGGTGGGAACACCAACGGGGCGCACAATGATCTGGCCATGTGGGGAGGTGCTGCAAACATGCTAGGCCACATGAGGAAGGAGCCGGATGCATGGGAGGTGGAACCAGAGTGCACGGAGAAGGAGTTGAAGTACGCAGAGAAGTTGCTGGTCACGCAAGGTGGAGGAGGAGGCCGCTAGGTTGCAGGTCGTGCAACACGTAAGAGCAAGGAGGACGGGGAAGGGGTTGTTGCTGGCTACGCCTTCATCTGCATCAGACAGAGAGAGAGAGAGAGTAAAAGAGAGAGGGGGGAGTAAGAGGGGAGGAGCCTTGCATTTGCATGGGGTCCTTTTATAAAGGTCCTATGCATCTCTTCAACATGAAGAGTCAGATGCATGTAAAGACAAAAGCATTTAGTTTCATTCATGCATGGAGAGAAGAGAGGAATTAACATGGCCGATTCTTTCAATTGCATGGGGGATGGTCTTAATTTATATTAGTCATATGCACCTTTTCAAAATGAAGTGAAAAGTCATATGCATGTATGACAAAAACAATAACTTCATGTAAGACAAAAACAATAAAGACTCTCATGCATGGGAAGGATATGGTCGGCTACAATTTGTGGGAAATGGGAGAGAAAAAGAGAGAGTGAATAAAGGTGGTACACATGCATGTATGGCATTTAATGAGTGGGAATTTTTCACTCTTACCCTTCCCCATTTCTTTCCAACAAAATGTAAGAGATTTTTTTTGTAGAGCCAAGTCAATATGTTGATTAAATTAGTGCTCTATGAGTGTACTCAAAATATCTCTGATAAATCTGATTAATGATGATAATATTTTATCAGATGTTTCCGTGATTTTATGATGATTTTATACGCTTATGTGCATGGAATAATGTAGACAAATATTATGTGAATTTAGAGTTTGTAACCGAGGAATTGATATTGTATTTCACATAATTTGAGCCTATTATCACAGCATATCATGTAATCATCACACCCCCATACTTAAATCTTGCTAGTCCCGAGCAAGAAATAGATAAATGATAATGAACGATAGGAAAATAGCCAAGATAGGTTGGGTGAGGGTTTACAGCAGACATAATCACAAAGTCTTGATTTTTCAGATCCTAACCACACAAATACACAAACTTCAGTAGAGTTGACCCATAGATTAATAATTTTCTCAAATAGTCGACTTGACTTGAGTTTTGTAGTTTCAACAGCCTCTTGATGAATCTCAATTCATCACTCTTTATTCCTTTATTTTAGTTAGAAACTTGAGCAAAATACCATGTAAATATATGTAAATATCATAAATTGCCAAAACAGATGCATCATGTAAATATGCATAATTAGCATGTTTTTCTGCCAAAATAAAGGAATAAAGAAACACAAGAAAAAGAGGTAAATATTTAGAATAAATATTGAGTGACCTAAAGGAGGGCTCAGCATGGGCCTGACCGCAAAAGAATCCAAGTAGAGGGAGATAGGGTCAACCACACTTGTATATATACCTATGTATATAAATAAATTTATTTTCCTCAAAATAAAAATTAAAAAGTGTTTCTTATATTTTATGAATATTTATAAAAATAAAACTAAAATAAAAATGAGAAAAACAAAATAAAAATAAAAATGAATAAAACCTCTCTCATCAGTGTATATAGACCATGTATATAAGATAACATACCTATTTATTTTCTCCTTATAAATAATTAATAAAAATTCCATAAAATTATCTATATATTCCAGATTTCATGGTGTAAATAAATAAAATAAAAATCAGGAAAACAAAAATAAAATAAAAAGAAAAATAATAAAAAATCATTTTTCACCTTGTGTATATACCATGTACATATGTATATAAATCTATTTATTTAACCCATGTAAATACATCATAAAAATAAAATAAAAATACCTTTTTATTCCAAATTTTATGTTGTAAATAAATAAAATATAAAATTGGAATAAATTTACAAAAATAAACAATTAAAAATAAAAATCAAAAATACATAAATGTATATACCTATATATAATAATAATATATTGTAAGTTCATTATTTATTTTTCAAAAAATAAATAAAAATCACAAAACATAATTTGAAAAATAATAAACATTTTTCATGTTTTAACTTTTTCAAAATAAAATCATTTAATAATTTTAATCGAATTTCCAAATAATTTAATAAGTGGAATTATCTGATTGGTCTACGGGGGATTGTTGACCCCTAGTCAACTCCCCCCCTGGACCATTTAGCGCGGATCATTCGCCCCGACCCGACATCGCCTAATTTTCACAAAATGATCCCATCTCCAAACCGCCAAACCCCGGGCTCCGATTGAAGTGTCGACATCCGTGATCCACGCCCGGTGATGATTCTAGGGATCCGTGCTTCACCAAGCTCTGCCCGATTCCATCTTGCCGGACCCCTACCACTATTTAGCTCCACCTCCGCCGCACTTTTCATGCCATCTTTGGCAATGCCCCTTCGTCCAAGGACCTCCATTCTCATACCCAGAGTGAGAGTTGCCCGAGGAGAGTGTCGCAGTGAGGAGAGAGGGCTTCCAGCCACTGATCCGGCGAGTTCATAGTCGTGCGCCACGCGAGGTGCGTCGAGCCTCGGACCCCGATGATTCCTTGAGGCAAAGACCCCCAAAGCTTCCTTAGCTCATCCATAGTCGACATCCTCCATCAGGTATCTTTGATTTCCCCTAAGATCCTCTAATTTTCGATTACGCCCATTTGCGTCGTCGGCCTTCGCCGGTCGATTCCCATCGCTCTGATCACCCATTTGCCCATCCGACTCGACTACCACCTCCGTCAGACTTCTCACCACATTCTGCACCCATCCGATCATCCTGACTCGTCTCGGAGCAGGAAGCCCAATCTACAACCTCCGCCGCTTGCCGGAGGACTACGTCGCGACCCATCTGATCATCCATTTCACCCAAAACCGAGTCAAGGCAATTTGCCCTCAACTCAAGAGCCTTTCTGTGCTATCTTGCAGGTCAAAGGACCCCATCTGGGGGTCGAGTCGTTCGGGCACAGAGGCTCAGCTCCTCCCTCGTCGCTGGAGCTCCTCGAAGCTTCCCGGTCTCATCAGAGGAGCCCACCAGCTGCGGACCACATCGGTGAAGCGTTTCCACATCCCAGCAGCACCAGAGGAGCTCCCCACTGCGCGCATTCGACCGACGAACTTCGCCGGCAGCTTGTTCTTGGAGGAGCCCAATTGCCGTCCGATCGCACCTCCTCTGCCAGATTAGATCGTGACCCTTCATTTGCGAAGCGCTACCAGCCGTCGATCTATCCGAGGAGCTGATCTGGACCATCCACCCAGCTGAAGAGGCGTGCGCGAACCACAGCCGTCCGATCCTCCAAGTGGTGTGTTTTCAGCCGTCGGATCTGAATAACGGGGTAATATCACTTAGGCCCATGTCCTTTTGTTTTTGCTATTTAATCCTGTAAATAGGTTTGTACTTTGTTTTTAATTAGGATAAATTGCACTATGGACCTCTATATTTCCTTTATTTGCATTTTAGTCCCTGTTTATGTGCGCCACATGCATCGACACGTGAGATTTTGGGTCATTTGCACTTTTTATCCTGTATTTCCTATATGTTATGGATTGAATCTTTTTAAATTGGAATTACAGTTATACCCCTCCGTGCTTGATTCATGTGCGTTGCCCATGTATTTGTGGACTTTTTGCACAAGAGCCTCTGGACTTTCTTGATTATTACTGTTTAGCCCCTGAAACTATGTTTCTTTGCGTTTAGGTCCCTATGTATTGTGTGCCTTGTTTTGATTGAATAAAATAGCAAATTAAATCCATATTAGGTGAAATTTGGATTTAGGCTTTTTGATATTTTTAAAAATTCATAAACAGTAATTTTTTCTACTGTCTGACTTAGAAAATCAAAGAAAAATATAAAAACTCCTTCAAAAATTCTAAAAAATTTAGTGTTAGTTAGTTTTAGTGTATTTTAGTTTTTATCCAATTTTCGTAATTTTTTGATTTATAAAAACCTTAAAAATTGAAAACCCTAAAAAACTCATAAAAATTCTAAAAAATTCTATAAAAATTAAAAAAATACAAACTCTTTTCCTATAGCTTAGTTTTTACATATATTTTTCATAAAAATAGCCTCGAGACTTTTATAGATCAATTTTATATTTTTAATTGATCTTTCAATTCTGGCTGCATAGTAGCTCTTATTTTTCTTCTTTCTTGATTTTTAGAATATCATATAAAAATTGAAAAATTCTGAAAAATTCAATAAAAACACTATAAAACCTAATAAACACTAAAACAATTTTATTTGAATTTTTGGATCATTTTTGTGTGCTTGAATAATTTGTTGAGCTCGCTTGTTTTCTCATTTTTCTTATAAAATTAAAAACACAAAACTTTTAAAAATCCTAGAAATCTACCAAAAATATTTTCCCCTTTTATTTTTGATTTTTGACTACTTCGTAAGCCACAAGGCCATCACGTGCTCCCTGAGTTCGACCTTGGTCGCTATACCAGGTTAATAAAAATAGTGAGGACCACTTCGTGTTTTGATTGATTTATCTCAATTTGGTGGTTCGTACATTTTCTTGATTGACCGTTTCCACTCGATCCGGGTCGCAACAACCCTTGTTTACCTTTACTCGGATTGTGTGTTGAGTTTTTCGTTCGTCAGAATGGCGTCTTTGCTGGGGAGTACGGCTTAGTAGTCGATTTTGATTTTTCCGCGGCTTTTCTTTTTCACGGCTTTTTGTAGATATTTTTGTAGAAATATTTTCTCTGATTTGATTATATATTTTTCTGGACTGACAATTTGGTTTCTCTTTCTTGAGAGGGCCCGAGAACCGAGGCAGCTTTTTCGGAAGCCAAAGCAACAGCGGGAATCGGAGGCGGCTTCCTTCTTTACGAAGCCGCAGGAGAGCGCGAGGAGTAGAGCCGAAGTTCGGAGCTGCGGAATAGCCGCAAAATAACCGTAGCTTGGTTTATTTTTTAGCATTATTTTATTGTAATAATACAGGGACAGACACTTGGACACTTGACATTTCGGGGTCTGTTTCGCCAAGCACCGGAGTTCTCGGGGGACCTCACTGAGATTTTTGCGGCTTTTCGTGGCTTTTGACCGTTTATTTACTTCCATTTAATTTACGTGGTTTTCAACCCCAGATTAGGATTTTCATTGATTATGACATAATTAATTAGGATCCAAACACCTAACTATCTGCCTGTACCTATAGCTCGAATAATTGGATCTAACTAATTAAATCACAAAGAAAAAGTCGACTTATTTGAGCTCTGGTCCACGTGCTTGAGGAGTCACATACAGCGCGTGCAGGATCTGTTGTGGCAGACACCGAGTAGCTCCCAAGATAGGACTCCGGACCTAGGCTCGAGTACCCGACTAATGTTCTTTCGTGTAGAAATTGCTTTGTTTAGGACCGGATTACCGCGTGCATCATATAGGTAGTTTATATTCAGTCTTTTATTTATGCACGGATCACCCTGCATGTAGACTACTGGAGTCAGGTACGCATCTCTTATCTGCATGCATCACTGATTCCCGTGCATCGGCTTTTTCATCTTCTCCCCCTATTTTGGACTTAAAATAATCAGGAGAACCGAAAAATTCGTTAGGCGTTGATTGCTTTGAAAAATACTTAAAAAAGAAAAATTATAAAATTGGGACTGCTAAACAAACTTGACCCTAAAAGACACTTCACATAAAATTTATCTTGAGGAGAGCAACCCCCTCATTGTCTGGTTTGATTGCGCGAGAGAATGACCCGCACACTAGGTTAGAGACACATCCGAGCCCCGATCAGACTGCCGGCCTTTTATACGGGACAGTCTGGTTGGCGGATTGGATTCCTACCAGGTCACGTAACAGCTCTGATATCCTGACATGATCACCTAAATAAAATAGACAAGATAATTGACCGAACTCTTACGGTCTTCATCTCAGCGTAGAGTAGGTGAATTCGAGGTTTGTATTGCTCATCTTGTTTGTTTCCATATCACATCCGCCATACTCGCCAGATCGAGATGATGGGCAGGAGGTCCATTAGGCAGCCTCTGGCTGCATCGCTTGACCGCACTCCAGCCCGTTCATCTAGGTTGGTTCGTGAGAGCTCAGACCCGCTCTCCGAACCCGAGTTCGATTCCGCCATGTTCCCCCTTGACCACCCTTCTTCTTGTCCTGAGATGCCAGTGCCAGATGCGAGTCGACATACAGATGATATTTCGGCACCTGAGTTTGGGTCTTTTGCCTTTGCAGAGACCATGGCCAGCGGCGAGGATCACATCGAGGGTCAGAGGCTAGAGACGACTACTTACGTTCTGGACCAGGGTGCGATCAACACCACCGTGTTAGCCTCCCTCGAGATGATGCAGAGACAGATACGGGACCAGGGGGCTTTCATAGTGGAGATGAGGAGATATATGGAGCGACTCCGAGAGTAGAGAGATCAGTCGCGAGACGAGGGATGGAGAGACCCTGAGCAGCCAGCAGCAGCAGAGCCGCCGAGACTGATGCGGGAGTTGCACAACCCCGGATCTACTCAAACACACAGCTGGGTGGTACTTTCTGCGATCGTGGGAGACTTGAAGTTCCCCTTGAATACACTTCAGCTTCTCCCCTGATTCCACGGGCTCACCACTGAGGAGACCCATCTTCATCTCCAGGAGTTTCTAATGATCTGCAGCACCGTCCACGACAGACAGGTGGACGAGGACACCATCCGGATGATCACCTTTCCCTTTTCACTGGCAGATAGAGCAGCCACCTGGCTGAAGCATTTGGGGAAGTTTGTTTACACCTGGGAGCAGCTCCGCACCGAGTACTTGCACAAATACTATCCACTCGGGCGGACGAATGCAGCGAGGGCCTTGATTAGTAACTTCTCCATGCTCCCCAACGAGCAGTTTCACGAGCCATGGGAGAGGTTCAGAGAGCTGACTGACAGATGCCCACACCACGATATCACGAAGCCAAACTTAGTTCAGAGCTTCTTCTGTGGGTTGATACCAGAGTTGCAGGGCCTAGTGAACGCTTTTTGTGGCGGTTCCTACTTCGCCAAGGATGAGGATCAGGTCTGGGCCATCTACAAGGAGATGGCCGAGAACTACACTATGATGTCCTAGACCCGACTCTACACTCAGGGACGCCCTCAGCCACAGACCGTGCAGTTTCAGAGGATAGCACGGGTTGACGCCGGTCCTTCCACTTCATCAGCGGCAGCCGCACAGGCCGAGTCCACAGCCGCCGACATGGGCATTATCAATGAGAAGCTGGACCGGATGGAGCTGATCGAGAAGAAGCAGTGCCAGAGCATATCACAGATGGTATAGTTGTTGAGTGATCTGAAGACACATGTCATGTGTCTCCAGGAGGCACAGACGGCTTCTCAATCCCATCTTCAGACACGAGGAGATCCGAGCAGCAGCGGCAGCTCGTCCCAGCACTCCTCTCAACCTAGACAAGTTCACCTTGTACAGGCGGAGCCGTACCAGCAGTCGCAGCCGTACTACCAGACACCACCATCCCCAAACACTCAGATAGTGGTCTACCAGCCAGATCAGCCTCTGGTAGTACTCCCACCCCCCCCCCCCCCCCCACGAGCCGGAGCCGTTGATTGATGTCAACGGGATTTGGTACGACCGACCCTAGCCCGATATCCGATGAGACCATCCCGGATTCCGTTGGTCGGCCGGAGGTGCCAGTTCCCAACAGCAGCCTCCAATTCAGGGTGGTCAGTACGACCATCAGCGAGAGCAGCACCAGCAGCCCCAGCCCCCAGTACAGCAGCAGCAGTCATCCCAGTATGGTTCTCGTCCCTATCAGCAGGGACATTCTTGGAGGCGTGATCAGCCTCCTAGCAGCAGCATCAACCCCAACATTACCCCTCTCACCCGCACCAACCACAGCAGCAGCCTCCCTACCAGCGAGGCCACCCGTCAGGTTCTCATGGGCCAGCCTATGAGAACCCCGCCTTAGACGACTTAGCCTGCCTCATGACTGAGCAGCAGGCTACCTTCAGACGGGAGATGGATGACTTCCGCCAGGAGATGCGGGATATCGTGAGAGGGAAGGCCGCCATTCTTGCACACATCGAGCCAAACCTGAACAACATGAAGAGGAAGTCTGAGCAGGTAGAGTTCACAGAGATTACCACTCCTAGTGATTCTTTTGGTGATTTGTCTGCATACATGTTTGATGTTGATTTTGTCACACTTTGGGGCGGTAGGATGCCAGCAGGCGGCGCCTCGACTAAGAGACAATCCCACACCACACCAGGAGCACTAGACGAGGAGGAGCGCGGTATTGACGCCATGAGAGATGATGACGGTGGTACTAATGCCACCATGGACGTTGATCCAGCCGACAGTACTGAGGCCGTCGCTTCACCAGTTCGAGGAGGTGATATTGATGTCACCCCAGTTGCTGAGCCAGAGCGTGGTACTGATGTCGCGAGACGACACGCCGAGGGTGGTACTGAGGCCACCATTTTCACTTCTGCTAGTCCTGTTGACTTTCCATCTGTACATGTATCTCAGGACATTTAAGGAAATAAAGGAAAGGGTATGTTATTTTTGGATCCACATGTGTTAACTGATGATATTTTTGTGGATTCTGTTGTTCATGAGCATGCCAGACCATCTCCTTGTCCTTCATCTGGGACCCCGTGATCCCCTTTCCATGAGCACTTCACAGGGCAAAGGGGAAGAAAATAGAAAATCCAAAAAAGAGTCATCAGATAGAGTTCAGCCAGCAGATGATAGATCGATTCCATATTCAGCTGACTCTACAGGAGGCCTTGGAGAACATACCTCTACTCTAGAGATCACTCAGAGACAGGACCACAGTTAGGAGGAAGATGAGGAACCATCATTCTGAGATCCATGTGCTTTCCCGAGCCACTTGTTTCGCGATACAGAACTGTCTGCCAGCCAAGAGGCCAGATGTAGGAGCCTTGTATGTCATATGCCACATTCATGAGCAGAGGTTCGACCACACTCTATTAGATAGCGGTTCTTCGATCAACCTGCTTCCGGCAGCCCTTCTCGATCGCTTCGAGTTGGGTACTCTTCGACAGAGCAGGACGGTCCTTCAGTTTGCTAATCGATCTGTCAAGAGGCCGAAGGGGTTGCTGAAGGATGTTGTCGTCATGATTCAGGGCCTGAAATTCCCCGTGGACTTCGTTGTGTTGGACATGGAGATCCCTGAGTTAGTGACCGATGCCCCCATCATTTTAGGACTCCCGTTCTTGGCCAGAGCCAAGGCAGTGTCCGACCATGATAGCGGGAAGGTGTACTTTCAGGTCGAGGGAGAGAGTATACAAATAGAGACGGTCGAGGAGATTAGAGCTAGAGATTCAGATTGCTCAGAGCCGACCACAGATTCAGAGCAGTTGACAGAGGCAGGGAGAGACATCCACCAGGACTATGACTTCGTGATTGCAGATGATGAGGTCATTTGGGCAGATCCAGTCGCACAGGCCATCCTCTCATCTTCAGAGTTTGCTGATGCAGAGATGCCAGTAGAGGAGAGCTTGGAGAGCGCATTCCTGGTCCAGGATACTTTTTCGGCAGCAGATTCGGTTCTTGACCGCGTTACAGATTTCTGTGAGTATGATCCCTCGGAGTCAGATACTGATTGGGAAGAGGTTGATGATTTGAAACCGTATCTGACTTCCACTGAGCCTACAGCTAGAGAGGAGGTTGATTATGAGCAGAGCAGAGGCAGTCCAGCTGAATAGCCTTCTCCAGATCCAGTTTCTGAGTGAGAGTTCTCATTCTCTTGTGCAGATTTGGCAGCATACACTCGGATTCTTCAGAAGCCATATTTGCCAGCACCTACTTGTCCAGAGATGAAGCCACTACCAGCATCGCTGAAGTATAGGTTCCTTGCGGGTGAGAATGAGATGTACCCAGTCATTATCTCTGTTGATTTGACTGGAGACCAAGAATCCCGTCTGATGGGGGTTCTTGAAAAGAACAGCAAGGTGATAGGATGGAGTGTAGCCGATCTCCAGGGGATCAGCCTGGCTCTGTGCTCCCACCATATCTATCTCGAGGATGAGGCGAAGCCGTCGCGTGAGTTCCAGCGGCGGCTGAACCCGAATCTTAGAGAGGTTGTCATGAAGGACATCTCGAAATGGTGGAGCGCCGATTTTATCTACCCCATCTCCGACTCCAAGTGGGTCAGTCTGTTGCATGTGGTTCCCAAGAAGACGGGCATCACTACAGTTGTCACGGAGTCTGGAGAGGAGATAGCTACCCGGGTACCCACTTCTTGGTGGGTCTGTGTGGATTACAGACGATTGAACCAGGCCACCAAGAAGGATCATTTCCCCCTGCCCTTTATTGATCAGATTATTGAGTAGCTGACAGGGAAGAGACATTATTGTTTCTTGGATGGGTACTCCGGTTATAATCAGGTGACCATCACGCCCGAGGACTAGGACAAGACCACCTTCACCTGTCCCTTCGAGACATATGCTTTCAGACGCATGCCATTTGGATTGTGCAACGCTCCGGTGACATTCCAGATATGCATGCTGTCCATCTTTTCGGACATGGTGGGGGAGTGCTTGGAGGTCTTCATGGATGATTTCTCGGTCTACGGCGACGGGTTCGACTCTTGTCTTGACTTCCTAGATCGAGTCCTTCAGCGATGCATAGAGGTTCACCTTGTGTTGTCTTGGGAGAAGAGTCACTTCATGGTGACTCATGGGACAGTGCTTGGCCACATCATCTCCAACAGGGGCATGGAGGTTGATCCGGCCAAGGTGGATGTCATTAGAAAACTCGATCCACCGTCCAACTTACGGCAGTTACGGTCTTTTCTGGGGCACGTCGGTTTCTACCGAGGCTTCGTTCATGATTTCAGCAGGATTGCCCGACCGTTGACTGATCTGCTGACGAAAGACACCAAGTTCCTTGTAGATGATAAGTGTCTATCGTCATTTGTGACTCTCAAGAGCTGTGTTATAGAGGCTCCTGTTCTCCAGCCACCTGATTGGTCTCTTCCATTCAAGATCATGACATACGCCTCCGATTTTTCCGTGGGGGCCATACTGGGACATAGGAGGGATGGAGTCCCATTTGCCATTCACTACGCTAGCCGTACATTGGATGTTGCGCAGCGGAATTATACCGTCACTGAGAAGGAGATGCTAGCCGTAGTCTTTGCCCTAGATAAGTTCAGATCTTACATCATTGGATCTAGAGTGACCATTAACACTGGTCATACTTCCATCAGGTACCTCATGGCAAAGAAAGATGCCAAAGCTAGATTGACTAGATGGATTTTTCTACTCCAGGAGTTTGACATAGAGATTAAGGATAAGCCTGGAGTCAAGAATGTGGTGGCGGATCATCTCTCCCGATTGGAGTATCTTGAGGATTCTGAGCAGACTGAGCCTATTTGTGAGACCTTCACGGATGAGGCGATCCTTGCTATCGCCTCGCTCCCATGGTATTCTGATATTGTGAACTATCTTGTCGCCAAGAAAGTTCCACAAGATTGGCCCAGGCAGAAACTTGAGACCTTCCTCACGAAGGCCAAGTTTTACCATTGGGAGGATCTCGTCCTTTACCACGAGGGAGGGGAAAGTATCTGGCGTAGGTGCATTCCTCAGGAGGAGCACCACAGTGTCCTTACTTACTGCCACAAGCTTGAGGCAGGAGGACATCACTCAGGGAGGAGAACGGCACAGAAAGGGCTCCAATCCGGCCTATGGTGGCGTACTCTCTTGAAGGAATCTGATGAGTTCGTGAAGAGGTGTACTAACTGTCAGAGGATGGGCACTTGTGGATAGTGTGATATGATGTCGATGCAGCCCATACACTTCTGTGAGGTTTTTGACGCATGGGGAATCGATTTCATGGGTCCATTCCCTAGGAGTTAGGGATTTGAGTACATTCTGTTGGCCGTTGATTATGTGAGTCGTTGGGTTGAGGCCATCCCCGCCCGAACCGCAGATGCTAGGACTGTTTGTAGATTTTTGAGGAAGAATATCATTTCACGGTTCGGGGTACCTCGAGTGTTGATATCTGACGGGGGATCTCATTTCGTCAACGATAAGGTAAAGGCCCTTGCTAGCGAGTTTAGCATAGACCATCGAGTTGCCACTCCATAGCACCCTCAGACAAATGGTCTTGCTGAACTGTCGAACAGGGAGATCAAGACTATATTGCAGAAAGTCGCCCGCCCTGACCGAAAGGATTGGTCACAGCTTTTGGACTCGGTCTTGTGGGCATATCGGACGTCTTTCAAGACTCCTTTGGGTACATATCCCTTCGCCTCGTTTATGGCAAGCCGTGCCATTTACCTGTTGAGCAGAGACATAGGTCACTTTGGGCAGTCACTGATATACTTTTGATCCAGAGAGTGTAGGAGATCAGAGAAGGGTAGAGTTAGCAGCCCTGGAGGAGCTTCATGATACCACCTTTTCAAACAGCCTACATTATAAGGAGAGAGTGAAGGAGTGGCATGATTCTCATATCAGCCACAAACAGTTTGAGCCAGGACAAAGAGTATGGTTGTTTGATGCTAGGCTTCGTCTATTTCTAGGGAAGCTACAGAGCAAATAGAAGGGATCGTATTTGGTTAGAAAGGTGCATGACAATGGGAGTATTGATATATCTGAGTTGTCTTCTGATGCTACCTTTCGAGTGAACGGCCAGCGACTCAAGCCATATCTAGATCATGAGTCGCGGGTCGTTGATGTTGCCGCTATTCACTTTGCGTGAGATGTGGTCTCTTGACTCACATCTATTGCATCTCACGCCTGATTTTCACTGTTCTTCCGACTTGTATAGATCCAGTTGTCCATATCACTCTATTCTTTAGTCCCACATCCCTTTTCTCGTCTTATGATTATGCTATACTTAAGGTGTACTTTACCCTAAGTATAGGGGGATGTAGGACTCTCGAGTATTCTTTTGATTCTTTCTACCCTTGTTTTGCTGCCTATACTTAGGGATATTTCACCCTAAGTATTGGGGGGTAGACTCTGTACATCCTTCTACTCGGATTTCCCTTCATGTACAGCTTGCTATACCAAGGATTATTTGATCCTAAGTATAGGGGGAAACACCGAGTCCTCTTCATTCTTTATTTGATTCGTCTTTTTACATACCATTCCTTCTCACCACCCCCCCCCATACTAAGCACGAGTTATGTCTTCTTCATTGCTCTTGATCACTCTGAGGACATCGTTCGAGCTAAGTATAGGGGGTGTGTACATATTTCATATATACTTTAGCAATAACTCGTACTTTGTGTGAGTGTGTTTATAAATAAGAAATGGCTAAAAATCCATAAAAATTTAAAAATTTTCCCTTGTAAATAAAATCCATCTTGCACATACCTATTTATTTATAAAATTATTTTTGTACAAATGATTGTAAAATCTTTTTGTGTAAATAGCTTGTAAATATTTTCATATCAAAATTATGTATATAGTACAAAATTTTTGAAAATTGTTTGGAAAACAAAAAGTTTGCAAAAACCTTGTGTAAATTTTTGTAAATATTTTGCAAAACTTCGCATTCATGCACACATCCATGTTTTCAAACATTTTTCAAAAATTTTGCACAATTGTAAATATTTTAAAATAGCATCTTTGTAAATACTTGCACAATTTTTCCAAATCATAGTTGACATTTAAACTGGCCTAGAATTAAATTGACAAATGGAGCTTGGATTGAGAGGAACCTTATAAGGCTTAGGATTGAGACTTTTCAGGTCCATTGGGACTTAATTCCTTGAGTCCACTAGGCTATGAGCATATGTCATCTTGATGAGCCTAAGTAGAGCACTTAACAACACACGCATGACTCTTAGAGACAATGGCTTTACTTGCACCAGCACTTTACACATAGCTCTCCACGGATGAGGTGGTGAGGAGGCAGTTTCCTTTGGCTTGGGGTAGTATATGAGGGTAGTACTTCTAAGCGGAACCTCTCTTCTTCTTATAGTGAAGGAAGTGCATCTCAACTTGGTCTGGTGGTTATGAAGTCTAAAGACAGAAGCCATGGGTTGCAATAAAGCTTCAAAAGAGGGATAGTCTACTGGCTCAAGAGGAAAAATTCCTTGTATATATGATGCATCATGTAGATATGTTGTACAGATGCACATGAAAAAAATGTGCAAAAAAAGAAAAGAACTCCAAAAAAGTGGTGGGTCGGATTGAAAATTTAATAATCCCACCGGAGTGTATATAGTCAAATAAAGCAAAAGCTTATGGTAGACATGTTCCATCTCATGAAGCTTGCAGCGGGAGACTCGGCTACACGGGTTAGAGCTCCCAAGGATACATGGCTACATTGGCCATGTTCCATTCTCTTCCTCCCCCTCTTCTTGAGCCGGTTTAACTTGAATTTAGAAAGGACTACCCCGCTTCTCGAGGAAAGAGTTGCTAGACTGAGGCATTAGAGTTATCGGGTTAAGGGAGGTTGTTTCTTTGTTACTTCTGAGGTGGGGAGCTACATATCACTTACACCGTACAAGGAAAGATTCATAGTCATTAGAGTTTGTGTATGTAGACTTGTTCTGATCTGGTTTATTGAGGAGTCTTGGCCATAGAGTGGTGGAACTTAGAGGCTGTTAAGTTTTAAGCTTAAGTCCAATTAAGGTTCCGACAAATTAATAATCCAAAGGTCTGACTGAGCTCCATATTTCAATTTAATGAAGGAAAGTTTAATAATCAACCTTGATTTCTCCTCTTTTTCTTTTTCTTTCTCTTTTTCACTTCTTTTTTAAATAAGTGTTTGCTAAGGGACTAGCAAAAGTAAAGTATAGGGGGTGATGAATCCCAATTCATCGCTCCTTATTCCTTTATTTTAGCTAGAAACTTGAGCAAAATACCATGTAAATATATGTAAATATCATAAATTGCCAAAACACATGCATCATGTAAATATGCATAATTAGCATGTTTTTGTGCCAAAATAAAGGAATAAAGAAACACAAAAAAAAGGTAAATATTTAGAATAAATATTGAGTGACCTAATCCCAAGGGAGGGCTCAGCATGGGCCTGACCGCAAAAGAATCCAAGTAGAGGGAGATAGGGTCAACCACACTTGTATATATACCTATGTATATAAATAATTTTATTTTCCTAAAAATAAAAATTAAAGAGTGTTTCTTATATTTTGTACATATTTAAAAAATAAAACTAAAATAAAAATGAGAAAAACAAAATAAAAATAAAAATGAATAAAACCTCTCTCATCAATGTATATAGACCATGTATATGAGATAACATACCTATTTATTTTCTCCTTATAAATAATTAATAAAAATCCCATAAAATTATCTATATATTCCAGATTTCATGATGTAAATAAATAAAATAAAAATCAGGAAAATAAAAATAAAATAGAAAGAAAAATAATAAAAATCATTTTCACCTTGTGTATATACCATGTACATATGTATATAAATCTATTTATTTAACCTATGTAAATACATCATAAAAATAAAATAAAAATATCTTTTTATTTCAAATTTTATGTTGTAAATAAATAAAATATAAAATTGGAATGAATGTATAAAAAAAATAAAAATCAAAAATCAAAAATACATAGATGTATATACCTATATATAATAATAATATATTGTAAATACGTTATTTATTTTTCAAAAAATAAATAAAAATCACAAAAAAAATTTGAAAAAATAATAAACATTTTTCATGTTTTAACTTTTTCAAAATAAAATCATTTAATAATTTTAATCGAATTTCCAAATAATTTAATAAGCGGAATTATCAGATTGCTCCACGGGGGATTGTTGACCCCCGGTCAACTCCCCCCTTGGATCATTTAGCGCGGATCATTCGCCCCGACCCGACTTTGCCTCATTTTCGCAAAATGATCCGATCTCAGAACCACCAAACCCCGGGCTCCGATTGAAGTGTCGACATCCGTGATCCACGCCCGGTGATGATTCTAGGGATCCGTACTTCACCAAGATCTGCCCGATTCCATCTTGCCGGACCCCTACCACTATTTAGCTCCACCTCCGCCGCACTTTTCACGCCATCTTTGGCTACGCCCCTTCGTCCAAGGACCTCCATTCTCTTCCCCAGAGTGACAGTTGCCCGAGGAGATTGTCGCAGTGAGGAGAGAGAGCTTCCAGCCACTGATTCGGTGAGTTCATCGTCGTGCCCCGCTGCGAGGTGCGCCGAGCCTCGGACCCCGACGATTCCTTGAGGCAAAGACCCCCAAAGCTTCCTTAGCTCATCCACAGTCAACATCCTCCATCAGGTATCTTCGATTTCCCCTAGGATTCTCTAATTTCCGATTACGCCCATTTGCGCCGCCGGCCTTCGTCGGCCGATTCCCATCTCTCCGATCACCCATTTGCCCATCCAACTCGACTACCACCTCTGTCAGACTTCTCGCCACATTCTGCACCCATCTGATCATCCTGACTCGTCTCTGAGCAGGAAGCCCAGTCCTCCTCCGCCGCCGCTCGCCCGAGGACTGCGCCGCGACCCATCCGTCATCCATTTCACCCCTAACCAGGTCGAGGCAGTTTGCCCTCGACCCAGGAGCCTTTCTGTGCTATCTTGTAGGTCAAAGGACCCCATCTGGGGGTCGAGTCGTTCGAGCACAGAGGCTCAGCTCCTCCCTCATCGCCGGAGCTCCTCGGAGCTTCCTGGTCTCATCGGAGGAGCCCACAAGCTGCGGACCACCTCGGCGAAGCGTTTCCACATCCCAGCAGCACCAGAGGAGCTCCCCACTATGCGCATTGGGCCAGCGAACTTCGTCGGCGGCTTGTTCTTGGAGGAGCCCCAGTTGCCATCCGATCGCACCTCCTCCGCCAGATTAAATCGTGACCCTTCATTTGCGGAGTGCTAGCAGCCGTCGATCAATCCGAGGAGCTGATCTGGACCATCCACCTAGCTGAAGAGGCGTGCGCGAACCACAACCATCCAATCCTCCAAGTAGCGCGTCTTCAGCCATCGGATCTGAATAACGGGGTAATATCACTTAGGCCCCTATCCTTTTGTTTTTGTTATTTAGTCCTGTAAATAGTTTTGTACCTTGTTTGTAATTAGGATAAATTGCACTGTGGACCTCTATATTTCCTTTATTCGCATTTTAGTCCATGTTTATGTGAACCACGTGCATCGACACGTGAGATTTTGGGTCATTTGCACTTTTTATCATGTGTTTCCTGTATGTTATGGATTGAATCTTTTTAAATAGGAATTACAGTTATACCCCTCCGTGCTTGATTCACGTGCGTTGCACGTGTATTTGTGGACTTTTTGCACAAGGGCCACTGGACTTTCTTGATTTGTTACTGTTTAGCCCATGAAACTATGTTTCTTTGCATTTAGGTCACTATGTACTGTGTGCCTTGTTTTGATTGAATAAAATAGCAAATAATCCAAATTAGGTGAAATTTGGACACGTGGCTCCTGCCATTGTGTAAAAATTTCCCTGAATTTTTGAAACATTTTTTAGGATTTTTGATATTTTTAAAAATTCATAAACAGTGATTTTTGCTACTGTCTGACTTAGAAAATCAAAGAAAAATATAAAAACTCCTTCAAAATTTCTAAAAAAAATAGTTTTAGTGTATTTTAGTTTCTTTCCAATTTTCGTGCTTTTTGGATTTATAAAAACCTTAAAAATTGAAAAACCCTAAAAAAACTCATAAAAATTCTAAAAAATTCTATAAAAATCAAAAAAATACAAACTCTTTTCTTGTATCTTAGTTTTTACATTTATTTTTCATAAAAATTACCTCCAGACTTTATAGATCAATTTTATATTTTTAGTTGATCTTTCAAGTCTGGCTGCACAGTAGCTCTTATTTTCCTTCTTTCTTGATTTTTAGAAAATCATATAAAAATTGAAAATTCTGAAAAATTCATCAAAAACACTAAAAAACCTAATAAACACAAAAACAAATTTATTTGAATTTTTGGATCATTTTTATGTGCTTGAATAATTTGTTGAGCTTGCTTGTTTTCTCATTTTTCTTATAAAATTAAAAACACAAAAACATTTAAAAATCCTAAAAATCCACCAAAAATATTTTCCCCTTTTATTTTCGATTTTTGACTACTTCATAGGCCGCAAGGCCATCACGTGCTCCCTAAGTTCGACCCTGGTTGCTATACCAGGTTAATAAAAATAGCGAGGACCTCTTCGTGTTTTGATTGATTTATCTCTATTTGGTGGTTCGTACATTTTCTTGATCGATTGTTTCCACTCGATCCGGGTCGCAACGACCCTTGTGTACCTTTACCCGGCTTGTGTGTTGAGTTTTTCGATCGTCACCTCTCAGTTCCAACAAAATCAGACATGGTTTCAGAAGGTCGATCGGGTCAGCTCATTCCTAAGAAACAAGTATTCTCTTTGACTTTCAATGGATATAAACAGTGTTAGTGATGTTTTAGCTTTCGTGAGTCAAGAGAACGAGCTAGTAAACACAATCTATCAAGGTATCGAATGATTCCCTACTCATATGGCCTCAGTCCTTACTTGAATTCAGGCATATTCTCAATTCACCCAAGTATGTCAGCATAAAAAATAGGTCATAGTTCTTTGGAGAATGGGACTGAACTTTCTGGGTTTTCCGTAGACCGCTTTGGTCTGTTGCTCTCATTCTTTTCCTTTTGCAGAGCATAACTCTGGGCCTCTTTTAAGAATTTAGGTAGCATCATTGGGTTGCTACCATGGATTTTTGGTGGAGAAGGGTTATTTGGTGGTCTTCTTTCATTGCTTTTGCTTTGCACATCTTTGCATGATTGGTGGTTTTTTGGCATTTTTATTGTGATATGCCTTTTTATGGTGTTTTTGTTTTGGGTTTGGCATCAAAAGGTAGTATCGGCTTAATATTGACTTTAGAGGCACGATACTGGCTTATTTGCTGACATACTTAGACTAGAGAGCTCATGTTGTCCCTGAGTCAAGTTCCTTCATTAGCTATAGATAAGGTTCAGGCATTGGCACAATCAAGAGGACAACTCCTCACCTCAACTAGATTGTAATTATATCTCGTAAAATAAACTCAATCAAGCTAAGTGAAATGTGTTGTTGCATAATATCCACTGAAGAGTTTAAGAGTGCTACTAGTTGCTTGGGTGATCTAGTTAGATACAGAAGTTCATTCACCAGTAGAGTTAGTGGAACTGAGAGAATAAAGTCCATATGGACCTGAAGAAATCTTAAAAAACTCATGCCTAGTGAAATTTTGATGAAGTTAAGTGGATTAAGGTCAACTCAACCTCAGTCTATGATATATGCAATGAAGAGCTGATTTATCAAAAGATAGGATAAAACAAACTAGGAAGGACGTATTTTTGGTGGTTTTCTTGCTTTTTGAAAATATATTTTTAGGAGAATTTTTGCAAAATTTTGGAATTTTTTTTGATGTTTTGAAAAGTGTATGCAATTTTGAAAAACTGTGCAGACCCCCCCCCCCATTACTTATCAGAAACCATGTCCTCATGGTGAAGACAATGTGTAATAAGAGGATCAGAAGGGATGTGAAATGTATTTTTGGTTTTTTTTAAATGTAGTGTAGAGGGGTACCCCCATACTTATCTAATGCAATGCAGTGAAAATAAACATGCTAGCAGTAAGACGAAAAGATACCTGTGAGGAGAGGCTCATGAGAGTGCATGATTTAACGCCTCAGCTTGGCGATGTGGTGTTTTATTTTTCCTACAGAAGGTACATTCTGCAGACAGGCATAGGACCAGATGGTTCAACAATGGTTTTTAGTTTTTGACCATTGACTCTGAAAGTGGCTTTAGTGTTTGGGTCAGTAATTTGTATCGAGCCATTATCGAATACTTGAGTTACATTGTATGGTCCTTTCCATTTCAATCTCAGTTTTCTTGGAGATAACTTTAGTTTTGCATCAAATAGCCATACTTTTTTATTTTCTTTGAATGTTTTCCTCGAAATGTTGGCATCGTGCCACAACTTGATTTTCTCTTTGTATAGCAGGTTGTTATCATAGGCTTGTGATCTCAATTCTTCCAGTTCAGATAAGTCCAATAGTCTTCTCTTCCCAACCTCTCATAATCTAGATGGCATTTCTTGATTGCCCAGAGTGATTTGTGGTGGACCTCTACGGGTAGATGGCATGGCTTTCCAAAGACTAACCGATATGGGCTCATACCTAAGGGTGTGCGGAAAGCGGTGCGGTAGGCCCAGAGAGCAGAAGGTAAGTGTTGAGACCAATCTTTACGATCGGAGCGGACAATTTTCTGGAGGATGGTCTTAATTTCTCGATTTGATAGCTCAGCCATTCCATTGGTTTGTGGGTGATAGGCAGTTGAGACATGGTGTTCGACTCCATTTTTCTTAAGTAAATTCTTAACTGAAGCATTAAGAAAGTGGGTGCCTCCATCACTTATGACCACCTTAGGCAATCCAAATCAAGAGAATATGTCGTTCAAGAACTTGACAACTATTGTGCTATCAGCAGCGCGAGTGGGAATGTCTTCTACCCAACGAGAGACGTAATCAACGGCGAGAAGAATGTATTGGTAACCGTGTGATGGGGTGAAAGGCCCCATAAAATCTATACCCCAAGTGTCAAAAATTTCAACCACATGTACTGGATGGAGGGGCATCATGTTACAACGGGTCATTGTTCCATTGGTTTGACATGCAGGACAGGCTCGAGCAAAGTGATGCGCATCTATAAATATCGAGGGCCAATAGAATCCACATTGTAAGACCTTGGAGGTTGTGCGCTTCCCTGAGTGGTGTCTTCCACACCCAGAAGTGTGGCAGTGAGTTAGGACATCATTGACTTCAGATTCAGGGATACATCATCTTCATATTAAATCAGTACCCTCTTTGAAGAGCAAAGGGTCTTCCCAATGATAATATCGGGCTTGGACCTTGGTTTTATCTCTCTTATGTTTCATCCAGTCATCAGGAAATGTGGAAGTGACAAGGTAATTGACGATGTCCGCATGACAATGGAGTTGAGAGACAGACATTATATTCTCATCAGGAAAACTTTCAGAAATTGGGACCACGTTGTCGGTTGGTGAAGATAATGAGGGGAGTCTCGATAAGTGATCAGCCATGATATTCTTTGCTCCTGCTTTGTCTCGGATTTCTAGATCGAATTCTTGTAGCAACAGCACCCACCTCTTCTATGCTTGGCATCTTTCTTTGTGAAGAGGTATTTGAGAGCAGAGTGGTCTGTGTAGATTATGATATGAGACCCTAAGATGTAAGACCGAAATTTCTCTAGTGAAAATACCACAGCCAGCAGTTCTTTCTCAGTCACAGTGTAGTTCCTTTGAGCATCATCCAGGGTCTTGCTGGCATAGTGGATGGAATAGGGTTTTCCATCTTTCCTTTGACACAATATTGTCCCAACAACATAATCAGAAGCAACACACGTGATTTCAAATTCACAGTTCCAATCAGGGGGATGTAGTATGGGTGCTTTAGTGATGATTTTCCTTAGTGTACTGAAGGACTCGTATGCTTCCTCGGTGAATGTGAAATCTTGATCCTTTTCAAGTAGTTTGGTGAGAGGGCAGGAGATTTTTGAGAAATCTTTGATAAATCGATGGTAAAAACCGACATGACCTAGGAAGAACCGAATACCCTTTACATTCACGAGTGGACCTAAGTGGGTGATGGTCTCAATTTTCGATGGATCCACTTCCATCCCTTTCTTCGATACGATATGTCCCAACACAATTCCTTGTTTCACCATAAAATGTGATTTCTCCCAAGATAAGATTAGGTTTACCTCAATACATTTTTGTAAGACTTTGTCCAAAAATCCAAGTGTCTCCTCAAAAGAGTCTCCAAAAATTGAAAAATTGTCTAGAAATACCTCCATAAAATCACCGACCATGTCAGCAAAGATACCCATCATACATCTTTGAAAAGTAGCGGGGGCATTGCATAATCTGAAAGGCATGTGTCGAAATGCATAAGTCCCAAAAGGACAGGTGAATGTGGTTTTGTCTTGATCTTCCGGTGCTATGGCAACTTGGTTGTAGCCAGAATATCCATCCAAGAAACAAAAGAATTCTTTTCCGGCTAGTTTCTCAATGATTTGTTCTATGAATGGTAGTGGAAAGTGGTCTTTTCGTGTAGCCTTATTGAGTTTTCTATAATTGACACAGACTCTCCAAGATGTTGCCCCTCGAGTAGGGATATCCTCTCCTTTCTCATTTTTTACAATTGTTAATCCAGCTTTCTTGGGGACGACCTGGAGGGGACTAATCCAAGACTATCGGCTATCGGATAAATGATGTTGGCACTCGACCACTTGTATATTTCATTCTTCACAACCTCTCGTAAATTAGGATTCAACCGTCTTTGCATTTCTCGAGAGGGTTCACTGTCATTTTCCAAGTATATGTGGTGTGTGAAGAATGTCGGGCTTATTCCTTTCAAGTCAGTTATTTTTAACCAATAGCCTGAGAATTCTTTTTCAATACTTTCATGAGTTGACTTTCCTGAGTGTGATCTAGATTGGCATTGATGATGACTGGTAGAGTGTGTACATCATCAAGGAAAGCATACTTTAGATCTTGTGGTAAGGGCTTCAGTTCGACAATGGGTGTTGGTGGGGTCAGAGGAGCAGTTTCTTCTGATGTATTTATTGATGAAATAGTCTCAAATGGTGGCTCCATCATGGGCATGATCATGGATATAAGTTCAGTGTCCAGTGTGTCCCAGGCTTCATCGAACTCAAAAATTTCCTGATTAATGAGAGGGCATGGTGGAGCTTCGAGTGCAAAGTTCAGATTATACGTGGCAATATGATGGGACATGTCCTTGTAAGTGGATCGGAAAGTGTTTAGACTAACCTCCAGAGGTTCTTTGGAAAGATGGATGGGAGCAAAATCATCTTGTATATCAAGCACAGCACAATTCTCTATCCAACCACAATCTTCAGTCTCAGAGTCAATTGATGTAGGGATGATAAGATCCACAGGAATGACCTTACCATTAACTTTAAACTCCACTCTCCGATCCTCATAATCAAAGTGTGCCTTGGCAGTGGCCAAGAATGGTTGTCCAAGTATTATGGGAGCTTCACTTAGTGTATTAGCCAGGTCCATATCCATAACAACAAAATCTACTGGGAATTGGTGTCCCTGAACCGTGACTATTACATCCTCAAGTAATCCTTTTGATCTTTTCACAGAACGATCAGCCATTTGTAAAATCATTGAGATAGGTTTTACTTTTCCAAGTCAAATTGCTCCAGAATAGCAGTAGGGAGGAGGTTAATCGAGGCACCATTATCCAATAATGTACGTTCGAATGTCAGCTTCCCGATAGTGCACTTCACCAACGGTGGACCTGGATCTTTCTTCTTTGAAGGTAGGAGGTGTGAAATGGCATTTTATGTTGCTTGAGGAAGAACATGTTTTTCGATGTCCTCATAATTCTTTTTATTCTTTCCTTTTGATTTCCTCTTTGGTGTGCATTTCTCTTTTAGAAAGTGAGAAAAGGCTGGAACTTGTTCAAGCGCTTTCAGCAGTAGAATCTCGATGACAATGTCTGAGAAGAGTTTCTCTAACTCGAATTCGAGTATGGGTGATTTGGGATTTTTCCTGCGAAAAGCTTCAGGAAAGGGGATGGAGGGAGGAGGTATGGTGGTCTCAGTCTGTTCTTCTTCATTCTCAATTTCCTCTTCTTCCTCGATTTGAGCCTCATCAGTTGTATTAGTTTGTGGTATGGTAGAGGCATATGTGTTTTCCCATTTTGGAGAGCCACGACATTAGCTGACTGGTTGGTTTGATTTGGTTTTCTAAAAGTCACTTGATTTTTAGGTTGATGCATGTTCGATCCTCGGGTGGATGTAGAGAAACCTTGAGGATGAGTTCCTTGGCTGAAATTATTGGTCTTATGAGTTGGGGCAGAAATCCTTGATTTTGAGCTTGGAATCCAGGGGGTGACGTGAAAGATTTGACTGGTGGTGGGGTGTGGAATGATCCAGAGAAGCTAGCTCTATTGGTATTAGGATTGGGCAAGGGTTGAGGTGACAATGCTGGAATGTAAGATCGTATCTCAGCAAATTGTCGAGCATTCTCAACGTTGGCCTATTGTTGCGCCTGGTTGGGCTGTTGTTGTGCTGCCACAAGTTGTTGTACAGCTTGAGTCAATGCGTCAAAGTTTACAGCTGTGGGAGGTTGAGTCATTGGAAGTAATGTTGGTTGTTGGGACTGTGAGTGAAAATGATATTTGTTGTGTTGCCCATTCCATCCAAAATTGGATTGCTCTCTCCATTCTGGATTTTGAGTGTTTGAAAATTACCCTTCTGGATTTCTTTGTACCCAATATATAGTCTCAGGAGTCAATTCTTGGTCATGAGAGAATGGTAAATGGCCAAAATCTTGAACATTAGGGTCATACGTAACCCCACAGATTTTGTTTGGAGCTTTATTCAGAGCCAGGTTACCTATGGCTTGGGTCATGAGATCCATCTGTTTGGAGAGAACTTCCCATTTGTTATGACTTTGTTTGGATGAGTTGCTGGTGGAGTTCTCATGATCGACTATATTGACATGTCATGTGCCCACTATATTGATCGATGGATGAGCTATTCACCGAATTATCAGCCATATTTTCAAATAAAGTCCACACGAAATGTTCGTCGCGGCTAATACAATTCCCATCACATGAGCTGTCGATAACTCTCTTGAACGATGTGTCTATACCCTCATAAAATATCTAATTCAATTTCTATTTGGGGATTGTATGATGAGGGCATTTCCTTTGTAATTCCTTAAAATGCTCCCAGGCTTCGTGAATGGGTTCTTTGTTCTTTTGAGTGAATGACGATATGGCTTATCTCAGGGCATTTGTTTTTCCTATTGGGAAGTATTTCTTGATGAATGCCTCTCTTAAGGCGTCCCAAAATGTAAGTGGAGTTCCATAATTTCGGAGCCATTGGAGTGTTTGTTCCTTAAGAGAGTGAGTGAAGGCTTTCATATAAATGTATTCCTTTTCTACTCCAGGGATGCTCATTGTGTCACAGGTAGATCAAAAGTCTTGTATGTGTAAGAAAGTGTCTTCACACTCATTTTCGTAGTACTTTGGTATCAAGGAGAGAGATGTTAGCTTTATTTCAAAGTCTCCTACCTTAGGTGTAATCTGGACCCAATGGACTAAGTCTTCTACCGCCGGGTTATAATGTGTACTAATGGGTGGTGGTCGGATGAGAGGTGCTATGGTATGACGGATCATCGCATTTTCCTCTCTCAACAGTTGCAGTTGATGTAGGATGAGGTCCATAGGGTTTGGTCTTTCTTCTCCCATGTCTCCTAGGTCAGATGAATTCTCAGGTTCCTCGGTTGAAGGAGATGAGTTGGGTTTTCTTTTATAGATCAGGTCGTACTTTAGTGGTTGTTGCAATGGATTTTTCAGAGACCTACGACCTAGCATACATAGCACAATACACCAGACAAGTTGTCGATTCACCAACTCACACAAAAAATTGCTGCGGAAGTGGTTATCTTTTCGATTTTAGTTTAGTGATTCAACAAAAGTTTTCAGAGAAATTAGAGTCCTTAAATATGAGGTGGGTGTGGAAGATTGTGAGAAATCGAGGTCCTAATCCGGTTGGGCAATCTAGGGTGCGGTACTCAGATCGTGAGATCTGCTCTTCCCACAAGAACCTGTGCCCAATGTGTCGAGGAGTTACGATTTCTCTCTGCAATCCCACGTAGCACCAGGGATTTTTGTCTCTATCCAAGGGTTCTATGTGCTCGTGATTTTTGTGTCATACATGTGCACCAAAACAAGCATTCAGAATTTTTGCCTGCTTTCTGCTCGGGCCACTGCGGTGGCCTTTCAAGCTTATCTTTTTAGCGTGATAAAGCACGTTTTGGTAATTTTTTTAGGTGAGCAGAGGGAGAAGACCATAGATATGATGCAAAGAAGAAGTATTTTTTTAATTTTTTTCGGTTTAAGTTCGGAGCACAAACAAATGCAGAAAAATTTAAAAAGCCTAAGATGCCTAAGAGAAAGAGGGACTCACAGTGCATGCACTTCTAGCGCTAATCCGTAATGTTTTGTCCTGCTGATGGCAAGCTTTTTTGAGAAGGGGGTGGGGAAGAAAATATTATAAATTACAAGTTTAAAAATGCATGAAAAACAAATGATTTTTTTCTTTTTGAAGCCTAAGTACCTGCAAAACAAGAAAATACGCGGATTAGGTAATTGAAACTAAGTTAAAATGAAGAAGAAAAATTGCAAATGTTGCCTAGTCCCTGGCAACGACGCCAAATGTTGAGATGATTTTCCGTGGTTTAAAAAGATGATTTTACCATGTCGTTGTTGTTCCACAAAAAATCACAATCAAACAAATAATATTACAACTACGAGCATGATGAATGTATGCAATAAGTATGCGGCAAGTAGAGGTTCGAATCCACAGGGACCAAGCAAATTTGCGATATTTGTTCTTTTTTCAAACTTGATGCAAATTTTAATCTCTTGCGACGAAAAAAAATATGACAGAATGTGATCTATGGTGGAAACACTTTTTAGAACTTAAAGTAAATGAAGGAGGGCATGAATGCAATTGAATAAGAAAATGATGGGATGAATTGCAAATTAAGATGGAAGAAAAATTACTAAGTAAAATTTATATCAAATAAGGATGGAGAATTGCATTACATGTTATAAAGAAAAACTAGAGTCAACAAAAGATATTCCCAAATAAACATTTTATCACCTTAACTTAAACAACAACTAATACAGCAAAAATGCAAGAAAGATATAAAAATTGAGAATTGTTTGTTCCAAAATCAACTTAAACAAACTTAACCATCATGATGAAATTGCAAGAAGTAAATAAAATGAGAAAGAGAGTTTCTCTAACGGAACTTGTGAATCTAAAATGGAGACGATGATGGTGTTGGATGTCGAGGAGATGGGCGCACGAGTTGGTGGGAACACAAACGGGGCGCATAATGATCCGGCCACGTGGGGAGGTGCTGGACACGTGCTAGGCCACACGAGGAAGAAGCCGGATGCGTGGGAGGTGGAACTGGAGTGCACGGAGAAGGAGCCGAAGTACGCAGAGAAGCTGATGGTCGCGCAAAGTGGAGGAGGAGGCTGCTAGGTTGCAGGTCGCGCAACACGTAAGAGCAAGGAGGGTGGGGAAGGGGTTGTTGTCGACTACGCCTTCATCTGCATGAGACAAAGAGAGAGAGAGAGAGAGAGATAGAATAAAAGAGAGAGGGGAAGTAAGAGGGGAGGAGCCTTGCATTTGCATGGGGTCCTTTTATAAAGGCCCTATGCATCTCTTCAACATGAAGAGTCTCATGCATGTAAAGACAAAAGCATTTAGTTTCATTCATGCATGGGGAGAAGAGAGGAATTAACATCGCGGATTCTTTCATTTGCATGGGGGATGGTCTTAACTTATATTAGTCATATGCACCTTTTCAAAGTGAAGTGAAAAGTCACATGCATGTATGACAAAAACAATAACTTTGTGTAAGACAAAAACAATAAAGACTCTCATGCATGGGAAGGATATGATCGGCTACAATTTGTGGGAAATGGGAGAGAGAAAGAGAGAATGAATAAAGGTGGTACACATGCATGTATGACATTTAATGAGTGGGAATTTTTCACTCTCACCCTTCCCCATTTCTTTCCAACAAAATGTAAGAGATGTTTTTTTGTAGAGACAAGTCGATATGTTGATTAAATAGTACTCTATGAGTGTACTCAATTTCTCTCTGATAAATCTGATTAATGATGATAATATTTTATCAGATGTTTCCTTGATTTTATGATGATTTTATACACTTATGTGCATGGAATAATGTAGACAAATATTATGTGAATTTAGAGTTTGTAACCTAGGAATTGATATTGTATTCCACATAATTTAAGCCTATTATCACAGCATATCATGTAATCATCACCAAGTCAAATAGCTTTTTTAATGAATTATTAGCTAAGTCCAATTACGGTCTATAGGTGCAGGCAAGATATTAGGTGTGGGGCCTTAGCTAATTACGTCACAATCAACAAAAACTCCTAAGTCTAGGGGCTAAATCCACGTGAATCAAGCAGATAGTATAATCGGGAAAACAACGAAAAACCGCGCAAAAATCAACGAGGCCCCCATGGGAACAATCCCTCTGGTAATGGACCTCGTGAAATGTTGAAGTGTCCAAGTTATTACAAATATAAGAGTCACTCTCTCACTTCAAATTACACAAATATTTGCAAAGAGCAAAATCTACAAAAAAATCTCCAAGTGTCCTTGGTGCTAAGGTAGCAAGTGTGAAGCTAGCTTCACGTGGGTGCGTAAGCGCCTAAGTAGAGCGCCTCCCTTAATGTGTGGTATATCGCACAAAGTCAACAAAGAGAGGAGGTTAGATAGCTCAACAAGATATATCAATAAATGAGAGAATAAGTGGACAAAAACATAGATAAATAATCACAATCAATCACAAATAACTCGGATCTATAAGTTGTTGCTCTCCGACAACGGCGCATTTGATGACTCGGGTCTTGCGAGGGTCTAAAGTAATCCACACAAGGCAGGATCACAATGTCGCTGAGGCGATCGCTTACGAAACCCGGGTCAATCAACAATTAACCCACAACAATGATCAAGTAATGAAAATAAAGATGTGGAGTTAAAATTTGATATAACTCTACAATGAACGTGTATAGTGTGCAAGCTTGTAGAGGTCGAACACAGGGATCAAGCAGGACAGATCGGGCAAAATCAATGCTCAAGAATGAAAGTGATCAAATGTCTATACAAGTGTTATTTTTGTGGGTTTTTAATTTCATATTTTTTATCTATTTTTTATTTATATTTTTATATTTTAATTTTTAAGTTTCTGATTTTGTATTTTCTTTATATATTTTACATTTTTATATTTTCTTTTTCTTTTAAAATGATATAAAACTATACAAGGAGTATATAATATAGATAAGAGAGAGATTAAAACATGTAAAAATACTCAAAACATAGTAAATAAAGTATTTTTGTGTTTTTTAGGTTTTTCTAATATTTTTATAATTTTTCTATGTTTTTTGTAATTTTTTAGTATTTTTAAAGTCGAAAATACTTAAAACAGTGAGTAAAATTACTAGCCGAAATTATAATGGAGATGAAAAATGTCAAACAGTGTCAAAAATTCGCCAAATTAATTTTAAACTACAGATAATATAATAAAGAAAATTCAGGAATAGGAAACGCAATTTATAGATTTTTTATGGTGTTTATAAGTTTTTATGATGGTTTTTAGGGTTTTTCTATTTTTTGGGTTTTCTTTTGTATTTTTTATTAGTTTTTGGTATGAAGTTAAAAGATGCAAAAACACAAAAAATATAATTTTTTTTGGATTTTTTTCAAAAATGTTTTATAACTTTTATGTATTTTCTAATGCAAACAGTGAAGAAAATGCATGTTTTTTAAATTTTTATAAATAATAAAATGGAACAAAAACGCAAAATAAAAATAAGGCATGGAATGCAATGCAACATGAAGCTAGGGTAATTTTTGGGGGTTTTTTAGATAATTATAGATGCATGAAATAAATAAAGACAACAAAGAGAAACTACACTACCGACAAGGGCATTTATGTAAATAAGCAAAAGTTAAAGGGACACATTGTAATTTTTCCACAAAATATATAATGCAATGAAGAGTTTTCTGGGCTAAATATAATTTGCCAAAGACGCGAGGACGTTCCTACAAAAAATCCCAGAACTCACATGCGTAAGCACGCGCGCCTAGCAGGGACGAATATACAATTCCCAAAAAGCCAGGGGCATAAATGCAAAAGTGCCAGAAAGTTTACAACTGCATATGAAAGTTTTTTCACTAAACTGAATAATAAAATGTCCAAGGTTCTGGCCGTAAAATTACCACCTTACGTGTACAGGTCACGTGAGGTGACGTGGCCAGGGACAAGACTGCAATTAAAGGAACTACAGGGATTCAATTGCAAAAGTTACAAAATATTTTAACTACCTATGAAAGCTTATGTACGGATTATTAAATACAAAATTGGTAAGGGTATAATGCAAAATTACCCATGCCTGGGGCACATCGTATGGCACCAGATCTTTCACTTATGCCACGTGTCACGCTTGCACGCCATGATACCCTTCGCTGCGTACGGCCACGATCAGATCAGCGGGAGAAGATCAACGGCTGAGGGTGAGGCAGATCCGACGGCAGTTTTGCGCATGGAGTGTCAGCCTTCATCCAACAACGGCAGAGGCAGGAGGAGGAACCGGGAAGAAGGTCATGTTCGACGAACTTCTCCGGGTTGAAACTCCAACCTCCGTCGGTCATGAAGCTTCCAAAATATTTGTTGCTTTTCCTACAGGGTTTCTCTTGACGCTGGAGGCTCAAGAAGTGGACGACGGCCATCGTAGGTGGCTGGGGAAGGAGAAGGAGCGGAGAGGCTCCATGTGGCTCCGGCGAGAGTCCAATGCGCTCCAGGTGTGCGTTATACTCCAGAGACCTGCGCAACAGTGGTTAAACCCTCTAGGGTGAAATTCCTCGAAGGTTGGCGGAGCGTTCGATGGTGGGCGAAGCAAAATGGTGTCTCGCCGGAGCTAGCTCCGGCGAAGGGTGGACTAGGCGATCGAACGGATGAGACGGAAAGGGAGACAGGGATTTTGATCCTACGAATACCGTGAGTATAAAAATGAAAAGAAAATAAGGGAAATAAGAGCCTCAAAGGTGGGATCACCTGAGGAAAGACCTCGATGGTGAAGCTTCGTCAGAGGTGGTGGAGACCGCCAAACGACCCGTCAAGGACCTCGCACGATGGCTGGAACTGATGCTGTCACCACCAGTTGGTCACCTCGCAAGGTAGAGGTGGATGAACTGGGCAAAATGGGGTTCAAAGGTGGAAGGAAGGATCGGGAGATCTTTTGAATGGTTTGACGGGCGGCTGGGAAGATCGAGGCGGATCGAGCAAATCGATGGTCCACTGCCCAAGGAGAGGCTTGGGAGTATAAGACCAATATACAAGGAACAAAAGTCAAGAAGACCTTGTCACGAAATGGTGAAAGATGGAGGCTAAAAAAATCTAAGAAGTCAGGTCACAACTCGTTCTGACACAAAGCCAGACCTCGATCAGAGAATTGACCGAGGTCAACCAAAGAAAGAACCTAGTTGGTCCACGTGGACCAACCAGAAAAATCCTTGAAAAAAAGCTTTAGAAAATCAATTAAAAATAGTAATTGAATTTATTATTTTTTTGGTTTATTAAATAAAAAATGTTTATTATTTTATTATGATTTTTATTTAATTTTTCGAGATTAAAAACTACAAGTTTCCTTAAACAGGTTATATACAAGTATATTCATCTATATATTTTAATATTTTATTTTTATTTTGTATATTTAATTTTATTATTTTTGTTTATCATTTTATAAATTTTATGGACTTATGTATATTTTTATTTTATTTTTCTCATGTATTTTGTACACTTAAATAAATAGATGTATTACTTATATAGGTATAGTTATAAGTATTTCATCTATGTATTATACACAAGTATTTTATTTTTTGTGTTTTCTTTATATTTTTATTCATGTTTTAATATACACGTATATTATATATAATATTTACAAAATTATAAAATATAAAAGTAATAAAATAATGAATAATGAATATTTTAATCGATACAAGTATACAATAGGGGTCCCAAACTCAACTTTCAAACCGTAACTCCGAAAAATATGAAACCACCTTCATTAAATAGATTATTAAAAGTTATATAGAATTAAAGTTATTTTGATACATTTTGAGTTTTTATTTGAGAGATACAGGTCTGGGAAGTTGGGATGTTGGAATATTATTCAGATCATAACTTTTTATCTGTACATTATTTTTGTATGAAATCAATTTTGTATTTTTCTACATATAATTATCTAAAACTTTGATGTTCAAAGTTTCTTTTTTTGAAGTGAAAAAGTGGAACTAAAAATAGGTCCCAAAATGAATAAAGAACGAATTAAATAAAAGGCGTTTTATTGGATTTTGGCCCTGATCTCCCCCTACTTTATTCCTTGTCGACCTATTCATTTAGATTCCTAGGTCTCAGGGTTTAGGATCATAAAATATTTACAATATTTTATTATTTTTCTTTTCTTTTTTTTATTCTATAATTTTAACTTTAAAAATCGTATTTTATACACTATTTACACACACATGCGTGAATGCTAAAATGCATGAATTAAGAGTATTTGCATGCATCTACCAGGGTTTTTAGGCCAAAATGATAGAATAAAGATGATGATATGGAGGTTCATCAGGTTGCATACCAAGGCCATGAACAAAAGTTGAAAATGGAGCTTGACTTGACTTTGAATTAATTGTGTGGCAGAACCTTATTGGGATCTGAATTTAAGACCTAAGTTCCGTAAGTCTTCTATTCAAGATGCCTCAATAGTCAGGTCAGAACAAATCCTCATACGCAAATTTCTGATGACTATGAATCTTACTTGTACTATGAGAGTGAAATATAGCTCTCCACATCAGAAATGGCAAAGAACCATCCTCCTCTAACAAGGTAACTCTACTTCCTCAATCCAGTAACTCTTTCCTCGAGGAGCAGGGTATTCCCTTCTAAGTTCAAGTGTGACCAGCTCAAGAAAAGGGGGTGGAGAGAAGAATGGACGGTAGCCAGTGTACTACCTATCCTAGGATGCAAGACCATTGTAGCCAAGTCATCCAGTTGCAGGCTTTATAGTGAGAGGCTTTGAAGCATATGCCTTGCAGATATACATACTCTAGCAGGCATTTAATTTTCAATCAGGCCTGTCCATTTTTTTGAGTTCTCTCTTCTTTTTTCTTTTTTTTCTTTTTTTGAACTAATATACAAGGTGCAGCATGTACATAAGTAGTTTTTCTTCTTGAGCCAGTAGACTATCCCTCTTTTGAAGCATTATTGCAACCCACATCATCCCGTCCTTAGACGTCAACACCACCAGACTAGGTTGAGATGTACTACCCTCCCTAGAGGAGAATGGATGTTTCCACCCGTGTGCTCTCCAAGCTAAAGGATTCTACCTCCTCACCATCTCCTCAATGAAGAGCTACATGCATGGTACATGTCCAAGTTAGGTCACTGTTTAAAAGAATCATGCGTGTGTACGAGATATTCTACTTGGACTAATCAAGATAACATGTTGCAGACTCAAAGACTTAAGTCACTTGACCTGAAAAATCTTAACTCCAATTCCTATAAGGTTCCTCTAAAATTAGGTAGATTAAGGTCAAATCAAATCCATCCTTGACTTCTATTCATAACTTGGTTCAGAACCCACTAACTTTTCACTTTGCATATGCTAAATATGTAGATGAGTTGTAGATGACATGCTATAGAGATGAATGACATGCAAAACACTCTTTTTTTGCAATGCGGAGTAAATAAGAAGACTATTTTTTATGTATTTTACAACACTTTTAGAAGAGTATTTTACAAAAAAAATTTAGTTTACACAATATACATATTTTACAACTTGTACACAATAGACATATTATACACCTATACATGCAGACTTTTTGTATACATCATATTTTACAACAAATTTTATAAAAGTATTATTTACAAGAATTTTACAAATATATATATATATAAGTATAATACAAATTTTACAATTGTTATATTGTATACATATATTTTACAATTTGTTTTTCAATTTTTACCCACTCCTTAATTATTTCATAATATATACAAAAATACTCAAAAGTGTGAGATATGGGTAAAGTATATGTGTAATGAATACATGCCTCTTTATACTTAGTGTGTGCTATGTCCTCAAAGCACGAAAAGCGAGGAAAAAGACATAGCTCGTGCTAAGCATAGGAGAGCTAAAATTACAAAAAGTATAGAAGTCGCTCCGCCCCCCTATACTTAGGTCACGGCAACCTAAGTGTAGAAGAAGATAAAAAAATAGGGCGGACAAGGTCAAGAGGGGAAATGTATGAGTATATATATGGCAGGCATTGATCCCCCCTATACTTAGGCTCTGGTCAGCCTAAGTCGAGGACATAAGTGAGTGTGAGAACCGATGAGATCTGCAGGATATACAAAGAATGGTGAATAGACTCGGGTCACTCTCCCTCCTATACTTAGGATTTGTTCATCCTAAGTATAGCCATAAAATGAAACAGTATGGAGCTGGGGTGAGTGAATCGAATCACGAGGAGGGAGGGAAAGAAAATATATACAAGAAGGAGGTGAGTATATACAAGGATTAAGAAGGTTTACGATGAACCTTCTTACGGGAGCAAGGAGGTGATAATATACATATGTGTCGCAGTAGGAATCATAGTGAGGTGTAGGGATCGTCCAACGAGGGTCGACACACGAATGCTTGCTCAGATATGGCTTAAGAACAGCTGAATTGAGTTCACTTATATAAATCACCTCATTCGGACCTGATAAGGATTCCTCCGAAAATTCCTTCTCCGGTATGTTGAAGGAAACTTTCTTAGTCGGTTTTATAGAACCTGAAACATTGAGAGGGAGTAGAGAGTGACATGCCTTGAGGGGTTCAGGGGAACTCCTTGAGGAATCATTTCTCGACTTCCTCTCACTAGATAATCGGCTAAAGGAAGGAACAATTGTGCTTTTGGGTGGGGTCAATTCAGTTCCAGTTGTCTGCTTTGAAGGTTTGGGATGTGGTGCGGTGCTGACCATGGGTTCCTCATCAATCGATTCACCATATAGATTATAATACTCATGAAGGGTCAGCACACATCTTGGGAAGGTGCTAGCGATCTCAGTTTGCTTGGCATTATTAGGCTCTTATGTTGGATCATAAAAATGGTCAAGGCAATCCGCAAAAGTCATGTCCGACTCAATGATAGCTTCAGGTTGTGAGTCCTCCTTAGAAGTTGTCACGGTGGTGGTGCAAGCAGTTGGTGAAGTGGAGGTGTAGGGAATCTCTAAACCAATGGTCGGCTCGATAGTCAATTTCTCAGGTGTGGAAAAGAGGTAGGACTCATCTACCACTCGATGGTCACGACTATCAATATTTTTTTTGGGTACCCTAAAGTTTATCAAAGAATGGGTGAGGTTGAAGTGCTCCCAATATTGTAAAATCAATTTCTCGAGTCTCATAATCTATAGTCGCCTTAGCCGAGGCTGCTTCCCGAGAATAATAGGAGACTGGGTAAACTCTCCACGGTGCTCAATGTCAATGACCATGAAGTCTACCTGGAGTAGAGCACCTTGGAAAGTAATGATGGCTGAAATGTTCCTCTTGATCGTTTGATAGATCGATCAGCCAATTGAGCGATCTCTCTCAAATTTCTGATTGGCATGAATTTGAGCTTGTCAAACACGGAGGTTGGGAGGATATTTATTGGTGAGTAATCATTGATTCTTGTATGGGTAAAGATAGTGTTCTTGATTTCACATTCAACCCTAGGCAACTGTTTCACTCTGCGGCTCTTGGTCTTTCTCCTCATCACCAAGTAGGTGTCCATAGACACTATGTGTCTTTCAGTCCTTGTCCTCTTATTGCTCGACCTCATGGGCATCAATTTACTCCTTACAAATCTCTCGAGGTCGGGGAAGTGATCTATGGCCTTTATTAAGGGAAGTTTAAAAATCAAATCCTCATTGAGTGTTTCCCTAAGGGCAAGACCCAATTTTTTAAGTTTTTTCATTTTCTATTTTTTTATGGATTTTTCTGATTTTTCAAAGTTTTTGGTCTTTTTAGGATTTTCAATTTTTTGGGTGTTTTTGGTGGGTGAATGGTCAAACTCTGGATAGGAAGGCAAGGGGTTAGTAGAAGAGGAAGGTAGAAGTGACTCCAGTTGTACAAAATGTGTGGGTTCCTAATGCTCGCTCGATTTTCATCATCAATTCTACTTACTTCCTTTTTCCACTTTCATACCCATGCTGGCAGAAATTGAGTGCAATATTTCCATGACATCTCTCAACTTGTTACCAATGATTCATTTTTCTTAATAAGTCTAGAGATGTCATCCTCCATAAAATTCTCATGACGAATCTAGGAAGAGTTATGCTCAATTGGAGGATACTGCTGAGATATTGGGGTATCATACTCAGCATACCTAGACTCTGATATGTATGTCGGGTCGAGTATGGACCATCTGAATTGCAGACATTGGTCGAAGCCTCATATGATGGAGTCAATAAAGAGGGGGTTTCTAGATTGACACCATGAGTCCAATCTTGTGAATGTATAGGCTCTCCGAATATGTGATATGAAGGTCGGTCAATGCAGGCTTGATTGCTAGGGTCAATCAAGTTAATAAGATCATTAGGCGCATGTCTCTCCATTTGCTATGTTCTATTAACCAAGTAATTCTGTCGGTTATCTTTCTCAGCAGTATCTTGCTCTTCATATGGTTCATTGATTCCAGCAAGCTCTCGAGAATAAGGACAGTCATCCCAAGATGGAAGTGGATCCGGAGTGTTATAATATGGAATAGGTGAGAAATGCAAAGAAGTGGAGAAGTCAGTCGAAATCATGACTTCATAATCGGGTCGAGGTAGAACCGACCACGGGTTAGGATCTCTCGTGGATGATGGAGGATACATGAAGAAGGAGAAGGTGAAGATGAACGGTATATGGTCTAGGAGGAATGACCAGAGGTCTCAGGGTTTGGGGACCAATATCCCAATATCTTGAGGAGGAAAGGATGAATGTAAGAAGATCAAGGCAGAAAGCGTGCGATTACATAGGATAACACGCACTGACAGACACAAAGACAAACGCAAGAGCAAACCCCAAGTTCACACTCAACACGATGAAGGACCCAAAGTCAGGTCTGACTAATCTGGTTGATTTTAAGTATGATTTTTCAAGCAAATAGCAAGGATTACGTGGACTAAAGGGAAGCCGGCTCAAAGCCGGATGTGTCTCTCCTATTTAACCTTTTACCTAAGATACTAATGCCCTTCCTTTCTTCACTCCTATCCCCAGCCGAGAAGTTCAAGGACCTACCCCTATCTACCTACCGAAGTAGGTGGAGGTTGACAAGGCTTTTAACTTCACCCTGAAGAGTTACTACCAACTTGTCACGGTTCACGGCTGCTTCACCCCTATCTACCTCCTGAAACAGAAAGAGGCTACTTGGCGATGGTCAGTTGAAACTATAGGAATTCAGCATGTGATATTTGCTAGGATCGGGGTATGTGATATAGAAGATAGGGATTTTTCTCTTCCTTAGGGTGTGCATACACACTCTATACCCTCACTCAACCTGAAATCAAGGTCGGGGTTACTCTCCCACAAACAAGGGTTAATTTTAGTCAATTTTTTTGATCCAATTCAATTAGCAGACCCAAGAGGTTAGTTGTCATTGTAATTAGTTCACACAAGAAATCACGTCTACCATCCAATCCCAATTCTGTTATCTTGAGTTAGAAAAACTGAGAGAGAGAGAGAGAATCAGAAAAAGCTGATGTAATCGAGAAAACAATGTTGAATGCTTGAGTAAGAAGACTTACAATGCCTCCAACTCTCTACAATGCGTGATGCAATACTGAATTGAAATTTTACACTATATGAAATGCAAACGAGAAAAGCCAGTCTTAGACAGGAAGTTATATTAACGAGTGAAGAAAAAATTGAATTTAGCTAAGTTCTATGGTCTAAGTGCGTCTTTTAATGGTGAATTTTGGTACTAAATATTACGAGCACGAACAGTCCTAGGAAGCTCTAAGAGCCCCGAGTGCAGGTTCTATCCTACGACAAGCAATCACACAACACAAAGAGTCTCCTTTTTCATCCAGTTACACGAATGAGAACCTAAACGGGAACCGCTTTAAATATGCAATTATTGTATGTTAAAATCTCTCTTCAAAGATCTCTTTGATGTCTCAACAGCCGACTCGATCCATGATTCGTCGGCCTCCGATGCTCTTCGAGATTCGTCGACTTCAAGAAAGCCGTTCCAAGTCCATTGAGCCCTTGCACAAAAAGATGGAATTTTATGTCAAAGATATAGAAAGAGAAAAAATAAGTAGAGAAATAATTGGAAAAATGGAATAATTACAAATGGATTCGGGGGTCAGACTACCCGAATGAATGGAGTCCCAAAACCTAATTTTCTAAAATGATCCTAAGTTATTTGTCTCCCCAACAACGGTGTCATTTAACGTATCCGATGATCGCCCTTGTTAATTTGATTAATGTATCATGTTTATTGTAGTCGGGCAATCAGGATCGATCGAAAAATAATCGCATGAATCGAATAATCAACGAATTAGCTAATATGGGGTTTGATGTTTTTTTAACATGGGCAAGCCCCAGGGTCGATTCAAGGAGGCAAAGGAACAAATTCATATTAGATTAGAGAAATTAGCTCACCATTTTCCAAGTGGATTTTTTAAAATTTTTTATGCGATAAAAATGCCAACCCACGATCTCAGATGAATTAGGTTATTAAAAAAATAAACAAATTATCCAAATTTAATTTTAATGCAAAAATAAATCAAATTAACCAAGTTATAATTTTCCTAGAAACCTAATCCAATGATGAATGCAAAATGTATTTTTTTTATTTTTGGAGTTAAGTGCAACAATGAAAAATACAAACTTTTGGGTGTTTTATACAATTTTTCATTCAAATTAAATGTAAAAATTATGAAAATATTACTAAAAGTGAAATATGGTGGAATGAAGCTACATTAATTTTTTTGGACAATTTTCTGACACTTTATGATTTTTTATTGCTTTTTTTACTGAAAACAGAGGGACTATTAGTATTTAATTCCTAATAAATCCACAAAATAAATTTATTGAATAGAAAATTTATCTCAAAAATATACTTTAATAAAGAATCCAAGAGAATTGAATTTCTCAAAAATGATCTTTGTGGATTTAATTAAAAATCATTTCCGAAAACACTAAGGAATTTATTTTATGCAAAGGACAACTCCAATTTCTATAAAATTTGGATTTAACTAAAGCACCACTGGAGGCATCATCCATGATTTTTTCATAATTTTTGGAGTAAGAAGTATGTATGTGTGAATTTCAGAGCTTAAATGGGCAAAATATCACTGAATTTAAAACTCTGATTTTTAATAAATTATACAATGCTCGCAAAAATATAAATAAATAACCAAAAGATAAAGAATTAGTTTCTCAACAATATGTTATCTTTCATTAAAATAAATGATGTAAGAAAGATGTCCAAATTCAAGTTTAAACATAAGGGTGTACTTGCAATACAAAAATAGAAATGAATGAACTGAAATTGTGCCTAAGGGTACTTTTGCAAATATTTAATTATGTTGGGAACAGATTACAATTGTTACAGAGAAATAAAAAATATAAAATAAATACATGGAAACGTGGGTTCTCAACCCACATAAGGCACGCACGTGCGAGGAAACGCGTGGGCACGGGTGGTTGGTGGAACGCAGCGGTGCGACACGATGCTGATGACCGCCCGTAGTGGGGTGGAGTGAAGGATATGGTAAAATCCTCAAGCGCATCACGGAAGCGTGATCGTCGTATCGGATACATCGAAGAACGACTAGTCGTACTAGTTGTTCTATGCAGCGGAATTTAAAAAATTTTATTCGATGAAACCACATGATCCGAGAACCATTCTCAGATCGTTTCATCTATAACCACAACAAGTATAATGCAATACCTCTTTAAGCGTGGTTGATCAAGTCTCTAAAGGAAGAGACCTCCTGTCTCAAGTCCGATCGTCGGCGAGACCGCTCGCGAGCGCGGGGATGAACCGCGTTGTCCTCGCAATCCAAGAAAATGATCCAAGCGTGGTTGCTCCTGATCTCGTCGCACGAGATCGAACGTCTCCTTCGTGGGCGTAGCACACCAAGAAGACGGAGAACCGAAGAACGTCGAAGCGGCAGCGCGGTGGCGAAGGCGACGACGGTTCCCTCCTCTAGGGTTTGGTGGCCGGCCACCAATTAGAGGGAGAGAGGGCTGACGTGTGTAGAGAAGAAAGAGAGAGAGAGCCTCCATATCACATGTAAAGAGAGAGCATGATGTGCCTCTCTATTTATAGGGTTTTGGGATCCATGGATCTGAATCCATGGGACACATAAAATCAATGGGTGAGATTGATTTATGTTAATCCAATGGTCAAGATTGTTGTTGGTAAAACCAACAAATTTAGGTTAAAATATATTTGACAAAAATCAAATATAAATTAGTCCTAAATCAAATCAACAAATAAGGAGAGAAGATACATAGAGATTCCATCTTCATATACCTTCCATGTGGACGGCCCCACATTCCTTATAGGAATGATGTGCCGCCCACTTATTTCCATGGGGAGAGCAATCTCATGAATTTCATGAGATTGCATATCTCCATGGAAATATCTCTTTATTTATTTGTTGGGTTATTATTCTTCAAAAATAATTCACAATTATATTTGAGAATATTGCAATCTTGCCATGGAAAAATTGTGAATCATATTCACAACCCAAAACAACATATAATTTACATTGTTAATTAATGACAAAATGTGTATCCAATGCACATAATAATTAATCAACACATATAAATTATAATTAGCTCTCTTTAATACATTATAAATCACATTTATAATATATTATGAATAATTGGATATTTCTATTCACATTATTCTTATCCACATTAATTAAATCACATTTAATTAAATTGGATAATTTCTTCACACATAAATATGATTAAATCACATTTAATCATCATCTCTTCATTGCTTAGATCTTATGGAATTATTCTCGAACCATTCAAGAATAATGCAATCTCTCCGCAGATACTTGGAGATAAGGACAGGGCGATTGTATTGTTCCACGTATAGTGACATGGATATTGAGATCATATCTCAAATCCAGATCGCGGGCCTCTCATAGATGCTTGATTAAATCAAGACCGTAAATCTAATCTTCTCATTGTATCTGAATCACATTCAGATCAATGTCCAACACTTGGACCAAGATTAGATCACTTCTCTACTGAGAGGAGTCACTAAAATCCAGACCCATTTCATCACTCCCTAGGAATGGAAGCGTCATGGTTATACAGCCGTTTATGATCAAATCACCCTCAGGTATTCACAATACATGTACATCCTGCATACTGGAAGACTCAGACTAAACCTGAAGTATCGGATCAACTTTATATTGTCTACTTCATGGTTTTATCAGTAAGTTTCTCATTCGATCATTGGGAGTTGGTATTGATCATACACTTTCCAAAAGTGTATATCATACCTAGGTCTTGATCATATACTAAAAGTATATATCAAACCTACAAATTCAGTCAAGCTTCCAAAGCGAGACGACCATGCGCATGGAATTTGATTCTTCCCAATATCTCATGAGTGAGCTCATGTCTTCCGGTTCAGTAACTAAACCTGTATGATCCCTTTGAGAGATCGTATTACTCATATGCCCTTATATGCACACCAGTGCACCGGTGTATAGACCTTGATTAGGTCATCAACCTATTGGTCTGCCAAATGTACATACTTAGATATATAGCAACACATCTGTCTCCGGTCAGAGGATGCGTGCCTATATCATGACAGCATACGATATAGGACTTTAGTTATCTCGATCTCGTTAAGTCAACTATTTGACCTAACTAATCTGACACCTCCGAATCTCTATTCCTATGCAGAGGACCTGCATCAAGAGGTCGGTCAGATATCAGCCTTCAGAGATAAGGATTGCCATCTCCTATTCAGGCTAGAGATCATCGCTTAACAATCATTTGACGGTGCTTGATGAGTCCTCAATCTAACTCTTTAGATATTCATCCAAGCACCAGCCTCTATGATTTAATAGTTGAATCAACAGATGTATGATTATTAAGATGGCCATGGTACATACCCTAATTGTACTAAGGGACCTATTATGCAAATTAATTATTCTTCATTTCAGATCAGGGAATGATATTTGCAATAACATTTATTGCATAATGACTCGCCGTGGGCTCGCATTTCCAACAATCTCCCACTAGCCCAATGAGCCATTAATGGGCTAATCATTTAAACCCGCACTCATGTGACTATCATAGGCTATTAAAAAATAGCTAGGTAAGCTGATCAGTCACTCTGTTCCTGCGAGACTATGCCAAGTCCTTTTACGGCACTTGCATATCCCCAGTAACAGTGCTCGCATCTAATGCGAATGTTGCATCTTATGCAATCAATACTCAATCTTGTTAAAAAAATATATAGTGTCCTTGACACTAAGGCTTAACAATTATCATAACCAGTATTTCCATAATCCTTATAAGAATATCCTTATTTCTAGAGATCTCTATCTCCTAAGGTATCTATAGTTAAGACCTTTTAGATCACTATCTATAAAGTCTTAAACTTTTGAAGATAAGACTTTGAGATCACTATCTCAAAAATCTTGTTATCTATGAAGATTTTGTTATTACTGCAACCAAGTGTTTTATTTCCATAGTAGGACTAGTAACAGTTTACTACTCCCACTGCATGGCAGCCATCTGGCTTTTGTACACATCTAGCATACACCCGGCTTCTCAGAACTGATGCCCAAAGGCAAGTAGTTCTAGCATTCACTTCCTCAACTCTTTGAGGTGTTATCCCTTTAGATAGGTTAGTACCATATCTTAAGGGGTGGAAGCCTTTCTTGGAATTTCTATGAATAGAATATGTCCAAGGTGTACTACAAATGTGACAGTCCCATTATCCTCTTCTCTTGGCTTCTAAACAACTTCAGAACTAAGATCTAAGAGGTATCTTTAAAATCATATTTTAAGATATGGAATAGCCAGTCCATAAAACACTTACTATCATCCCTATATCATTCTAAATGATTAGGATATTATCTACATTTAGCACAATGAACACAAAGGCACTCCCACTAAGCTTCACATGGCTCATCCAGATTCTATCTGAAATCATAACATTTATAATGTTATCAAATCTTATGATCCAACTTAAAGAAGCTTATTTGAGTCCATAGATGGATTCTTCAGCTTTCACATCTTGCTTTCCTCAATCATGAAGCCCTGGAGTTACTTCATGTGAATATCCTCAAAGAGGTATTTGTAGAGGAATGCAATATTGACTTACATCTTGAAGATGCAATAGTCAAGTTGTGTAGCTAAGGTTAGCAACATTCTGATGGTTTTAAGTATGGTCACCGAAGAGCAAGTCTCATTGCAAGCAATGTCTTCTCTTCCAGTGTGTAGCTCATGGCTACAAACCGTTCTTTGAAGGTCTCTACCTTTTCATCAAGTTCCCTTTCTCTTGAAGATCCATTTACACCTCTACAGGTATTACCCATATAGGTGGATCCTCGAGGGTCCATATACAACACTTGTATATGAAGTCTACATTAGACTTTTATTGCTATCCATCTATCCATGCTATGATCTTCAGAAGCTTCATCACATGAAGTTCGATCATTGTCAGATTTCTCTAACACATGGAATCCATCCTCAAACTCATTTGAAGGGGTATTAGTGTTTCATCTTTAATTGTCCTTTCAGTTTCCAATTTCAGGAGTCTCATTATCTTTTCAAGATTAAATGAGTTCCTACACTTCATTTCCATCTTGATTCTCAAGAGTCTCAACCTCTAAGAATCACATTCTCAGAGATGAGATACTTAAGAATCTCAAGGTCATAAAGTAGGTATCCAATACCATCCTTTATTTTCCTAATGAAGCAGCACTCTCAAGTGCTAGATTCCAACATACATGGAACCTTCTTAAGGATATACATTGTAGTCTCTACTACACATATATACCTGGAAACTAAGGGATAATTATGCTAAAATTCATCATTGATAAGATCATGTCACACATGATCCAATTGTATCTACCTATAACTCTATTGAGTTAAGGTGTGTTATGAGGATTGAGATAGAAATGATATTCATATCTCCATAAGGTATTCTTCGAATTTATCTAGTAGGTACTTGCTATCTAGATTAGATCAAATTCATTCTATCTTCCTTCAAACCTTGGTTCTAAACCAAATATAATGAAATCTTTGAACATTTCAAAGGTTTCTTAGGTGAAGAGAAGAAATCTCATATCATACATAATCATCAACAGATATCACATATCCATAATGTTTACTATGATATAGATGATCCGCATACATCAAAATGTATGAGATCCTAAATACCTTGACATCTTACACCTTTCCCAAGGAAGGGTGTATTGGACATTTTTACTTTTGAATACAATATTCATAAGTATGTAAGTTTTGAAATTCTAGACATTCTAAAGTTTCATCACTTACTAGTCTATTGATCAAATCAATAGACAAATGTCCAATGCTTGATGCTAGATCATTGTCAAATGATCTTCATCCTCCTATTGATCTTAAGGTTTAATTTCAGTATTTAGAAATGCTCATGAACCATTCATTAATTTTCTAATTTAGTGGAGTCCACTAGATTTTAGATTACTTTCTAAAATATCTTCATCATAACTCTTTATGATAGGTCCATTCCAGAATTCATGTTTATTTCCAACATTTAGAAACAAACAATGAGTGTATTCTTATATCTAGGTCATAGAGACATTCTCTAAGACTAAGGGCTCTCCCACTGAAATTAACAAGTCTATCAATCCAACAGAGATTGTTGCAACAATTGCATCAATGTCCATGTGGATAACTATAAACCTTAAGAACAAATTTTCTGGTCTTCTAAAACATATGCAACCTATTGCAGATGTCATCATAAGATTGAGATACAATTATTTGACTTTATATTATTCAATAAGTAAGTCAATATCAATGATTTATGTAGATTATTCTGATGCTCCATACGAGTCCTTTCTTAAGGATTCTAGACAGACTTGATAGTCATACTATCAACACATCAATTTATTGCAGTGTTGGCATTCATCCAACACTTTGGATGTCATATGGAAGTCACAGAGGTACAGTCAACTCTTTGACTACACTTCTTACTTGGGTCCAACCCATGCTTCCACTGTGCTCCCTTTATCTATGAGCAACCATTGCTTAAGACTAGGGATCTCTTACGTTAAATTCAAAAGAATTCAATGTAAGATCATTTCAACATTTATACATGCTTCATTAAATTCATACAATATGAATATTATGAAGCTTCATGAATGACTAGATAGTAGAATAATGACACTCATCATCTACATCCATCTAAACTCTTAAAACATAGGTTCGGGTAGGTACTCAAACAATTTGAATACATCATCTCTTATAGAGCTACCATTCTACATGATGTAGTGAACCATGTCATTCATGATAAATGTCAAGGGCACATATGTATGCCATAATATCTTCTTAGATTTTTATAAGGATTATATGACAATTATGATCATCATCAACATGTCACTTCCAAAGTACATTTGATGATACCAAGACTATAGAGACATACAAACCCTAGGGTTGTAGTCCTATTATCTATTTAATTGTCATTCCTCGATATTATGAGGAAACTTGCACATTGCAACCACATACATTATGTGTTCAATTGCAAGTATAATATCTGGATCATGAGTCCAATCCATGATATTCTACTGGTTATTATTGAGTATATCATTGAGTGGGTTTTAATGAAGGATTATCTGAAATAAGAAATTTGCATAAATATATAAATATATATATAATATATTACTTTGATTTAGGATTTTTATATCAAAGTTGTCTTGCCGTGTCAACATTGAAAGTTCATTCCCTTAATCACTTTCAATGTAAGAGATATACTTACCATTATATCTCAACAAGATCTGGGATCTCCTTCCTTATCTTTGTTACATCCCAATAATATGAGAATCTGCAACTCGGATAAAAAGAAGCGGGAACACATTCAGCTTTTCAAGTCCAACTTGCATTTCCCAATTCGGTCTTTAACACCCGGGCCCACCACCCCTAAGGCGATGTTGACCCGTCGTTAATTGAACCAACCGTCAACAGGAATAGTACTCGCTATGCGCAATCCAATATCGCCCCAATAATATGAGGATCCGATATTGGGGTCACTACGCATACGGCCTTACTCTTTCGAGAAGCAAAGAGCCCGATCCAGATGCGCTTGCATACAGGAGCTGTCACTTCGGACAGGCGTCTCCCACATGCAATCCCTGGCGACGAAACTCTTCGCCTTAACGGGAGACCATGGATGTCACTTATGTGATCCTCCACCTCATATTCAAATTTCAATTAATTATCGTGAATCACATTCACATAATTAATTCTTCCAAGGGAATTATTAGCTCTAATCATATTAGAGTATTTCAATTGGACATACTCAATTTAATCATATTAAATTAATTATCAATCCAATTCAATCAATCAAACTTGATTATTTTACTTGAATATATATGGTAATATCTCAAAATACGTATTAATTCGAATTTCAATAATTAGAAAAAATACATCTTAATCCTTCGGACATTATCCCGGCCCTACCCACTGTCATGGCCAGTACCGACGAGAGTGGGACGGACCACATACGTTGCAACCCGCTGTCATGGCCAGTACCAATGCTCTCCGACTAGACACCATATCCACCTCAGGAAAGGATAATGCCAATTGATTAATTTGTACTTGAGATGATCATCGGTTCTTCAACCGAAATTGTACCATATAGTAATAATCAAAATATTTTTGATTATAAGGAAATTTGCTAGACAAATTCCCAAATCCTATTCAAGCATCAAGTTTGAAAGATTGTAGTTTCCAATTATGATTTAGATCACATCTTAATAAATTATTGGTTAAGACAATGTCATTTAAGGGAATAATTATTATCAAATATTTCACAAATATTTATGCACAATTATTCTAGGAAATTAAACAATTTAATTCACTAATTTATTAAATGACAGTCACTATACAATCATCAAGTTTGATGATTGTGTTTCCAATTAAGATTTAGATCAAATCTAATCAATTAATTGGTTGAGGCCATGTCAATTATGTAAATAATCAACTTCCAATATTTCACAAATATTTTTCATGATTATTTCACGAAATTAACAATTAATTTCACTAATTGACAATCACTTGGTTCTAGATTAGGACTGTAATTTCAGCAGGGACCCCTACTTACTAAAATTAGCACATCTCAATCATATTAAATCCAAATTAGACAAAATCAATTTTCATAGATTGCTAATTTGATTTAGGACAGAATCCAAGTGATGTTACATGCATTTCGAGGCAAGTCTAAACAGTAATTAACATTTTAATCACGTTCAGATCTACAGTTCCCGCAACAGTGTATACATGTTCATTAAAACAACCATATCTAGAGCATACGAAATCCGATTTACGTAAACTCAGATCCTATGGTTTTCTTATTTAATGGGGAACAAAATCCAAGTATTAAATTCGTGTTTAAACAATTTAAACAGTGCCGAATTTATTTACTAAACAGATCTGCGAAATCAAATGCGATAAAAACTTTCGCGACTTTAACGAACCCAAGTCATCCTCGATTTTTCGAATCATATTCGAAACCGTTAACCTGGCTCTGATACCACTTGAAGGATATGGTAAAATCCTCAAGCGCATCACGGAAGCGTGATCGTCGTATCGGATACGACGAAGAACGACTAGTCGTACTAGTTGTTCTGTGCAGCGGAATTCAAAAAATTTTATTCGATGAAACCACATGATCCGAGAACCATTCTCAGATCGTTTCATCTATAACCACAACAAGTATAATGCAATACCTCTTGAAGCGTGGTTGATCAAGTCTCTAAAGGAAGAGACCTCCTGTCGCAAGTCCGATCGTCGGCGAGACCGCTTGCGAGCGCGGGGATGAACCGCGTTGTCCTGGCAATCCAAGAAAATGATCCAAGCGTGGTTTCTCTTGATCTCGTCGCACGAGATCGAATGTCTCCTTCGTGGGCGTAGCACACCAAGAAGACGGAGAATCGAAGAACGTCGAAGCGGCGGCGCGATGGCGAAGGCGACGACGGTTCCCTCCTCTAGGGTTTGGTGGTCAGCCACCAATTAGAGGGAGAGAGGGCTGACGTGTGTAGAGAAGAAAGAGAGAGAGAGCCTCCATATCACATGTAAAGAGAGAGCATGATGTGCCTCTCTATTTATAGGATTTTGGGATCCATGGATTGGACACATAAAATCAATGGGTGAGATTGATTTATGTTAATTCAATGATCAAGATTGTTTTTGGTAAAACCAACAAATTTAGATTAAAATATATTTGACAAAAATCAAATATAAATTAGTCCTAAATCAAATCAACAAATAAGGAGAGAAGATACATGGAGATTCCATCTCCATATACCTTCCATGTGGACGGTCACACATTCCTTATAGGAATGATGTGCCGCCCACTTATTTCCATGGGGAGAGCAATCTCATGAATTTCATGAGATTGCATATCTCCATGGAAATATCTCTTTATTTATTTGTTGGGTTATTATTCTTCAAAAATAATTCACAATTATATTTGAGAATATTGCAATCTTGCCATGGAAAAATTGTGAATCATATTCACAACCCAAAACAACATATAATTTACATTGTTAATTAATTACACAATGTGTATCCAATACACATAATAATTAATCAACACATATAAATTATAATTAGCTCTCTTTAATACATTATAAATCACATTTATAATATATTATGAATAATTGGATATTTCTATCCACATTATTCTTATCCACATTAATTAAATCACATGTAATTGAATTGGATAATTTCTTCACACATCAATATGATTAAATCACATTTAATCATCATCTCCTCATTGCTTAGATCTTATGGAATTATTCTCGAAACATTCAAGAATAATGCAATCTCTCCGCAGATACTTGGAGATAAGGACAGGGCGATTGTATTGTTCCACGTATAGTGACATGGATATTGAGATCATATCTCAAATCCAGATCGCGGGCCTCTCATAGATGCTTGATTAAATCAAGACCGTAAATCTAATCTTCTCATTGTATCTGAATCACATTCAGATCAATGTCCAACACTTGGACCAATATTAGATCATTTCTCTACTGAGAGGAGTCACTAAAATCCAGACCCGTTTCATCACTCCTTAGGAATGGAAGCGTCATGCTTATACAACCGTTTATGATGAAATCACCCTCAGGTATTCCCAATACCTGTACATCCTGCATACTGGAAGACTCAGACTAAACCCGAAGTATCGGATCAACTTTATACAGTCTACTTCATGGTTTTATCAGTAAGTTTCTCATTCGATCATTGGGAGTTGGTATCAATCATACACTTTCCAAAAGTGTATATCATACCTAGGTCTTGATCATATACTAAAAGTATATATCAAACCTACAAATTCAGTCAAGCTTCCAAAGCGAGACGACCATGCGCATGGAATTTGATTCTTCCCAATATCTCATGAGTGAGCTCATGTCTTCCGGTTCAGTAACTGAACCTGTATGATCCCTTTGAGAGATCGTATTACTCATATGCCCTTATATGCACACCAGCACGCCGGTGTATAGACCTTGATTAGGTCATCAACCTATTGGTCTGCCAAATGTACATACTTAGACATATAGCAACACATCTGTCTCCGGTCAGAGGATGCGTGCCTATATCATGACAGCATACGATATAGGACTTTGGTTATCTCGATCTCGTTAAGTCAACTCTTGGACCTAACTAATCTGACACCTCCGAATCTCTATTCCTATGCAGAGGACCTGCATCAAGAGGTCGGTCAGATATCAGCCTTCAGAGATAAGGATTGCCATCTCCTACTCAGGCTGGAGATCATCTCTTAACAATCATTTGACGGTGCTTGATGAGTCCTCAATCTAACTCTTTAGATATTCATCCAAGCACCAGCCTCTATGATTTAATAGTTGAATCAACAGCTGTATGATTATTAAGATGGGCATTGTACATACCCTAATTGTACTAAGGGACCTATTATGCAAATTAATTATTCTTCATTTCAGATCAGGGAATGATATTTGCAAACATTTATTGCATAATGGCTCGCCGTGGGCTCGCATTTCCTACATGGAGGTGGCGCGGCGCTGCAGCCACGCGGAGGGAGAAGGCAGAGGCACGCACTAGCTACGCTGCAGAAGGCGGTGTTGGCCGGGTGCACTGATAGTGGCTGGAGCGAGAGGCGCAGGTGGCAATTGCATGCGGGGGCGCGTGGAGGCGAGCAGGGATCTCGCGGATGGGGGTTGCAGAGGCGCGCTAGGGGCGGCACACTGTAGCACGATCGTCGAGGAAGGCAGTGCTTGAAGGCTCGCGTGCAACTGGAGTGGCTGGTGACCACGACTAGGGCAATGGTTGGAGGCGCGCGCAGCCGCAGGTGTTGGAGCAGTAATGAACGGAGGTCCAGGGGCGGCACGAGGCAGCGACTGGCTTGAATTCTCATGGGTGGTGGGACCAGTGAAGTTCTTGTGGGCGGCCCATATGAATCTCCTCCGCGAGGTAGCTGCACAGTCGTGGTTGCATACAGTTGCACGCAGGCGAAGAGGGAGAGTGCATCTAGGGACCATGTGGAGGCACAAGGCGAGGAAGTATGTGCAGGCACTCGACGGTGCAGGGCTTCATGATGTTCCTCTGAACAGTAGCAGTAAACTATGGTTGCTATGCGTGTATGTGTAGATGTAGGTTGTGTGTGTTGCTCGACATGAATTGTTCCTGTGTAAAAAAATATCTTGAGCAAAAAAGGCTCAACCTTTGATGTTAAGCACATAAAAGGGAATGTGGATGACGCTCCAGCAGAGGTGATGGAGAGGAGTAAATCGGCGGAAGGTTGTGTAGAGGTAGAAATGAAATGAATAGGGGAAAAAGGATGATGATGATTCTCGGTGAGGTTGATTTTTTTTACTTTTCTTGTGATCTAGTGTATAATGGAACAAGGAAAAGATAAGAAATGGCTATAAAAAATTTGATGAAGTGAAGAGAAGATACTTTACCTGTGTCGGGTGGAGGTTGTTGCCTGTGGAGGAGGAGATAAACTTCAACTCTGATGATCGTAGCCTCAAGGAGACAACGAGAAGCTCCGAAGCTCAACGAGCGTTGTGGAGCTCGTGATGGTAGTGCAGACCACTGGATCTCGCCTTGAGAAGATGAATTTGTCGTTGCTTCGATACGAATCCTAACCGTGTCACCGAGAAGGAGGTAGAGTTGGGCTTCTTTTCTCTAGCTTGGCAGATGGTGAAAAATGGAGGAGGAGATGGGAACAAAAAGGAGGAGAGGGTAAGTTAAAAAAGTGGTGGAGAATGTAGAGGAGTGGTGGAGGAAGTGGAATGGTGACTTGGAGTAGTTTACAAGTAAATAGAGAAGAATTAAACGGAGGAAAATAATAAAATAAAAAAATAAGTAGGTTACTAAAAATAATAAAGGGGAAATAAATAAATAAATAATATAAATAATTAAGTAAAAAATAAATAACAAAATAATAAAACAATATACTAAATTAATAAAATAATAAATAATAGGGTGACACGTGTCGGCTCCAGGAGCTGCCACGTGTCGCACATAGAAAAATCAAAAATTAAAAGGAAAGAAAATGTAAAAGAAATAACAAAATGGGTTAAATAAAAAATTGGTCAACATAAAAGTTGCTCGTCTCGACAAGATCTACAACTTTCATGGAGGATCGAAAATCAAATGAAATCATCTGTACAACAAGTATTTTTGGGGTAGCTTATAGATATAAAATACCACATTTTTATCTTTTGCAACTTTATTGTCATTTTTAATTCAAAAAAATCAAAATAAAGTTAGAAAAATATGAAAGAAATATTTACAACTTAATCTATTTATTTGGATTTTTAATAATAAAGAAAATAAAAAGATAAAATGGAGGGTGTTATGGTCAATATGTACAATATACAACATGGGCCCAAAACCCAAGTTTCACATACGATCTCCGATTTTAATGAAATTAGTTTTATTTTGAAGGTTTTATTCATGTATATTACTTTAAAAGTGAGTAAACCTAAATCGGACAATGTATGAAAGAGATATGTGCATTTTAAGGTTCATAGTTTTAAACTTGGATTTGGATTTTATTGGACAATTTTACAAGTTAGTGTTTTTCTGATATTTTTCCTTTATTAGTGTTAGTAATACATACACTATGGAGTTGGTTGTATTGAATTTGAAGTTAGTATAAAATATATACAAATAGGTGATTTTGGATAATATACAAGTGAATATTTACAAGTGAATTTGGTTCCTTATTTAATGCAAATTTGAATGCTAAAATGAAGATATTATTTACACATGCATGAATGCTAATTATGCAATATACATGATGAAATGCAGCTAATTACTTGAGAACAAAGCTCTATTTTCAACTTTTAGAGTGATTAATCACATATTCATCACCCCTCTCTCTCTCTACAACCCTACATGTCCACCTTCAAGCTTCCATCTTCTCTTCATAGGTGTGGCCCTGCAAGAAAGAAGATCATATTCTCCATCGTGCTTTGTATACATGTAAGAATACTCTATTTTGTGAGACAAAATCAGAAGATTGATATCTTCTTGGTCTCATCCTTGAGTGGACAACTTCAAGAAGAAGAAGACATCGAAGTTTGTGGGAAGCTACACAACTCATCATCGTACCCACAAGAGAGACAAACACAAATCGGACTTTGAATCAGGAGGTATGTTGCTTTAGAGACTCACGCTTCAAGAGATAACCCTGATCTTATATAGGTCTTCATTAGAATATTATAATCCAAGTTAGCAAATTTTTTTGCCAAAATTAATGATTTTGCAAAGTACAACAGTTGTGCTGAAAAATCTTATTCATACAATGAACATACAATGTTTTAAGCAAATAGTTTGCTAAATATTTGATATTTTCATGATGTGAAGTTCTTAATCTTTGGATACTTCCTTCAATTGGTATAAGAGCCATGATTTAGAGGATTAGGATTGCATCCAAGTCTGATGAACTATAAGAATCATGATTGTGGGTATATAGTCTTGCGATAGTTTTCACGATTGGAATGATACAACAACTTTAGAAGTTGCTACTATTCTTCCTTGTTTTCAAAATTATTCTGAAACATAAATGAAGTCTTGAAGGTCTGGACTCATGTCCAAAAGAATTCACCAAAAGTTGGCCACATTCAGGACACGATTCGGTTGTTAAAAGGAATCATATACTTCGATTTCGTTCAATGATCATAGAATAAATTATGAATTTTTAGATAACTTTTTTGAGTTATATAACATGACAAAATACTTATTAATAAGTAATAAATTAAATTCCTAAATAATATGAAAAATTTTCGTATGATTCCGACAATGCAGTTTCGAGAAATTGGATTTCTCCATAGGTTGAGTTGGAAGAGGACTTCGATTAACTTGTTGACTTGATTCTCATATTTTTTGAGATTCAGATCGATTAAAAGTATATATAATATATTAACATCAGGAGTTGGACCCAATATGTTGTAAATATCAGGGGTCACAGTGAATTTTAAGTCCAAGTTGTATAGCATATTCAAATTTTGAAGTACAATGGTCGCATCTTGTAAATTTGAATCTAAAATCATTATTTGTTTATTTTGAAAATATACAATAAATTAAAATATCTTTTCATTTCATATTTCTCCTGACTATTATGCACTTGAATGTTTACAATGTAATTATAAACTGATACAATTGATTTGATTGATTCCATGATTTGTCTAGATTGTTGCACTAGAATCTATCAAAATTAAAATTGTTTGTATTCAAATAATTATCTTGATTGTTGCACTAGACCTTTTGAAATTAAAAAAAAGTTTTAAATTCAAGAAGTGTCTAGATTGTTGCACTGAACATTTGGAAAAACTAAAAAAGTTTTAAATTCTTAAAATTTCTGAGAGTTACTATATATTATCATACACGGTTGAAAGATCGATAAAATCTCCTTAGTAAAATATGTACCGATTGTGTTATCTCGAATTGAATCAGTGATGGTGTATAGGACAAGGATATGCTAATGGGTTACTTAATTGGTATCATGCACCTCACTTGCAGTAGAAGTGCACCATGTTGGCATTATCTATCCAACTTGGTTGGATCTATTTCAAGGAAAGGTAGCATGAAGAGTCATGGTGTACTTTAACAAACAAAATTGGAAAATAAATTATACTAAGTGAGGTGTAATACTATATGGTAACATCAAGTTCATAAAAAAATCAAACCCTAGTTGGGATTGCTTGATTATCATTGTTTTTAATTTGATTAAAACTACAATATAAGCCTGTATCCTAGCTATATCTGTATTTTATTAATCATGAGAATATGATTCGAAATAATTAATCATCAATTTAAAAAAATTATGGACTATGTCATATGATGTCATCCATGGTCTTTTGTCATTGTAAAGAACTCTATCGCCATGATTGTATCTTTGGAGATACTCATGTGTAGTCATGATTCCAGAATAAAAATTCGTATGGAATGAATTCTTCGTATCTCGAAAGAGATGTGTCGTATGTGTAGTTACTCCGATGTTGTTCCCCATATTATTGAGGTGGTATTGGATTACACTTAAATTATATCCTGCTCATTGACAGTTGGTTTATCGATAACATGCTAACCCCATATATGTGGGGTTGTGGTTGTTGAAGACCGAGCTGAGAATATAAGTTGGATTTGTAAGGTGGAAAAAGTTTCTGCTTATTTCATCATAGTTGCATTTTCTCATATTATTGGAGTGTAATAAAAATGGAAAGGAGACTCGAATCTCCTAGTGAAGCCTTTGGTTAGCATGCCTCATGTTTTGAAAGCTTATAAGGGAATGCATTTCAAAGTACAAAAAAAATACGAGAACTCTTGATTTAAAATATTAATTTTTTAATCTCCTTAATCAAGATATTAAAGAATGTTCTATTTCTCTCATTAATTTCAGATGAAGTCTCTCACCCCACTTAACAATCTGTTCATGGTCAATCGGTTGGTCGATCCAAATTATTTGAATTGGATCCATAATTTAGAACTCGTACTTGAGACAGAGCACATAGTGTATGTGCTTTCATCTGTGAAGTATGAGTTGGGACGAGGATCATTTGATTGCTCATTGTTGCATTCTTGGATCACTGTCTAATGTTCTTTAGAAGCAACTTATAGACATTGAACTCGGTCATGACATCCTCCTGAATCTGAAGGAGATGTATGGAGATGCGAACCACACTCTTTCTAATTAATGTCCACTAAGGGAATTATGAAGAAAGAATATCCTTCTAGCGGTGCAATGGTTGCACAAATTAAAGGGAAGCACAATAGGAAGTGTGGATCACAAAAAGGTCAAATCAAGAGAAGAAAGGTCAAACTGTTGATCAATCTTCTAATACTTCAACACATCTAACATCCATGGATGTAGATGTCTACCATCACTGCTATAAGCCAGAATTATGGAAGAGTAACAATTCAGAATACCTAAAGTCTTTAGAGAATGACAAAGATATAACCCTTACAAATAAGAAATTTACATTCATCATTGAAAACAACTTACTGGTAGGATGAGAAGGAAGTTGGTTTGTTGCTTATGGTATTTCTGTTCACGTATGCAATTAGTTGCACATGTTTCAAGACACCAGAAATCTTGATGAAGGGGAGATAGTCATCCAGATGGGATACAATGCAATTGTTGAATTCATTGCCATTAGAACTTGTAGACTAACATTATCCAGTGGGAGGGTCCTAGATATCAGGCATTGTCTCTATGTAGTGAATGTTAGAAGAAACTTAATATCCATATCTAAGCTAGTTAGACATAGAATGGTTTTCTTTTTTGTCATGATGTTATCATAAATTATTATGGTAATTTTATAGCAGATGATTCTCTAGCAACATGTGGACTCTATGAATTGAACATGCATGAATGTGCCGTGAATGCTAATAACACTGTTAATGATAAAACCCCTAAATGATCGAGAGAGGATGAATATCATTTAACTATGATATGGCATCAAAAACTTGGATATGTGTCTGTTGATAGGATCAATAGAATGGTAAAAGGATGGACCTCTAGATTTCCTAAATTTCCATAGTTTACCTACTTGTGAACATTCTATTCGTGAGAAAATGTTCATGGCATCTTTCTCTAAAAAAGATGAATGATGCAAATGTATACTTCACCTAATACATAATGATGTGTGTGGTCCCTTTCGTACCATGACTCGAAATGGAATCAATATTATGTGATCTTTATTAACGATCATCTATGGTATGATTTTATCTTCTTGTTACAACACAAACATGAAACCTTTGAAAAGTTCAAAGAGTTCATGGCTTTGGTTGAGAACCAAACATGCAAGAAGATAAAAATATATTTGATCTGACCGAGGTGGCAAATACCTCTCAAATGGATTTAAGGAATAGCTTAAGAAGAGAGGATTTATTTCCAATCTCATGAGTAAAGAACACTTATCCCTAGGTTTATGTGGGCAAGCAATAGAGATTGCAACTTATGTCCTAAACAAGATTCCATCTAAATCTGTACCTAAACCCCCTCATAAACTTTGGTATGGTACCAAACCAAGTATACGACACTTGAGGATTTGGGGTAGTTTAGTTCATGCTAAAAATGGGGATGCATGCAAGCTGGAATGTGACACTAGAGTTTGTTACTTCATTGGATACGTAAAGAATGATATTGGATGCCAACTTTATGATCTTAAGACTCAAAAGATATTTGTTTCTAGAGACGTTAAATTTATGAAGATGAATTTCTTAAAAATAAAGATAATAAAGTTAAGGAACTAATCAAATCTAGTGAGATCAATGAAGGCCTTGATTCACAAGCAGAAAAGATAATTGAAAATGGTATGATCGTACCTCTTAAAAAGAATAATAGGGTTGTAAGACAAGCTGAAAGGTATGGATTCCATGTATCAGAAGAGTTTGATGATGATTCAACTTCATTCGATGAAGCTTTGGGCGATCGTGACATGGATAATTGGATGCTAGCAATGAAGTTTGAGATAGACTCCATGCATGAGAATAGTGTATGTATCCTCAAAGATCTACCTAAAGGGGTCAAACGATTGGGTGTAAATGGATCTTCAAGAGAAATAAGGGACATGATGGGAAGGTAAAGACCTTCAAAGCATGGCTCATAGCCAAGGGTTATACATAAAAAGAAGGAATCGATTACGATGAGACAATCTCTTCTGTGGTCATGCTTAAATCCATCAGGGCTTTGCTTGTTATAGCTGCACATCTGAACTATGACATCTAGCAAATAGATGTCAAGATCATTTTTCTCAATGGATACCTTAAAGAGGATGTCTACATGGAGTAGCTCCAGGGCTTCATAGCCGAGGAAGGAAAAGTGAGCAAGCTAAAGAAATCTATATATGGGCTCAAACAAGCTTCTCACGGTTGGAACATCTGATTCGATGAAACCAAGTAGAGTTATGATTTCGTATAGAATTTGGAAGAGCCATGTGTGTACAATACGATTAGCGGGAGTGCAATCATATTCATTGTGCTTTATGTAGATGGCATCATTATAATTAGGAATGATACAAGGATGATGACTAGTGTTACGATTCAGTTGTCCAATATCTTTGAGATGAAAGATCTCGGAGAAGCCTCTTATATATTGGGTTTGAAGTTGTTCAGAAAGAGACAAAAGAGGGTATCGAGATTAACACAACAAGGATACATCAAAAACATCTTGAAAAGATTTAGCATGTGTATAATTCAAAAAAAGGATTCCTTCCCTTAAGACATGGTATTCACCTATCTAAAGAGAAGGCTCCTTAAACTGTTGAGGAAAAGAAAGCCACAGTCAGATGCTCTTATGCATCGGTTGTAGGATGCTTGATGTATGCCATGATGTGTGCAAGACCAGACATCAGTCGTACAGTGGAGTTACCAATCTTTATATGGAGAGAAACATTGAACTGCAATGAAGAGCATCTTCAAGTACCTAAGAAGAACACAAGACTATGTCTTGATTTATGGAGATAATGATCTCAAAGTCTTAGGGTAAACAGATTTAGACTTCCAAGCAGATGTGGATGATATGAAGTCAACTTCTAGGTTCTTAATCTTGTCAGATGATAGTGCTCTACGAGTTAAGTTAATTAGAAGCAGGACATTATGCCTGTTTTGATAAAGTAAAGCATTGGTTGCATAAGATTGTGACTACTATATTGGATGTAGTTAATGTTTACTTGGGATACGCAAGATTGAAATAGAACTTAGCATATTCATCATTGACAAAGTGATTAATCAGCTTTCATGTCTATTTGACAAAATAGTCAATGATTAGCATAATAAATATGGGGTTGAGAGTTTTACAAGAATCGCTCCAAGGGCTAGTGGGAGATTGTTGGACTTGGAAGCTCTTGGCGACCAGTTAATGCAATAAAGTTATTAGTACTCATTTGCCTAATTTGGCAATTGGATCGGGTTAGAAAATCAGAAAAAGTGTGATCCTATTTTGAGGTATCTTACAATGACTCCATCTGAGTCTGGCAGAGGTTTACATTCCACATCCTCCTTCACCTCTACCATTCACACACCGCCATCTCATCTTCATGTGGCTCAGACTTTGCCTCGTTATTATATTTGCATGCCTCCTACTGTACCCCAAGATCATGTGACTTCCCCATCATCCAACACGTCCCACGTAAATTTTGAGCATTATGTTTCTATTGATGGCATTATTGATTTGTCTGAATAGTAGGAGACTTAACAGGTTGAGCATGTAGCACCATAGGAGAGTACTATACATGAGACAGATCGTCTAGAGGATCTTGACTAACCCATTTCTCTTTGGAAGCAGAGGTGTACTTGTGCTATGTATCGTCTTGCAAACTAGTTTCTTTGGGGTATTTTTTAGAGGATATCGAGAAGTTTGTCATGGGACTGTCAGCCATACAAATCCCACAAACATATCAGGAGGTTATGCGATGCAATCATTGGCATCTTGCTATGGAGGAGGAGATGGGTGCACTCCAATCATGTATCAAATGGAGTTTGTTTACTATCTCGTAGAGGTTTCTCTGGTTGGCTGCAAATAGATTTTGTAAGCCTTTTATTTTTTTGTATCCACACTTCAAGTATTTCAGTTTAGTTTAGAGCTGCTTTTACATCACGTTTTTATGGAAAGTTCAACTCATATTACATGTATTCTAACTAAATATAACTAGTGCAATGTCATGTATTTTACTAATAAATCGCTAATTAAGTGCACACCCCTTTTTAGGAAGTATAGTTGGCCTAAAAAGTATCCCCTTATATGTAGGAAGTGCGGTTACAACTCTAAACATGAACACCTTTTCCACGAACAGCATTACATATATTTTTGCAATTGGCATATGGCTTTTGTAAAACGATAACCATATTTTATTTCATAATACAGACTTTTATCCCTTATTTCATAATTGGCAATTTGCATATGGCATCTAATATCCCTTTTTTATAATGCATACTTTTATTTCATCATGTTTTTAAGGAAAGTTCAAAGCATACTGCGAGTCATTAACTAAACATAGCAAGTCATATCGTCTAGATTTTGCTAATAAACAATAATTAACTACATCTCCCTTTCTTAAGATGTCTGGTTGGCTCGAAAGTCACTTTATGTATACATGGTGATTTTAATATGATACACACGTTTGTCATCCAACGATCATATTTGATGGCTTTCCATAATCAAGGAAAGATGCCACCTCATTTGAAAGTCTCCCTATACATACACACGTACATAAATAAATAAATAAATGCATACATACACAAAAGCCTCTTTATAGATACATACACACGTAAACAACAAATCATATATATACAAAGATACATAAATACACACACATGTTCATATTCTATTATTCATATATTATGCTTTTGGTATGGAAGATGTATTAAAGTAATATAGTTGCAAATATATCTAGAGGTCGATTATGTTATGCCTTTTATGATAAGGATGGCTTCGAGTAGAACCCATAGGAGAAACATGTGACTCTTAGTATTACCTTCGTATGGTAGTCTAAACATGGGAAGTAAATGACTGCCATAAAAATGATTTCCATGAAAAATGAGCACGCGAAATAAATTACTTGCAGCACATGCAACTCGGTTGTAATTAGACTGATTTTTTTACGCAAGATGTTATTGTGGTGTGTGGAGACATGATGGGGGACATTATGACAACGCCGACCTTACGTCATTGGTAAAGAAAATTAAGTGTTTATAAGCATGTGACTTAAGCAGTCACGTCCATGGGAATGGCCGACTTCCTTCATTGATGGATTAAGACTTTCAATATGTGTTAATTAGAGAAATAATGTGAATTATCATGATAACGTTGGTGGGTTGATTGAGGTGACGTGTTGTGACATAAACAAAGCTCGAGGAAATTCCCAATCATGTACGTGTCCACAACTTCAGAGTTCATGAAATATGATAAAAATATTGTAGCATGGACTACATGTCATAGATTAGACGATTTAGGATCAAATAATAGGAAAGTGAATGAAAGGGACACATAAATAAGGACTTTTCATTGGAAAATTTAAAAATAATTTTATTATTTTACATATATATGGTTTGACTTGGCTTACTAATCTACTGAATGTTATTTGACAAAGTAAGAAAATGCTTGAAGATTGGAGGAGCAGTATCATGGTACCTCTTATAAGAACAAAGGAGATATTCAAAATTGTTCAAATTACATAGGTATCAAACTAATGAGCATACTATGAAAATATGGGAACGTGTGATCGAAACAAGGTCAAGGCAAGTTTTCAAAGTAAAAGAAAAATACTAAAGATTCATCCCAGGTCGCTCAACTATTTAAGCCATCCATTTGCGAAGGAGAACAATGGAGAATTATAGAGCAAGGAAGAACCTATATATGATTTTTCTTGATTTGGAAAAGGCTTATGATTCTGTCCCACGAGAGATATTGTGGAGAGTTTTGGAGAAGAGACAAGTACATGTCCTATACATTAACCTCATAAAGGATATGTATAATACAAATTTATCTTGTGTAAGGATCCAGTTTGGGAAGACTAACTATTTTGACATCAACATTGGTTTACATCAAGGTTCGATTTTGAGTTCATTTATTTTTACTTTTATTATGGATGAGTTAATAAGTCACATTCAGGATGAGATACCTTGGTATATGTTATTTGCTGATGATATTGTATTGATTGATGAGACTAGAGATGGAATAAATGAGAAGTTTAAGGTCTGGAGACGTGCATTGGAGACTAAAGGATTTCGTATAAGTATGGCTAATATTGAATATATGGAGCGCACCTTTGAGGAAGCAATGTTGTAGAAATCGATGTGAAGATCGATGACGATGTCATTCAGAAGAGAGATTCTTTTAGGTACTTGGGATCTATTTTGGAACATGACGAGGAAATTGATGGAGATATTACTAATAGACTATATGTAGGTTGGCTAAAGTGGAGAGGGGAATCTACTGTTTTTTGTCATAAGAATATTCCTTTAAAAATCAAAAGAAAGTTTTACAAAACAGCCTCGAGACCTGCTATGCTCGATGGATCTGAAAGTTGTCATGTGAACCATAGACATGTGTAGAGAATAGATGTAACAGAAATGAAAATGCTAAGGTAGATGTATGGACTAAATTCAAAATCATGCTATCAGAAAGAAAGTTGGTGTAGCTCCGATCAACGATAAGATGCGGGAAAAACGCTTAAGATGGTTTAGTCATTTGAAAAGAAGGTTGACTTATGCACAAATTGGTATATGCGAGTTTTAGGATGTTGAGCCGGCTATGAGAAGGCGAGGATGGCCCAAGAAGTGTTGTAAAGAGATTATATGAAGGGATCTTAGTTTTTGGATATAAACCCGAGATTGACCCAAGATAGATTTGAATGGAGGCAAAGAATCCATGTCGTCGATCCCACTTAATTGTGGGAAAAAGGCTTTGTTTTTGTTGTACATATATATGTTTTATTTCACACATACTTGTTTACCTTTCTTTTCTTCATTGCTACATACTATCTCACACCTATCCTATGTATTATGAATATCCAACATGTATCCAAGCCATCACAAAATTAGCAATCATTCATTGCATATTTATTTTTCTTTCATACTCAAGTAGTTGGTAGTTCTTTTTCGGTCTTCCTTATAGAATAATGCACATGTATATTTGCAACTTGGACAATTATATATATGGGTAAAATGGGACTGCCCTCTAGGGGGAGCTAACTTAGACCCCCGCCCTATTTTCCTCGTATTTTTTATTTTTTTGAAATTACTTCTGTGGAAATTCGTCACTATATCCCTATGTTGTGTCATTCAAATTTCATGTGAAATAGAGACTCCTACAGCCTCCAGCCAAACGGGGTCGATTTCAACAGTTCCACGACCATTAAAAAATGACTGTCTAGATGGAGGTCGTAGGAGTCTCTGTTTCTTACTAAATTTGAATGACATAATATATGGATATAATGATAAATTTCCATAAAAGAAATTTTCATTAAAATTAAAAATATAGGGAAAAGGTGGCGGGAGGAGCTAAGTTAGCTTCCCTAGGGGCAACCCCATCTCTCTCTCTCTCTCTCTCTCTCTCTCTCTGTGTGTGTGTGTGTGTGTGTGAAAGAGAGAGAGAGAGATTATGTTCCTTGGAAGCATGTAACTTACATGCTCCCACTTTTTTTCCATTTTTTATTTTTTTTAAATGAAAATATTGAAATTTATATCACAATATATCATCATGATGTCATTCAAAATTTAACTTGATTCAAGACTTTTATCCCATCCATAAAGACTGAAAATTTTAACAGTCTGAAAGTTGCTGAAATTGACCTCCTTCAGATGGAAGTGTTAGGAACATCTGTTTTTCATGAAATTTGAAATACCCATTCTACTTAGTATTCTAAGCTAATATCCCCTGATTTCATTTCCAAAAAATAAAAAAAGTTGTGGAAAGAAAGGCGGGAGCATACTCTTATATGCTCCCAGGAGCATACTCATTTAACCATATACATACATACATACATACATATAATGGAGCCTTTCAAATGAGGTACCACATTTCTTGATCTTGGAAAGGTGCTATTTTGCATCGTTGGATGATGATTGTATGAGTGAGATTGAAACCACTAAGTGATTTACATGCCAACTAACATTCGTAAAAATGAGGGTTCAACTTTAATAATGTTGTATAAGTAAAATCCATGTAATCAACTTGCTATATTTAGTTAGATGGAATGTGGTGTGTTGTACTTTTTCGAAAATTACATTGAAATAAAAGCTCACAATATAAATAACTGACATCTACAAAAGATTGTATTTTTTACAAACGCATGTTTCAAATACAAAAGTGCAAAGAAAAAAATTCCCAAAATTGGCTACTTCTTGTGTTTTTGGATGGTTTTTTCTTAATATATAAGATGCAATAAAAATTGGATGATGATTTACTGAAAAACAAGATAAAAATATCTTCCTATGATGGGGGATGAACTAAAGTAATGTTTAATTAGTAAAATACACATCAATGAACACGTTAAATTTAGGTAAATGCCATGGGGTATGCGTTGAGGCTTTCCCCACAATATGTTAAATAAAGGCTCGCATTGTGAAATAATTGTTGTCAAATTACAAAAGATTGTTATTGTTTACAATTCTGTGTTCTATGTTACAAAAGCATAGGCATTGATGGTATCAATCCATTTGTTTGTTATTGTCTTGTAAATGCATAAACATCATATTTTATGAATTATATATTTTTTGTAAGATGATTTGAATATTTGCAATATATTAATTCATCACTTGGTATTTTGTAAGTAGCCGACATGGTTTCAACCAATCGATTTTTTCAGAAAATACATCTTTCTTTTGTGAATTTTTTATAAATTTTGTAAATGAATTGCATATTTGTAGTTTATCGATTATGAATCACAATTTCTGTCAACATTCAAAAATCATGTTAACATTGTAAAATCATGTTATAAAATTAGGTATTGGACAAATATTGTTACGTTATATGTGAAGTGATACTCCAAAAAGTATCTTTCATCGCAACCAATCTACCAAACAATGAAATATATAAGTAACATTTCTCATTACTTATACTAAATAAAAATTCCACATCTTTATATTTGTTTATTTCCTACATTGAGGACTCAATATATTTTGATCAATAAAATGTACAATCAAATATGAACGAAAGAAAACACAAACATGAAGAAAAGTATTTACAAAGCAAAGAAGAAAAAGCAACCTCATTTCAACGTTAGCAAAGAATCCTCAAGATCCCCATAATGGATGTCCCCTTCACCATAATAGATGTCTCCAACATCCCTGCCACGGATTGAATCAACTTGATCGTTAAATCGAATCAACTATTACATACTGATCGGACCTCTGAATGGATCAGGCTTCAGATATTGTTGGTTGTTTCAATGGAAAACTTTCTAAAAATAGAATATTGTTGATTGTTTCAATGGCTTGTCGAGAGCCGTAGACCAATATCGGATGGTTAGTATTGTTTGTCACACCAAATGCATGGTGATGTGCTACTTCATTTAAGTTTTCTCTATATATACATGGTGCATTTTAAATGAGATTGAGGTTCACCATCCTCATGGTGAGTCATCAACAAGATCCACTGGATCTTGATCCAAGGGGTGCTTCAAACCAAGATCCAAAAGGACATTTTCATCATCTTAGTTTATTAATTCAAGTTTCATTTACTAGATTCGCTTTACAATATAGGATTTTCTGAATTTGGTATTTTCCTTTCATACCTTTATTAATTAATATCCAAGTTCATTTTGATCAACGGATTGAGTTTAATCGTATATTTGTAAACTTTAACGAGTTTTTGTAAAATAATTTGCATATTTATAGATTTTGTTAATATTTTGTAACATCTGCAATCAATGATTTCTAGTAAAATGTATCCATTCTTGTGTAATGTTTGTTTGGTTCTTTGTAAAATCTGTGCTCATTTTTGTAAGTTTTTGTATAACATGTTATTATAGAAATATTCATGATCCATTTGTAAAAATACATTCTCTCTTTGTAAAATTTGCATCATTACCTGCAAAAACAAAAAAGCATTTAGTAATTATCAATTAATTCTTCTTAAATAGAAATGCATAAAAATAGAAATGAACATGGTAATTTCTCATTTGGCTTTGTAAATTCTGCCGGATACTTTGTAAGATAATACACAAATTGACAAAATATCAATAAAAAATATAAATTCTGCCTGACATGCCTCCTCCTTCAAGGAGTAACGTCGTCATCCTAAAATTTGTAAAAAAAACAATCGGAAATTTGTAAAAAATATGTGATTTGCAAAAAATATGAGATTTTCTCATGCCCTCCTTCACCCGCACCCCTTTTCTCCACCGCATGGCGCTCTTCCAGGACATGCCCATGAACACGAGTCCCGAGTAGTGCTTCACCTCGAGATCCCTAAGCATCGTGCACCACCATGACGTGCTTCCGAGCACGACGCTTCCATCGCACCTCCGCCACACCTCCGTCGTAAGCAGGAGTTAGGGAATTATGCCTCCATCACATGCATAGCACACCCTCCTCCATCGCATGCCGCTCCTCCAGGGCACACCCATGAACACGAGTTATAAGAAGCGCTCAACCTCGAGATCCCAATAATAATGCACCATCAAGATGTGCTTTTGAGCATGACGCTTCCATCACACCTCCGTCACACTTATGTTGTGAGCACAAGTTGGGTATTATGCATTTGCCGCATGCATAGAGATCCTTACTCATGTGTCGTCGTGCTCCTTGACATCAGCATGGATTCGGCCGCCACCATCCAAACAGAGAGGGATGGAGAGAGGACAAGAGAGAGAAAGAGAGAGAGAGAGATTCAAGGCAATCGTCCATGTTTTCTACCATTTAGGGAGATGTATGGTTGTCCCATTCTATTTTTAGAATACGATAAATGACCAAAATAGGTTTTTATCATTAAGTTAATAAAATTAATGTGTCATTACTCGCAACCGCATGATTAGAAATCAAGGGATGCGATTGCAGGCTCACCATAGTGGTGATAAACCCCAATCTCATTTGAAGTTATTCCTACACACATATATGTGGCATTTTCAATAGGACATGGTCCTTCCATGTGTAAGGAAAGCCAACGATCATAGCCACTAGATTCTAATAACGACACCATTAATTTATTTGCCTAAAAAGATATTTTCGTCATCATCTTTTCATTGATTGTGCACACCATTTAATATTTCAAAATATTAAATTTAGCTAGATCTAATTTTTGTATTTTTTGCAATACCTTATTTAAGTAATATTCAATTTTGTGTTGGGCAACATTACGTGAGGTAGAAATTTGTATCATCATATGTTTTTCTGTAGATATGTTATTCCTTTTGTATCGATTGTATATTTTTTGTAGAATCCATGGTTCCTTCAAAATTCATCAGTTTTTTGTAAATTTTGTATGGTTCTTTGTAAAATACAATTTATATTAACAATTAATACATGTTTCTTTGTAACGATTGTATGGTTCTTTGTAGAATAAAATTTTGTAAAAACACGGTAGTCATTCATGCTTAGTCGATGAGTAAAGTACAAATCAAATATGTATAATACACATTTAAAATATATAATGCACATCCAAAATGTGTAATGCACATCAAAAAGAGGAGATATATAAAAAACTACAATTATCATTCACAACCAATTGATATGTAAAAATACATATGAAATATGTATACTACACATCAAAATTATATAATACACATAAATATTGTATAATACAAAGGAAAATCGCGAATCGTTCTTCATCCGTGACTGGGTGCAGCATAAGCACCAATCCATAAGCAACTGAAATCGCCTCCTTGTCCTCCAAAAATGCGATGGCTCCATATTATTCATCATCCCATCTGATCGCTCCTGATCATGTCTCGAGCGAAGAAACAATCCAATAATAAAAATAATTTTTTTCTGGAACCCAATAGAAATCACTTACATCCAAATCAAGGAACACAAAAAGAATCAGAAATGAGGGAAGAAAAAAATGCCACCAATCTTGGTGACGATGGCCTTTTCGACGGAAATACTAGTGATGACGGCGGTCATGTCGACAGTGATGATGGCGGCTGCACCGCTGTTGTTCTAGTTCACCTCTTCCTCACGCTTTCTGTGCATGTGAGTTTCTGAAATTTAAATGGAAAGATTAGGAGAGAGATTAATGAGGAGATATTTTAGATGATTACATACTATATTTAAATAATGAATAATGACCCAAATATATTTTTGATTAATTAAATAATAATATTAAAATACCTTTAATAACAACCATCAGACTAATTACAGATGCATGAGATCAATCGCCTTCTTTAGGTATGGAAGATCATGTTCCATTAGAAAGATATCCTATCAATATTGCATGCCTATAGTATTTTTAATTAATATAAATCTCATTGGTGAATTAATAAGCACACTATCAATCATTCATTTTTTATCTATCAGGATTCATCGTCATTTAGTATATGAAAACCACTGCATATTTTTTCAAAAATGGCATTTCCATTCGTTTCCATGTGTGCAAAATAGTTAATTTAAAGCAACCATTTTAAGAGGATCCTACGTATTAAAAAAATTACCTATGATTCCTTAGGCACTTTCTACAACTTCAATTTATTAATTACTATTCTTTTCTTATATTTTACAGGTTCACGTTTATTATGATTTTATGTTATTCTTTCATGTTTATCTATAAGAATAAATATTTTCTACAACTACATTTTTTATTTTTAAAATTTTTATGCTTATTTTATAAAACTTCATTTTTTTTACAATTCAATGTTAAAGGGGATGAGTCCGTGATTATTTTAAGCATCTATTCTTATTTTTTACAACTCTACATCTATTTTTACAACTCCATGTCAGAAGGGTAGAGCATGAAGAGGTTTTACAACAGTCGGTGATCGATCCTTCTCTTCTGCTGAGTGCTCTTGAAGGCCCCCAATGTCTTTGCCATTGTTTCCATTAGCTCGAACGAGTTGTAAAATGCACCACGAATGCCAACATGAACAACCCACCCAAAAGATCCATTGATCAAAGTCACATTTTTATCCGAACCTACATCATAATGATCTAAAACACTCAACCAACATATCGGAATCGACAACAAAAGATGAAAATTAAACACTAGATACCTGCTCATGTCATGGGCTACTACTCTAGTGGAAGATATTGACGATACCGAAGTTCTTGATGTTGTTGATGCCCATCTTGATGATGTGGATCGTCTCCAAGTGCATCATGAACAACGCGAATCTGATGGAAAGCAAATACAACACTTGATGTGCCATGTATATGTTGAAAACAGGATGGTTACCACATATAATAAACAGTAATTACACAGATCCAAATGGATTAAAAGGAAAGCATTACAGATTATCAATATTAATATCATGCAATTCCAATCCATTATCCGATTACACAATGCAGGCAGGAACCGATTAAACAGACGGAAACATAAATTAGGACGAGATCCAGAAAAAGTACATCAATAAATGAATTGTTGCAAACAAAATATAAGAAAGATTAGATTAGAAATCACTGAAGCATCCATGAAATGGATTGTCCTTAGAGAAGATATCATCCCACAATACCGGTACATAGGGTACTAGCGATCTGCTCCTAGGATACGACAACACACGACCTTCGCCTGCACACACCGACGAGATCGTCCTCGAATGTACCTCAGAGAACTGCATCCGAGAAAAAAGAGAGAGGGTGGTTCGTGCGCGAGAGGAAGAACCAGAACGCGAACAGAGATGGCATGAGATTTTCTTTCGAGTGACGAAAACAACGTGGGGAAGGGGTATATAAAGACGGTCGCATGCCCTAGCGCGGTGCCCTTAGATTTTCAAAAATACTCCACAACAGATGCGTCATTTCGGATCCCAAGACCGCAGCCAGAATCATGTCCATAACGGCGAGTAGTTGACTTACCAAATTAATCGTGTGATTAGTTTAATCAACTTACCAAATAAAACCCGCAGCAAAAATATCGAGATCCGATATCCGAATTGACTCTCTCGAGTCCGAGCCCGAGCCCTTGTCGGAGACAAAGCGGAGCGTGCGCGCACGTGTGTGGCCCTCCATTCCTCCTCTCTACTATTGCTACAAGAGCTTGGGGTGCGAACTTATATATAAGTCCATCAAAAGTTTAGAGCTCCAAGGTATGGTACTAAACTTCCACCCAAACTTTTCCATGTTTCAAATTTGGGAATTCCCAACTTTCCCTCCAAGCCATTTGATTTCCCAATTGAAGCCTAATTAACTTCAATTGTAATTACATTTATTTTCCAATTAAAATCTAATTACACTTCTTAATACAACAATCCTCCACGAATTCACCAATTTGAAAAAGAGATTCAAAGAGAGTTAAAAACACGTCTTTCGGCTGCCACACTTTGCTTTCAGTAAAGGTACCTTCCGGTTTGAACATCTACCTGAGTTTACTACTTTCACTTTAACAGGAATGAAGTGAACTACGACTTGAACTTCAGATCTTGGTGTTAAAATATACGGTAGAAACAACAAAGTGTTGTTCTTGGTACAATCTTCAGGGTTGGTGCTCTTAAAGGCCATGCATCCTTATCCTGTTTCATGAGTGTATTCAGGAAAGACCTTCTTCCTTTAACTGCGACCCACAGTAACACTCATATAGGTGGTGTTCTCTAAGGATGCACTGCTAACATCCTGCACAAAGGCTTGAACCCATTCAGATCCTACACTCTTCCTAAACTTGCAGCTTAAATGGCACTCAGGCTTCCAGAGATAAGACACTCATGCTTAAGCATTAAACCAAGAGTGCCAACCAGTTCTCTAGAGAGCTTGTTATTACCACACCGAACCTACTTTGTGGGATCTCCACTCAGATGGGTTGGATTGTAGAGGAACTCCCAATGGGTCTCAGTCTCATCCCAAGCCTAGACTTTAGGACAAAAGATCTATCAAGTCCCTTAGTCAATGGATATACTGTGTTGTCTTTGGATCCAACAAAATCCACAGCCAACACTCCTCTAGACATCAAATCCCTTAACGTCTTAAGTCTGATTTGTATGTGCCTTCTTGTTTTCTGATTGAACTTTGAACTCTTGATCTTGATAATTGTGGTCATATTATCACAATGTACCGAGATTGCAGGAACTGGCAGACCTACCATGGGAATTTCAGACAGAAGTTCCCTTGGCCATTCAGCCTCAATTCCAATGGTGTCCAAAGCACACAGCTCGGCCTCAAAGGTAGATCGAACTAGAGTGGTTTGCTTCACAGACCTCCAGGAGACTGCACCGCCTTCAAGGGTAAATACATATCCAGTAACACCATTACTCTCAGACTCCTCTATTTTCCCTATCCAGCTTGCATCACTATATCCTTATAGTATAGATGGATGTCTACCATAATGCAAACTAAGAGAAATAGTTTCCTTGAAGTACTTCAGTACTCGATCTAGAGCCTCCCAGTGAGTACGGTCAGGACAGCTAGTGTATCTACTCAACTTTGCAATCAAGAATGAAATATCAGATCTCGTGCAATTTGCAAGACACATTAAACTTCCTATCACTTGTGAATACCTTAGCTGAGCTACAGGTACTCCACTTTTATTCTTAAACAATGTTTTGGATGAATCAAAAGGACTGCTTATAGCTTTGCAATCTTGATATCCAAATTTCTCAAGTACCTTCTCAACATAGTGAGATTGAGAAACTACAATCCCATCAACTAACCTTGTCAGTTTGAGACCCAAGATCACATCAGCAACACCCATGTCCTTCATCTCAAATTTGCTACTTAAGAATGCCTTAATCTCATTAATAATCCTCACATGTGATCCAAACAATAATATGTCATCAACATACATGCACAAGACAATAGACTCATCACTTTTCACCTTGGAATAGACACACTTATCGGATTCATGAACTTTAAAGTCACATGATAAAATTGTATTGTCAAATTTTTCATGCCACTGCTTTGGTGCTTGTTTCAATCCGTAAAGGGATTTGACAAGCTTGCAAACCTTTCCCTCATTCTCAGGAGTCACAAGTCCGTCAGGTTGATCCATATAGATCTCTTCCTCAAGATCGCCGTGCAAGAAGGCGGTCTTCACATCCATCTGGTGGATAGAGAGATCATATACAGATGGCAATGCTATTAACATCTGGATTGTGGTCATCCTTGTTACAGGGGAATAGGTATCAAAATAACCGATACCTTCCTTTTGCCTAAAGCCCTTGGCAACAAACCTGGCTTTATACTTTTCAATTGATCCGTCGGGCCTAAGTTTTCTCTTAAACACCCACTTGCACCCAATGGTAGGTCACCTTTTGGGTAAATCAACCAACTCTCAAGTCCATTAGCCATAATGGAATCCATCTCAAATTTGACGGCTTCCTTCCATTATTTTGCTTCAGATGAAGCCATGGCTTCCTTGTAACTTGATGGATCGCCCTCGATCTGGTAGACAACAAAGTCGCTACCCAGATTTGTTATCCTGGGCTATCCGAGGTCTTTTACTCCTCCTTGGATCAATCTCTTCTGAGAGGTCATTGGGTTCCAGTTGAGTCTCAGCCCCTACATTTGTTATCTTTTCCACTTGATCTGGAATGGATCCTGATGTGGAGGTGCTATCAATGGTCAGATTCTGAGGAATCTCAGTCTTCATAGGGAAGACATCCTCAAAGAAGGTAGCATCACTGAGTTCAACAATAGTGTTGACACCTATACCTAGTATCTTGGACCGAATTACCAAGAACCTATATGCATAGCTATTTTCTAAGTAACCTAAGAAGACCACATCAACAACTTTAGGATTTAACTTCTTTCTCTTGTGTTCCGGGACTAAAACCTTAGCGAGACAGCCCCACACTTTGAGATATCTTAAGCTTGGTTTCCTATTTCTCCAGAATTCAAAAGGACCATTTTCTATATGTCTTGGAGGTACCCTATTCAGAATATGGCAGGTCGTATTCAAGGCTTCTCCCCACATATAGGTTGGAAGTCCAGAACTCTGTAGGAGAGCATTGATCATGCCAGTTAAGGTTCTATTTTTCTGTTCTTCCCATTTGATTGCAGTGTCTATGGGGTCGTAACTTCATGAACTATGCCAAATGATTTGCATTGTTCATCAAATAATTTAGAGATATATTCCCCTCCTCTATCTGACCGAAGGCGTTTAAGCACTTTTCCTGTTTGTGTCTTAGCCTCATTCTTAAATATAAGAAATTTCTCTAAGGCTTCATCATTGGTTTTCATTAGATATACATAGAAGTATCTACTGCCATCATCTATAAAGGTGATAAAGTATTTCTTATTATCTCAGGTCAACACACCATTAAACTCACTGATATCCGTGTGCACTAGATCCAAGATCTTACTATCTCTAGAGACATATTGAAAAGACCTCCTAGTGTCTTAACTTGCAAACAGATTTCACATTTTTGATCTTTATCAATAGTGTGTTTAGGGATCAACTTTAAATTCATCATCCTTTTAATTGAATTTAAGTTTAAATGTCCCAATCTACCATGCCACAGATCACAAGATTCTAGATTATTCACAACATGAGACACAAAATTAGAACATTCAGAACTTAAAACATTCATTTCATTAATGTTTACTGAATCACATCTAATTCTAAACAACAAATCAAAATCTGCCAAATAACCTTTTCCATAAAAAATACCATGTCTCAATTCAAAAATATTTCTAACTAAGATAGAGCCAAATAAAACATTCTTCTTGATGTCAAGAACGTGCAGTTTCCTGTGCAACGTCTAGACACGTCCAGAGGAGAACCTCAAGTTGACTTGTCCTAACCCTAGCACCCTGGCTGCAGAATCGTTCCCCATCTTCACAGTCCCACTACTGTAGGTCTGATAAATAGAAAACAAAGTTCCGTCAGAACAAATATTTATATTGGCTCCTGTATCCACGAGCCACTCATTTGGATCATGAATATGGTATAGTTCAGGTTTTACAGAGACATACCCCTCGCTAATCCCAAGTCCTATAGTGATCATATTCACTTGTGGACTCCTGTCTGCAGCCTTGGGTTGAGCCTTTACGGACGGATAGTCCTTCTTCCAATGACCAACTTGATTACAGTGCCAATAAGGTTTATTATTTACCTTTTTGTGGATCTTCCCCTTTGGTTTCATTTTATTATTATTATTACCCTTTCCCTTCTTATCCTTGCCCTTCGAGGTCATGAAATTGACCTTAGCCTGAATATCAACAGGAAGCACATGCTTTTATTTCATGTGTTCCTCCTCTATGGTAATTGTTACCATCAAGTCATCCATAGAATTTTTTCCTTCCTATGTTTCAAGATCATACCAAAGTCTTCCCACGACTTAGGGAATTTTTCTATGATTCACATGATCTAAAACTTCTCTGGAAGTTTCATTTCGGCATCTTCTAAACCATGGAACAGGAGTAAAAACTCTTGTGCCTGTTCAGAAACCGACTTCCCTTCGGCCATAGAAAACTTTAAAAATTTGGTCACGGAGTATTTCTCAAAATACCGAGGTCTTCGTTATTATACTTCCGATCCAAATCTTCCCATATCCCCTTCGCAGTTTGCGTGGACGAACAATATACGTCAAACAACGTGTTGGACGCAACCAACAGGATGCAACCATGACATATACGGTCGCGTTCCTTCCACGCAGATCGTGCCTTCTGACTATCGGATGAGGGTTTTTCCTTTTCCACCGTAGGGCAATCAGTTTCAAGCATCGAGATTAGTCCTATGGTGGTTAACCAGATCTTCATGCTTGTTGCCAACGCTTGAAATTCTGACCACCGAATTTTCAGGTATACCCGTCATATCTACCCTCAATTTAAACATCGTTTCTGACATGATTTTCAAAACGGTTCCGAATATCCTCTCTAAGATTGTTGAAAACATGATGGTTACCGCATATAATAAACAGTAATTACATGGATCCAAATGGATTAAAAAGGAAAACATTATAGATTATCAATATTAATATCATGCAGTTCAAATCCATTATCCGATTACAAAATGCAGGCAGGAACCGATTAAACAAACGGAAACATAAATTAGGGCGAGATCCAGAAAAAGTACATCAATAAATGAATTGTGGCAAACAAAATATAAGAAAGATTATATTAGAAATCACAGAAGCATCCAAGAAATGGGCTGTCCTTAGAGATGATATCGCCCCCACAATACCGGTGCATAGGGTACTAGCGATCCGCTCCCAGGATACGATGGCACACGACCTTTTCCTGCGCACATCGATGAGATCGTCCTCGAATGTACCTCATAGAACTACAACCGAGAAAAAAAGAGAGGGCGGTTCATCCACGAGAGGAAGAACCAGAACGCGGACAGAGACGACGTGAGATTTTCTTTCGAGTGAAGAAAACAACGTGGGGAAGGGGTATATAAAGACGGTCGCGTGTCCTAGCGCGATGCCCTTCGATTTTCGAAAACACCCCTCAACGGACGCGTCATTTCAGATCCCGAGATCGCGGCTAGAATCGTGTCCAAAACGGTGAGCTGAATTTCCATTTTAGTCGACTTACCAAATTAATCGTGTGATTAATTTAATCGACTTACCAAATAAAACCTGCAACAAAAGTATCGAGGTTTGAGATCTAAATTAACTCTCCCGAACCCGAGCCGGAGCTGGTGCCAGAGACGGAGTGGAGCGCACACGCACGTGTGTGGCCCTCCATTCCTCCTCTCCACTATTGCTACAAGAGCTTGGGGTGTGAACTCATATATAAGTCCACCAAAAGTTTAGAGCAACAAGGTATGGTACTAAACTTCCACCCAAACTTTTCCATGTTTCAAATTTGGGATTCCCAACTTTCCCTTCATGCCATTTGATTTCCCAATTGAAACCAAATTAACTTCAATTGTAATTACATAGATTTTTCAATTAAAATCTAATTACACTTCTTAATACAACAGTATACAACGGCTATTACATGCAGTATAACATCGATGAGCTATGGAGAGGGGACATCAAAGGTGGAGATGTGGGAATGATGATAATTCATCTCTCCATTTTTTTCACTTTAAAATTGCATAATTACTCACCTTGATACTCTAATTTGAGAGAATAATAAAGATAGTCGATTTATCATTAATTGAGGAAAAAAGGAAAAAATGGATTGAAGAATTTAAAAATCATTAATGACATTAAAAATGATTTTAATCTATGTTGTTGGATGGAAATACGGGGAATTTATATTTTATGCGCATCATTTTCCTAATAAGTCACGTGTAATCCTCCCCTCCACATCTAATGTAAACTTTTGTATTATGGATAAAATGGGTTGAATGCTCTCCTTATATCATTTTTATTACAGTATGTTATTTAATGCTAGTGTATATTATTGAAAAAATTATTGTACAGTAACCGGATTCGGCATAAGGAAGAATATGCTGATATAAAATTACGGATATTAGAATATCCAACTATTTTCATCCATATTTGAGTGTGAGTTCCTCCCCTACTCCTTTAGATATTTTATAGTATGAAAACATGCTCTATATTGCGAGGCGATGATAAAAAATAAACATTCGGAGATTCTTTTATGGCAACGTTTAAAAAAAGTACAATGAAAAGATACATGGCTATATACTTATTGATATTCTACTTTTCCATGAAAATGATAAAACTAACCATACGAATACAATACACATAAATTAACAGTTTTCAATGACACTATTCAACTAAGTATTGCTGCTGTTATTATTATTATAATATATATGATATTCCTCCAAGTTCCGACGATCTGACGACAAGGAGATATGACCAATCAAATAGAGTCTATAAACCTTGAATTATGCAAGTTACATTTGTAAGGTCAGTTCTATCATCGAACGTCATTGCTAACATGTTACTACGTTGAAGAGCAATGTGCCAGATCTACATATTTTTTTGTCAAATCTTATAATCTTAGCACTAGAAAAATATGAGGGCAATTTTAGGAAAAAAATAGAAAGAAGCCCGCTCCCCCATTTCTCTTCGTTTCTTTTAGGCCTGTGTTGGACAGGATTGGCCCAATGTTGATTACTATTCACAAGGATACTTTCTCCTCACATGTTACTACTCACCCATCCCAGCCCAACAGGCCTTTAGGGCTCGTTTGGATTGCGGGGTCGAACCCGGGTTTGCAGCATACCCCGGTGTTCGACCCGCGTTTGGGATGCGGAGCATCCTACGTGGTTTCGTGCGGGAGGAGGTTTGAAATTTAAAGGGTTTTTGGCCTTTTGACTGTCACTGAAGAGGCGTCTGCCATGACTGACACGTCTGGCAGGCGTGAATAAAGTTTTTCTTTTTCCAGACGCAAGGGTGTCGTCTTCCCGTTCAACCTCTCCAAAGTCGCGATTCCTCCCCGACATGCTCCTGTTCCTCCAGTCGACCCTCAACTACAGTCGCGACCCTGACCTGGACAACACGGTGTTAAGGAGAGCTCGCGGGCTTCATTTCACCTGCAATGCGTGCACATCATCCCACAGTAGCGGACGGGATGGAGGAGCAGGCACCGTCTTGTGAGTCGACGGCACCAGCCCGCTCCCCCATGCCCTGGCGTAGAGGAAGGCGTCTACAGAAGATAGTCGATGAGATCTACCCATTTAAATTGCTGTTGACGGTGGTGCTAACTTTGCATGCCCTAGCGGTGGCGAACGTACCTGTCGGAGAGGCCGAGGTTGAGGACCTACGTCGGGGCTTCCAATTGCTGCTAAGAAGGTACTATCCAAGTCTCTCCTTGAGGCAGTTGTAGTTGATTTTACCCTCTTCCCAGTGTGTGTTTTCATTTGGGTCAAATGTATTGAGAGAATCCCTGATCCGATGATGTATTCGAAGAAAAATGACAGTCTTCCATCGGCTTCGTTTGCTTCGTATGCTGGGGTATATGTATGCTTCGTATGCTTCGTATGCTTCCTTGATCCGATGATGTTTAGCTACATTGGGGTATATGGATTTATAATGCATAATGGCTGTGCAGAGCTTGTGCGTAATTCCTCAGCTGACTGCACATTAGCGATTTAACCAGCACCGACAAGCTATTAAATTAACGAAATAGCTAGCTTGTGCGTAATTACTTATATAGCACTTTACTGTGAAATTACCGTCAAGAAATGCATAATACCTTCTACTGCGAATTACTGTGACATTTACCCAGCACTTTACTGTGAAATTACTGTCAAATAGCTACTACTGGTAATGCATAGTACATATTATTGATAGTACTTAATTACTGTGAAATACATAACACGTATGAAATCTACATTTTACTATCAGCTTAATGATATTTTTTCCTATCAGCTTAATGCACATCAGATTAATGTTTATTAGCTTTACCGATATCCTTTACTACCAGCCTTGTATAATTCATTGATATTTTCCTCCTATGGCTGATGGTTTAGCATCCACTTATGCTGGTGGTTTCGTCCTTATAATCAGGGTCACATAACAAATTAATGTACATGAAAACGATTTATAATGAGGTGGGTTGTTATCTACGGGAGTTACTGCAAAAACTAGTTTACATTTCTTAGATCTGTATCAAATCAAACAAGGATCCAGGGGGGTACGTAGCGGGCTGATACACACTTTTCATTGGAAATGTGTATTCGAATAAACAGTAGTTTACATTTCTTCGTATGGCTGCATACTAGTAGATGACGCATTCTCGTACGTTTTTTGTGGACTACATTTCTATTATCATGACAGCCCTACGATATCTAATTTACGACTGTTACTTGCTCGACATGTTACTTGGTACAATTATCATTTTAAATATACATTTATGTATGCGTTGAGGGGCGTAGAAAGAGAAGAGGGATGGATGGACATTCACAGGCACCCCCGGTTGGGTCAGCTCAAATTGCACAATGGAATTCTGCTCTCGACAGGATTTTCGTTGATGCCATGCTAGAGCACGAGTCATCTTGGGCGGGGAGCACGTTTACGCTCCCTGGTTGGCACTCTATTGTACGGAGATTCAAAGAACAGAGCGGATTATGCTACACGAAGGTTCAAATCCAACATCGCTGGAAAAACATGAAGAAGGACTACGCTTCATATGTATATCTTCGCAACAAGTCTGGTTGGGGCTGGGATACCATTTATAACAGGCCTATTCCACCTTCAGATGATGCATGGTGTGAGGTACTTCGTACTTTTCACTTCACATTTCAGTTTACATCATAACATGGAATATTGATCTATGACCGAAACAGCTTGCAGATCGCTATCGCAAGTATCGGAACAAGCCTTTCCTGTACTTTGGCGACATACAGAGGTTTCTCTCAAAGGACATCGCCACTGGCGTGCATGCGAACTCGTCACGACCGCCAAGGGACAAACAACCCGTGGGGCCCTCTAGTTCTCGGCAAGCATCAAGGCAACGGGAGTTGAACTTCGACGAAGATATAGATGATTGTATGCCGTATCACCCGATAGATGACGAGGTCAGCGAGGATGTGACTCCTACGCCCTCCTCTAGGAAGAGATCAACCGGGAATCGAACAGGAAGTTCCAAGAAGTGCAAGAGCGGCGGGGCAATGTCGGAAGCTGGGCAACAGTTGATTGAAAAGTGCCTGTCGAACCTCCCCAAGAAATTTGCGGAGGAGAAACCTGATCCTGATGAACTAGCAAGGGAAGCATGTAGGGAAGTCAGCGCCTTCAGACCAAACCTTGGCATGGAGCAGTTCCAAAGGGTTGCAGAGACGCTAGCAACACCCACCGGTAGACATGTCTTCTACCACATGAAAGGGGACCCCCAGAAGCTCAACGAATGGATTGAGAAGATCGTTCCTCCTTGAAGAAAAACAGCATCGCACTTACTTACTTAGATTTCCGAACTCGTGACATTTTATTTCGAACATGTCTTAGTTATGTCGTTTAGAAACGCTTTTAATTTCGAAGAACAATGCTGTGACGACAGCCGTGCAGTAATAGGTACATTGGGCGGACTATGACTCTGCAGTTATACGTACATGCAGCTTATTGTTTTTGCAGGTAACAGGTCCCCACTTTCGGACCAACTTTACGCTTCAATGTTGTTTATGCAGGTACCAGGACCTCAAGTCCTGAACAAGTTCAGGAATGAATGATGTCAATGCAGGTAATAGGTCCACAGGTGCTGAAGAAGTGTATGATTGGATGATGTTTATTTAGGTAACCGGCGCAAAAGGTCGTTTACTAGTTTATGGAGGAATGATGTTTTTGCAGGGAATAAATCACATGGGACCTGTTTATTCTACTGTGTATTCTACTGCGATTAAGCTTTTCTATGCAGGTCGCATGTCCACGAATGCTGAGGAATTTATACGTGGTAGTTGTTTATGCAGGGAGTAAATCACATGGGACATGATTTTTCGCATTACCCTACTTTGGATCTGTTTACGAATGGAACAAGTCGTATAAGTAGATAATTAACGCTGTAGACTGTTTCTCGCGAATTTGATTCCCAATGAACTATATCGACGTTACATTCTTCTTTCGTTACGATAGATACCTGTTGGTGGAGAGAGGTTGCGGTCACCGATGGACTTGCGTAGGTACAATCCGTTCGATGACATCATGGAGCAAGCAGTAATAGCCTGCATTGGGGTAGCGGCAGTGGTGATCGTGGAGCAGTTGGAGACTGAGTCCTCCGCCAGACGAGTTCCTCGACCCCTGCATACACGACCTCTCAGCGGACGAGCCTGGGTGGAAGAGATGCTTGCGGGCCATGATGACAGGGCTTTCCAAAACTTCCGAATGCGACCGCCCATGCTTAGGAGGTTCGTTCGTGTGCTAAGTGATCATGGATTAACCCATACGAGGTACATGGACGTCATGGAGCAAGTGTGTATTTTTCTATACGCGTTCACGAATGCGCATTCAAATAGAATCATCCAGGAAGCATTCCAACATAGCGCGGAGACCATATCCCGCCATATTAAAAGGATACTCGCGAAAGTCATCTCACTTGAACAAGAGTATATTCGACTTGCCCCGCCAGTCACCTCGGATGTAATCACTTCAAACCCACGCTACTACCCGTACTTCAAAGTAAGCGCAAGTTTAAAACATTAGTCCCGTTTTTGCCATTTGTTTCCTAATTATTAACCCTTTCCTCAGGGAGTTATAGGAGCTATCGACGGGACATACATCCCAGCTCATTTTAAGTACGAGGAGGAAGGAGCTTATCGCTGCAGGAAGCTTTTCACAGCCCAAAATGTTATGGCAGCGGTTGACTTTAACCAAGGTTTCACTTTTGTCATTACTGGATGGGAAGGTTCTTGCGCGGATATGACCGTGCTTCGACATTCCGTCGAGAGTGGGTCTTTGGTCGTCCCAGAGGGCTGCAAGTATTTGGTTGACTGTGGATACTCAAACACAGACACGTTCATCACCCCGTACAGAGGCGCCCTGTATCATCTCCCAGCTTGGCGGGCACGTGGGTGTCACTACGAAAATCATAAGGACCTGTTTAATCACCGGCATGCATGCTTGCGCAATGTGGTGGAGCGCACTTTCGGTGTGTGGAAGAATAGGTTCCACTGCCTGCGTGATATGCCATCGTACTCGTTCGACATACAACGGGATGTTGTACGGGCAACTTGCATTATTCACAACTTCATCCGAGTCAACGGAGGTGATTCGATATCTGACAACGAAGACGACGACAACCTGCCCGAGGAGGTTGACGAGGAGCAAAATCGGAGCGTCTCCATACTTCGTGATGATATCCGTCGGGGGGAGGTCCTGCGAGACAGAATCGCGCAGGCAATGTGGAATAACAGACGAAGGAGGCAGTCATAGCGTACTGATGTTCGTAATAGGGAATGTAATCTTTTTGCATTAATGTTGTGTCGTGACGTTAATATTGCAGTTTCTTGTTTTGTCATGTTAATGTAAACGGCTTGTTACTTTCGTAGGTAAATAGCAATGCATCCAAACGTGATACACAGAGTATTATCACCTCCATAAATAATAGGGAATGTAATCTTTTTGCATTAATGTTTGTGTCGTGACGTTAATATTGCAGTTTTATATTTTGTCGTGTTAATGTAAATAGCTTGTTACTTTCGTAGGTAAATAGCAATGCATCCAAATGATCGATGTCGTTGTGGGACCCCTTCGGTTCTGGGCTACGAAGATGGGCAAGAAAACCCGGTTGGACGGCTCTTCTATGTTTGTTCTTCTGGACGATGTGATCATCATGTGCCTCATACACGTGCTCCAAGGACAAAGGAGAATATGGCAGACGAGTTTTTCTTTTTTGCATATCGTTTATGAGATATGGAAAGGGAAAATCGAGAACTCCTTCGGAAGCTGGAAATCGCGCACAAAGATTTAAAGGACAAGGAAAGCGAATTGGCTACTCTGTACGCGGAGTTAGATGATGCTGGAGGCACGAGAGCTTCACTACGGGATATGGTGGAGTCGCTGAGTCTGCAACTGCGAGGTGCAGGACTAGAGGTGGTCGACGATGCTGTGATTGACAAGCATGTCCTGTGACTTCTTCTGTATTTCGTTCTTGTACTCCTCTAGCAATTCGAATCATGTTATCGTGGGTAATGAACCATCGAATCCTCCAGTTTGTAACGTACTATTGTATTTCCTTATGCATTTCCCATGGGTGTTACAGTCTACATCCTACATTGGGTTTTATATGTTTGCCACAACATTTCTATTTTTTGCTACCTGAGCCGTGTATATTTCAAAGGATAATAACCGCGCATTAACGACGGGTTTTCAAACAATTTTGCATATATTGCTTGGGCACAATGGGAGATATGCCTGGAATTCTATGTTACGAATAAAATGTATATTGCTGGAGGTTTACAATTTAATGACAAGAAAAAAATACCAATATAACGCGGGTAGGAAGTACATTTGCCCGAAATTATTTTATTATTATAACTATAATGAGAAAGAGGACATTCTCCATCACATCATTTCATATCACATCCACCCCAAATCCATCCCACCCTCTATCCAAACACCTACTATTGAAAATGGGTTATCCACCCCCAACCCCATCTCAAACTTGGGATACCCCAACCCACCCCCACCCCGCAATCCAAACGAGCCCTTATGGTCTGTTTGGTTGCAGGGTTGGACATGATTGGGTTGGGTAGGGATACCTCTGTGAATAGTGAACTGTGAGGAGGAGAACCCTGTTTGGTTGCAGGGCCAATCCGGGTTGGACCAAAGGCCAACCCGGGTTGGACCAAGCCAACCCTGCCCAACCCTGCAACCAAAGTTTTTAAAGATCCTCTTCCCCATCTTATCCATCAGTCCATCCTCCTTGCCCTCCCGCCATGGAAGCCATCCCCTGCGCCACCTTCTCCCCCCTTCCCTCTGCTCGCCGCTCCACCGCAATCCATGGCCTACCTGCAAAGCTATCCTCTTCGTGGACTCCCTCTATCCTCTCTCTCGCTTCGTCCTCCATCTGCCCCTCCGCGGTGAGCTCGCAAGGCACTTCCTCAATGCCTCTCTCTTTTGCTCCATTTCGGTAAACTCACCCCTTCTGCAGGGAGAGATATGGAATTGCGTGCACTTGAGGCCTATGAGGGTCGTTGGTGGAGGCAGAGGGAGGTTCGTGGTGCGGGCGGAGATGTTCGGGCAGCTAACGAGCGGCCTCGAATCCGCTTGGAACAAGCTCAAGGGGCAAGGTACGCATTTGGGTTGTCGTCAGGATTGGATCTTCTTTTGTGCTAATTAGTTAAATTTCGATCTTTTTGGGTGTGGTGGCACTCTTGGGATTAGAGACAGCAAGTAGATAGCGTGTACTTACAATAGAATGGATGGAAACTGATTGGAATGCCATTTCTCGCTGTCCAATATCTTGCATTGTTCTGTATTTTAGTGTGCTTGTTGTTGATTTCCTGCATTACGTATATCTAAGTAATCTTAGCGATGTATTGTTTGTTAAGAGGACATATCTGTGAATATCTGAAGTTTGTTTGCATTAGGGGATTGGGGGCGATTCGCAACTACTCTTTATCTCAAAGGACATGCCGAACCTGACGTATTTCTCATCTATGGGTTAGCCAAACTCATATATCCATCAAAGAAATAAAAAAATAGATACATACATATAGTAATACCCATCTAGTAACTATTCATATACCCCTATTTTCATTTTTTAAAAGAAAAAGAGCCTCCACCGAATAAGTGTAAACTTCACCAGTTATCATCTCAGAAAAATTGCAAACCAAGTATAGACGATGAGAAACCAAGAAATTACAAAGTTCCAACAATCAACAAGCGCCTTAGAATGCAATACTACATTTTCACCATACATACAATCCTGATGAAAAACTACACCATTTCTGGCAATCCAGATTACCCTGATCAGAGCTAAGTATCCATATCACTCCTCAATGCCATTCTGCCCCACCGCAATGGATTCCCAAAAACCCATCCTACAATCATACCGCATGATTCCCGAATAGGGACCGGGCCTCCAAAGAGCATCTACACTTGAAGAACATTTGATCTGCATCCTCCACATCCTACTGGCATCTCAAGCATGTTGGGTCAGCATTCTGAACGAATCACGCAAAACGGTCCCCCTTTCGAGTCTGCCCCTTCTAAATACCCAAAGAAAAACCTTCACACGAGCTAGAACATGCCACTTCCATATTCTTCTACAGTCAACCTCGCATCCCCTAGGGTCAAAGATCATAGGGCCTTCAATGCTAGGCCTCCCCTACCGACAAAACACCATCTCGTCAATTCCAGCAATCCTGCCATCAGTGGGCCCATCCACACCCTTAATCTCCTCCAACA